>JACBWW010000019.1:762451-777252 GCA_020086605.1 Lanius collurio | reverse complement strand
TGGATGGATGGATGGATGGATGGATGGATGGATGGATGGATGGATGGATGGATGGATGATCTGGGCTATCTGCTGGAGACCGTGATCTCACACTGCTGGCCATGCAGAGAGGGAAGGAGCTGCCAGGTCAAGCTCTTTGCTGTCACTTAATCAAAGCTCAGACACAGCAGGGCTGTGTGTGTGAAGCCACCTGACCATCAGGGCTGGGAACAGCCCCTGCCCTGCTCCTGGTGTGAACCTGGTGAAATGCCCTCAAGACTCTGTTGTACTGGGGGAAAATTAAAACCTGAGCATTCCCATCCCAATACAAGGCCCCAGCCCTGCTGGAGCAGTGACTTGGAGATCTCCAGGCCAAGGGCAGTGCTTGAGGAGGCGCTAACTACAACCCTCAGGGAAGGAGCACCCAAGGAAAAGGCATTCCCTGCTCCTGCCCAAGCTCTGGGGCTGAGCTCAGGCTGTCCAGCCAGACCCAACTCCCTTCTCCAGCCTGCGGACAGGCAGGGGCTCAGCTCCTACCTGGCCAGTGTCAGTAAGTGCAGTTTCACCCAGGCAGCAAGGAACTGGGATTCAGTTGCCTTTGTTCTAGTTCCAACTTTAAATAATATGAACCTTCCTACAATAGGCAGCATTATCACTAATCCCTACAGCTGAGCCTGAAATAAGCTTACAAACCATGCAGTAGCACTGTGGGAAGAACAATTATTCCAACAAAGGATGGAGAGTGGAGAAAACAACCGTGAGCTCCTTGAATTAGATGGAGGGTGAACACAACTGTTAATTCACAATAAATAAATAATAAATAAAATTTAAAATTAAAAAAAAAAGAGCCACCAAAATGCAAAACAAACAAACCCCAAGAACAAATGCAGCGTGGAGGCCTGGTAAAACATTTACAATTATTTCAGTGGAAAAAAGGTACCTGCTACAGTCAATAGGTTGTAAAACAAATTCAGATGGAAGCTATTGTTTACACCTAAATCAGCTCTAATGCACTGGCAAATGTGATTATCAGCATTCTGCGGGGAGCAGCAGAATCAGCATTCATTCCAGGTGTGTTCAGTGAAGGGTCTCTTGGCCACAGGTTCATTTGTAATTATTAAAATGCACCTTGTTAGCCATACAGCAAGTCCCAAATTCCTGGGCAGCGGCACATGCAGTGTTTGCTTTAATTTATTCTGTGCCATTTCTGCATTATTTTACTGTGTCAATGCCACGGTGCTGATGAGAAACCCCATCTCAAAGGCTCCGAAGGGAAGAGAGCTGAGCACTCTGTTACCAGTGGCTCGGAGCTGGCACGTCTTTTGTTCCTGGGGAAAGCTTTTCCATCAAGGACAGACAGCTGGAGAGCTGGCAGCCAGCGTGGCTGTTCCCACTGCCGGGGTGGGAAAGGGACCAGTGCAGTGCCTGGGTGCACACCAGGGGCAAGGCAGGAGTGGAGGGAAGGGAAAGACTTGCTGTCACCCTAAGGACTCACACCAGTGCACTGCTGGGCCACCCTGGTATCCAAAATAACAGCAAACACAGGGAAGTGACTGAAAAGCAGGGAGAGAACTCTTGAGATAGTTTGGGGCATGAGATGTGAGAGATTACAAAATGGTTTGGGTCTGAAGGAACCTTAAAGCTCATCCAGCTCCACCCCCTGCCACAGGCAGGGACACCTTCCACTGTCCCAAGCTACTCCAAGCCCCGTCCAGCCTGGCCTTGGACACTTCCAGGGATCCAGGGGCAGCCACAGCTTCTCTGGGCATCCTGTGCCAGGGCTTCTCCACCCTCATAGGGAAGAATTTCTTCCCGATATCCCATCTAAATATTCTTCTGGCAGTTTAAAGCCTTTTGCTTTTGCCCACCAATGCCCCCAAGCCCTTTACCTCAGGGCTGCTCTCCATCCTTTCCCCACCCAGCCTGTGTTTGTGCCTGGGCTTGCCCCCATCCTGGTGCGGGACCTTGGACTTGGCCTTGTCGAACTTCACCAGGTGGATGCAGGATGCCTCATCTCACTTATCCAAGAGGAGAGCAAGGGCAAATCCATGTGAGAAATCCTGGAGCAGCTCTACCTCAGCTGGAACCTGGAGCTTTTAGGGAGAGGAGCAGCTGGACGCAGCTGCAAGGGATGATTGGCTCTGGTCATTAAAGGGTCCAGCACAGAGAGACATGGGATCCAAACACCTCCCCCAAAACGCCCATTACATCCCCAAAGTAGAGGGCCAGGTAGAAATCTGATCCTAAGCGTTTTATAATATCAGGTAGGGAGGATGAAGACATTGGGATGAGGATCTGGAGTGGTGTAAAGAGCACTGCTTGGTGGCCTCAACTCCCAAAGCAGTGGCACCAGGGACACCACTTATCAGGGGAAGGGAATGGGATTGAGGTGAGCACGGAGCATGTCTGAGCATTCAAATTACAAGCAGGGCTTGTAAGGGACAGGATCTGACATTTAATGCCTCTGTTTGCAAAGTGCTTGACATTCACGATAACAGGAGCAGCACAGGCAGGCGGGGAGGGCTCTGTATTCCCAGGAAAGCGAGTGAAAAACAGCCCGGTCTTCCATCTCTTCTAGCTAGGAACATCCCTGGGAGATGCGAAGGCTGCATGTCTCACACAAACACCTGGAGCACCCCTGGGATGGGCTGCCTGCAGACTCCTGGAAAAGTCACCTCCTCCCCTCGTGCCTGAGCTTTCCTCCCCAGAAGATGAATCATATGGATCTTCCCTCCTGGTTCCGCGGGAGATGTGCGGCGTGTGTGGAGCACACGCCCAAAGGAGCCAGGCTTTGATCTTACCTGGGGCTCTGAGGAGCCATTACAAGAGAAATAAAGTTCAACACTCAGTGTTCTCTTGGAAAGCTGCAGACTGGATGGAAATAACTTACTTTAAAAGGTGTCTCTCCTGACAGCAGTTTCTGGGATGGAAGAGGGGAAATCAGAGTTACAGACAGTGCTTGGCAGGAGCTGGAGGCTTGGAACCAGTTTCAGTGCAGGGTTAAGCCCAGAGGTGCCACCACTGGTGTGGGCAGCTGGGTCCCCAGCAAGAAGTGCCTAGTCCTGGGAGGTGCCCAGGTTATCTGGACGGGGCTTGGAGCAGCCTGGGTGGGTGGAAGGTGTCCCTGCCCATGGCAAGGGTGGCACTGGATGAGCTTTGAGGTCCCTTCCAGCTCAAACCGTTCTGTGATTCCCTTCCCCAGGACAACTCTCTATTCCACACTGGCCTTCAGAAGTTCTCCTGGCATGGCTGGAGAGTGGCCTGCAAGAGCAGACCAGTCTCAGGGTGTCCCCCAATGGTCCCAGGTTTTACAGGACAGGGCCTGGCAAAGCTGAGCTCAGCAAGGTTGATGACAAAACTTCTCAGTATTGACACACAACGGTGTTGTCACCACACGTGAACATCTAATTCCACTGAGGTAGTAATGGAGTGTCCAGCACAGAGACAGGACCTGTGTGGTGACAGGGGAGGGGACAGAGCTCGAGGGCACTAGAGCACAGCACTAATCCTGCTCTCTCAGCCATCCAGCCAGCCATATCTGCTCTTAATTACATTAAAATAACACTCTCCCACCTCATTTTTTATTATTAGAAATGAACAGATTTGAAACATTTCCCCTCAAATTATGGTTCACCTGAGTAGATAATTAAGATACTATAAAGGAGAGACACTTTTATGTGTAATTACGCCTACCTCTGCTGCTGTATCAGGGCTTCAAAAATATTTGCAAAACAACTCAAAACTTTTATTTTGTCAGCGCAATAATTGCTGCTTGTCAGGGCTATCGGTGCCAGCCTCTGCTCAAACAGGAGCAGCATCTCACAGGCAGCCTTGCTGGGAGAGGGAGGGGTGTAGAGCTGCAAAGCATCCCAGGAAATCTGCTGGCAGAACAGCTGTGCACACCATGCCATGGAGCTGGCACTGAGCTCATCCAGGGAACGGCCCTGGAAAGGAGAAGGATGTTTGTTTGAGTTGTGTGGGGAGGTGGGACGATGGATGGAGGATGCTCGAGCTCCTGGCCTGAGCAGTGCAAGGTTTGTTCCCTGTCCATCGTGGTTGTGGACACTCACAGGGATGAATCTCCACCCACTGCTGGAGGCATCTGCATTGGCTTGGCACATGGAAGGCTCAGCACAGAATTAGAATCTCAGGAGAGTTTGGCTTGGAAGTGAGCTTAAAGCCAATCCAGTCCCACCCCTGCCATGTCCAGGGACACCTTCCACTGTCCCAGGTTGCTCCAAGCCCCATCCAGCCTGACCTTGGGCACTTCCAGAGATGGGGCAGTCACAGCTTCACTGGGCCCCCTGTGCCAGGGCCTCTCCACCCTCACAGCCAAGAATTCCTTCCCAATATCCCATCTAAGCCATTCCCTCTTGTCTGATCACTCCATGCTCTTGTCCAAAGTCCCTCTCCAGCTCTCTTGCCCAGATCTCCCAACCCTATTTGTTTCTTCCCTGCATTTGGGGCTCCTGCAGAGGAGCTGAGTCTGTCCCTGTGTGCAGAGCAGGAGCAGAGGTGCGTTCATCTTCCTGGTGAGGACAGGCTGGGAATGGCTGTTTCCTGCTCCTCGGGAGGCTTCCTCTGCCCCGAGGGATGCAGCACTGGCCGTCTCTCCCTGCAGGGAGGAGTGTCGGACCCTGGTACCCGGTCCGGGGAGAGCACAGCTCCCTCCAGCTGCCCCCGGGCACCCCGGCACAGCTCAGCCCGCCTGGGTTCATTAACTGAGCCTCGGGATGCAGAGGGTAATTAGCACAGGCCATGGAGCGGGAGCGGCGCCTGGCACTGCCAGCCCCAGCTCCATCCCTCCGCCGGTAACGAACAAATCCTCCCGGCGCTAAGGGCAGGGCTGGCCCGGCCCGGCCCGGCTGCTCTCCGCAGCCCCGGCAAGGCAGCCCGGGCTCGGCAGGGCATGAAATCGAAAGGAAAGGGATCCAGAAGAGAGTGTGGGAACATGCATAGGAAGCAAAAGAGAACAGAGCACGGAGAAAAGATGCTGACTCAGCAGAGCGAGGGGAGAGCGAGGGGACGTGGGCAGCGAGCAGTGGGCAGGACAAGGAGTGCCGCAGGGCAGAGAGGTCCGAGAGAGCGGCAAGGAAACGCCTGGGACCCCTGAGGGGAGCAAAGCTTATCAAGGAGTGTCTGCAGCAGCAGATGGGAAAGGGGATGAGGCAAGGACAGGATGATCCTGCACCCTGGGCAGCTCCCGGTGGAATCTCAGCGATGCTGTTACAGCCGCCAACAGACCTGAGCTTCATGCTGGGGACAGCAGGTCCTAGACAATCCACCAGTTTCTCCCTGACTTAGAGTCACAGAATCATGGAATTGGTTGAATTGGAAAGGAGCCACGAGGATCAGAGTCCAGCCCCTGGCCCTGCCCAGACACCCCAACAACCCCACCCTGGGCATCCCTGGCAGCGCTGTCCAAATGCTCCTGGAGCTCTGGCAGCTTCAGGACCGTGTCCATTCCCTGGGGAGCCTGGGCAGTGCCCAGCACCCTCTGGGGAAGAACCTTTCCCTCATATCCAACCTGAGTTGTCCTGGAGGAAAACCCCCCTGTGGTGGATGGAGCTGCCGAGGTGATTTTGTGCTGCCCCTGGTGACACTCGTTTTAAGGTACTGCTGCGTGTGCAGCCTGCTGAGCCCGGCTGATCAAAACAGGAGCCACGTCAAGAATCATCCCCAAGCACAATCTCCAGCTGGACACCAGTTTGGGGGCCTGGCCGGCTCCGCAGAGCACACACACCGCAGCTCCGTGCAGGGGTCACCCACTCCCACCCGTGACATCAGACCCACGTGTTTTTGGAGCCAAGTGACCAAGCAGATACCTACCAGAGGAGGGAAGGTGGGTTGGGAGGAGGAGGAAGGATGAAGTTGCTGGGATGAAGGCTGAGCAGGGACCACTAGCACGGGGCCAGCACTGGGCTGGATATCCCCCCTCTCCCTGTGGGACACCCGGAGCCAGCTGATGCCCACGGCCACTGCCAGGTGCCAAACACCCCCGGGTGTGGAACACCAGCACTCCAGGTCTCCCAGGGTACCAACCTGCTTTGAAGTCTCCAAATCCTCACTTGAGCTCGCTGTGTATAAAGAAGATATAATACCCCATCTCCCTCATAAGGGCATGGGGAAATAAATTCATTAGTGTTTATAAGGAGCTAAGAAACTCTGATTAAAGAGCCAGGGAAAGGGCCCGCGAGGGAAATGAATAATTCGGCGTGCAGGAAGACGGTGGTAAATAATGCATGGGCTGCCGTGGCACCGGGAGAGGAAAGGCTCGGGAGCAGCTCCGGGAGTGGCACGGGGCTGGGCAGGGAACATGTCCCTGTCCTCTCGGCTGGGGTGGGGAATGCACCTACAGCCCTGCCTGGGGCTTGAGCCAGGCAGCATGGATATCCTGGGGTTTTGAGGACCTTTCCTCTTCTCATGTTCCTTCAGAGGGGCACCAGCATCTCCAGTGGGTCCACAAGCAGCAGGGACAGTCCCCAAAGCTGGGGCGGCAGCAGAGATGGTTTCCCACACAGGGTGATGCCAGCACCCCAGGGCAAATTATAGCAGAGCATTCCCACTCCTCCGGGGCCAGGTAGGTGTGAGAGGTATTTCTGAGGGGCTGGTCCTGCAGGGAAGCATCCTGAATCCTCCCCGTGGCTGAGGGCAGGGGCAGAGGAGCCCAGCTCACAGCAGAGGAGCAGCTCAGACGTGTCTTCCACCCTGCCCAAATCCCAGAAGGTGGGATTTGCTCAGTCAGCAAAAACTGATAAAAGGGTGAGAGTGTGTACCTGGGAGCTTCCTGGAATCCTAGGATGGTATGGGTGAGAGTGGACCTTAAAGCCCATCCAGTCCAACCTCCCACTATCCCAGGCTGCCCCAAGCCTCATCCAACCTGGCCTTGGGCACTTCCAGGGATCCAGGGGCAGGCACAGCTTCTCTGGGCACCCTGTGCCAGGGCCTTCCCACTCTCCCAGGGAACAATTCCTTCCCAATATCCCATCCAGCCCTGCCCTCTGGCAGTGGGAAGCCATTCCCTGTGTCCTGTCCCTCCATCCCTTGTCCCAAGTCCCTCTCCTGCTCCCTTGGAGCCCCTTTAGGCCCTGGAAGGGGCTCTGAGGTCTCCCTGGAGCCTTCTCCTCTCCAGGTGAGCACCCCCAGCTCTCCCAGCCTGGATTTAGCCCTGGAGCAGCTCCGTGGCCTCCTCTGGACTCATTCCAACACCTCTACATCCTTCTTATGCTGGAGGCCCCAGAGCTGGACACAAAACTGCAGGTACTGAGCAGAGCAGAGGAGCAGAATGTCATCCCTGGGTGCTGCTGGTGGCTTTGGGGCAGCGAAGGGGGTGGCTGTGCAGGTTTAATCAGGGTGGTACCTGAAATCCAGACAGAAGCAACTGCCTGGACTAAATCCTGCCCTGTCCCTGTAAGGATTCCCCTCATTACGACAGTCCCCATCACCCTGTAGCAGAGGGAGGATGTGGTGTCACTCAGGAGGGGTATGTGGGGTGACCACATAAACAGGAATGAGCCCCTTGGCTGGCAACAGGAGGTAACTTTCTTGGGAGCATCCCCTAAAACATCTCCAGAGGGCCTGGAGGAAATTTTGACAATGCAGCAGCCTCAGACAGGCTCCATCCGAGCCCGCCTGGCTCTCCAGCACCACTGAGCCTGCCTGGCTCGTCCTCCAGGAAAATCCCAGCACTTTTAATAGGTGATGAGGCATCTCCAATAACTCCATCAGATGCTGCCAGTGGGTTGGCACAGAACGTCATCATCGGCCCATATTGCTCCAATTACACTTTAGCCTATGGTGCTCTTGGACTCATCTTTTTGTCTTCTGCCGCCGAGTGTGGGAGGGAGCGGGGGTGGGAGTGGCTGAAGGATGTGTCTCTGAGCTCTCCCTCCTTCACTGCCACACCTCTGCACGGTCAATACATTCCCAGCCCCGCTCTTCTCGTGGGAAGAGCTGTCCACGGGCCTGAGCTGTGCATCTGGAGTGAGAGCAAGCATCTCTCACTGGACTCCACACGTGAACCACCCAGGGAAGCCCCTCATTGCACCTCGTGGAGCTGGGCACAGTCCTGGCTCAATTTCTCCTTGCAGTGGGGTAAATAAGGATTTATTCCAGTGCCAGAGCTAGGCTGGCACCACACTGGTGTGCCGAGCACCAGGTGCACTGGGATTTCTGGGAGCTACTGTGGGGTAATTGGAGCCAACACGCTGCTTCTGTTTTTCAAACCTGAGAGCCATGAAGGAAAAGATTTTTCATTCTGAGGGTTAGGCTCTGTTCTGGCTGTGACACTCACCTGTGTCTCTATTCAAAGCTCAGGGAAAGTTTCTTTGGATGCTGTGTGGCCTCATAAATGACATCTCGCTCCAGCTGGGATGCAGGCGGAGGTGGTGACTGGTTGTCCCCTGGGGAAAATAAAACCCAGCTTCCAGAGCCTGCAGCTGTATAAACCAGTATCAGGGAGTGAGGGTCAGTTGGGGACTGGCCAGCCAAATCCAGGCTCTGCTGAGGGGCTTTGGGCTCCCCAGGGTCCTTCAGAGTCCCAAGAACCATCACAGTGACAGCAGGGCTCCCTCACACCCTGCTAAAAGGCTCTTCTAAGGCAAACCACTTTGGGAACGTTAAGCAGTGGCTGTAAATATCCAGGGGTTACTTAAGAGGCAAACCTCAGAACAACCTGTGTAAGGGAGACACCCTCCCAGCACCCCAAAGCCCAGAGGATTCAACAGCCATGAACACTCATTTAAACCACACCAGAAGCCCACTAGATCAAGTGTCTACTCAATTAAGGACACACAGACAACTTCACTCTGCCCTCCATCAGCTGCTGCCTACTCACCTCTTGCATAGCTGAAGATGGCAGAGACTCTCTGCTTTCAGGTCTAGGGATGGGCTTGGCAAAAAACACTCAAAACACCCAAAACAACAGTTCTACCCCTGTGTAAAGAGTGAGGTGAGCCTCACTGTGTGTGTGAGTCTGGGGCAGTGGAGTCCTGCCCACAGGGACCCAGAGCCATCCCCATCAGCACGGGGAACTCGCTCACTCAAAAATCCCTGTAATAAAAACACCCCAGCTATAATGGCCCTGGAGAAGCAGAAAGGACTTGGAAATCTCCTGACAGGAGCTGTGAGAACACCCCACACCAACACCACCTCTGATGGGACAATTACAGGATGCCAGGGACCGAAGGGCTCTGCCAGCCCCACCTACAGCTGAACCACCGCTTGCCTCCCTCCCCATGGCTCACCCCACAACCCCAGCGCACGGGAAGCCCTACCTCCCTTCCAGAGCTCTCTCAGTAGCAGCTCCTCTTTCTGAACCCCAAGTATCTCGTTGGTGCCTGCATATTTTTAATTTACAAAACCTTTAGCCCCCGTTTCAGCCCCCGCTGCCAGCCGGAGGATGTTCCCAGTGCCGGCAGGACCAGCTGCTCTCAGCATCACCTGGATCAGAGAATCACAGAATAGCCTGAGGTGGAAGGGACCCGCGAGGACCATGGTGGCCAACTCCTGCACAGGACCACCCAAACACAGCAAGTGGCAGAGCCGGATGGGCTGTGTCATTGATCCCAGCACGACAAAATGCCCAAGTGCAGCCAATGCACGAGGAAGAATCCATTTTCCAGCCATCATTTACAGTAATCCTTAAGGAAAGCAGGCTCAAGACGAGCCTCAGCCGTTGCATGGACAGGCTCCAGCAGGACTCGGGACGGCGCTTTGATCCCAGCCAGAGCTTCCAGCGCGGCTTCCCTGAGCGATCGCACACGAGGGCTTTGAAACGCGCTCCGCACTAACGCCCGTGCCAGGAAAACTCCTTCTCCCGGCTCTTCTGCTGCGAGCAAGCTGCGATAGGGATCGTCGAGAATAAAGTCACTTCATTTACAAACCGGGGAGCCAAATCTGATAGACATCAACATTCGAGGTAAGTCAAGGAGCGGTGGAGCGCTGCCAGTTCCCCAAATGAATATTCATGGCAAACACTCCCCCAGCTCCGAGCTGAAGAGAAGCCGGCAGCAGGAAGGCTGCTTTCCCTTCCCGGGGAAGGGAAAGGCGAGGGACCAGGCTTATTTCATCCTTTTTATTGAGTGCAATTTTCTCTTTAGTACAATATTCTCTGAAAGATACTGTTACAAACTCCGACAATTTCAACACAATCAACAAATTGGGGAAGAACGGGGAGGGGGAAGGGGAGAGGGGAGCAAAAAAAAATTCCAAGGGTTGAAATCTTTTACAGACACCTCACTGGTTATGTACAGGACAGGGTAGGGCTGGCCCGGGACACGCTCGGGGGGACGGGGACCGGGGCGCTGCGGGACCTCCCGGAGCATCCTGCGGTGGGAGGAGGGGGAGCGGCCCCTGAGACCCCTCTCCGGCGCTGCCGCCCCGCTGCAATGCTGCACTCGACGCCCCTGCAAGGAAAAGGGAGACGAGGAGAGGGTGAGAATAGGCAGGTCCAGAGCTCAGAGAGCCACGCGTCCTTCCCCGCCGAGCCCCACCCCCCCCCTCCTCCCGCCGCCCCGTCCTGCAGCCGGCGGGGGCCGCGCCCGGAGAAACACAAAGGTTTCTTACAGCACATACAGACTCTCAAAAAAAAAAAAAAAAATAAAAAACCACCAAAAAACAAAACAAAACCAACCCACAAAAATCAGGGATTAATTAATATGCTGTCAGAAAATTGATGACTTCACTGAAAGCTCTCCTTTCTCCTCAGGGGGAAAAGGAAGGAATGGAAGAGATGGAATTCTTTGTGAGGCTGTTGCTTTAGGGAGCGGGGGCTAGGAGGCGATTTTGAGGGCGGGAGGGTTTCCGTGTCCCCCAGCAGCTAAGATTCCTTTCCGGTCCCCTTCGGCCCTCCCCCCGCAAGATGAACCCCCCACGGGTGTAAAGCAGGAGCAAACCAACAGGCACCATCAAATCGCTTTTTCCAATATAACAAAAAATCCCCATTTTCTCCGCTGCCAGGGGGAAACCAGAAGTGCTGGGAACCAAAGGAGCAGCCCCAGGAGCACCTTCTCCACACCCTGCAACCAAGAAGTACAGCACGGCAGCAAAATCCCATTATTTAGCCACTTCGGAGAGGCAAAAATGCTTTTAATATACAATTGCACCTTGGAAACATAAAGGCAGCACATTAAATAACAAAGCAATTGACTGCTGGGTCCCTTTGCTGGGCCACAAAAAACCGGGGCTCACTGGCTAATTATTGCCGGGCATCCCTGTGCCTCTCCAAACATACCAATGCTTTCAGAAACCCACTCCAGCTGTGCCTGACATTTCACTCCTATTAAAATTCATCATTCTCCTGAATGGAAATAATTTTTTTCTTTAGCAAACCCAGGTAGTAATGAAAGTTTTATTTAGTAATGTCGTGTTTGGTGGAAAAAGGGGCAGAGAAAAGGGAAGAGAAATTGAGATTATCTTAAAAAAAAAAAAAAAAGGAACTTCAGCTGGGGGGAAAAGATATTGCTGGGTATTTCTTGGGTACAGGGGGTCACTTTCGGTGCCGTGCTTGGAGGTTTCGTCTCGCAGCTCTCGTTGATGGGATCAGAACAGCCAAACAGCTGGAAAAAAGCCGTGACAGAAACACAACTGATGTAATGAGCTCGCTGCCTGAGCCGGGCGGGTCCGGGGGATGGGTGCAAACCGAGGTGGTTTGTATCGGCTCCGGATTCTGCCACATTAAGGCCGGACGCGAGCGACGGCTCCGGCCCCGGGCGCTGCTCCCGGCTCCGCCTTCCCCCGCGGCATTCCCAGCTCTTCCAGCAGTCCTTTCCCAGCAGAGAGGGCCAAGGGTTGGGGGGGTTTATTTTCCCTGGGGACCCCGCGGCCTCCCAGCGGTGGTGGCTCAGCACCCCCACACGAGCTGCAGCCCTTCCTTCCGTCAGGGCAAAAATGATCCGGGCACAGCTGAAGATGATTGGGGCCGATCCCAAAGGATGGATCTCAAGGGACCCGAGAGACAGGTCATGAACAGCTGGAGGAGGATGGGGGCAGGCAGCGCAGCTCATCCCCAGGTACGCAGCCACCGAGTCACCCCCTCATCCCTCCTCCTCCTCCCGGAGCGCCGGCGAGGAACCCCTGCGAGGCGGGCGGACGGTTCTGATCTCGGCCCCCGAGTGCTGGCGTGACACAAACAGCGATCCAAAGCCACGTCTGTGATGAGAAGGCGTACCACGAGGGAAGGAGTTATCGAGCAGCGCGGTTGGGATGCGGGCACCGTGTCAGCCCCGGGGCGCTCTCCTTTTCCACACTCGTGGGAATGGGCAGAACTGCAAATACCCAAAATAATCGGGGATGGGTGGCACTGCAAACGCAGCTGCTTTGCCCGTGTGATGCCATGGAAAAAGGGAGCAGCGAGTGGGAACGGGGAAGGATGGAGGCAGCTCTGGGAGTGACCCAAACCCATCCCTGTAAGTCCCTGAGCACAGACCCATTTCCAAACCCTCTGCAAAGGGAGTCACAGCTCATCCCCTTTTCCCTGGGGCCTCCCAGAGCCATATCCCCAACCAGGCACTGCCACCCAGGCCCTGACCCCAGCCTGAGTCCCTGACCACAGCAGCCTCTGGCTGGCTCCCAAATATTTAGGCTGGGGAATCTGAAGAGTTCACCCAAAGCATGGTGGGGAAAAGTAAGTAAACCAGCTGCTCTGTGCATGTTCCACATCTGCCTGTGCATGGAAGCCCCCACAAGGATGCAATGTGAGGCTCACCTGGCTCCTCAGCCAACACTTGGCATGGGCTGCACCTCCCGCTGTCAGTCCTGCTTGGCACTAATTAGCATTGATAATTGCACTGATGGTGACCATAATTTTCCTGCCCTCTCTCCCTGCCTTCACACAAGGGTTCAATCACCTAATGAGGCCCCCGAGGATAATCAGAGAGGAGCAGGTTCCCCCACCACGATGGCAGCTCCTGCACAACATGAGGGGATGAGAGAGCGGAGGAGGGAAAGGCACGGCCCAGCTGCTGGATGGGTAAAGCTGCTGAGCCTTGCTTACTTGGGGACATAGAGGAAAGTTCGCTCCAATTAATTTTTTTAGGTGGATGGGCGTTAATCCCCCTACACTTATCTAGAATTAACGCAGCCTTAAGGAGATTTTTGCCTAATCCACTTCCACATTTGCCCCAAAAGGGTGCTGTCTGTGTTTGGGGAAGGAGCAGAGTTCAGCTAATCCACTTAAAATTCACAAGGCTGGTTTGTTCAGATTAACCTCCTCCAGCATTTCCTTCCAGAGACAGACCAAGAGACCTCGACACCGTCCTGCCTCTGCCACTGACAGGGCCACCCCTGCATGGCTGTGTCCCCTGCAGTGGAGCTGTCCCTGTGCTGGGGTCTGCAGGGACCTGGAGATGTCCTCAGAGCAGCCACTACAGCAGAGCAATGCAGGGGGTGGGACAGCCAGGGCCTTCAGGGCTGTTTAACTTCCAGTGGCCAGAGGAAGGAGAGCAGAAGCAGCAGCGATGCTCGGACGCAGACGGGGGAAGGGGGGCAGCTATGCTCAAGCTGGAGGGGTGCTCGCAGTGCTGGTCTCTGGAGGACAGCCAGCCAAAAGTGACAGCCCTGGGACACCATCCTGAGTGCCAGCAGCTCTGACAACCCCAAAAGGCGCAGGTAAAGGGCACCATGGTCACCAAGATGGGTGCACTCCCCTCCCCAGCACCAATTTGCTGCTCTGACAGGAACCCAGACACCACTTTTACTGCCATGGATGCTCATGGTTCCCACCTCAGGTCTCTTCCCGCCAGACAAAGCAGGGCAGGGAGGCCCTCTCCTGATGGGAGCAGCTCCCCTTCCCATGTCAAACCCTGGGAAGGCAACACAGCCCACCTGGGCCCAGTGATGGACATGAGCCAGCAGATCTCCCCTGAAACACACAGCCAAACCCTGAGGACATCAGAAATGGGAGAGCACAACCCAGCAGCAGCTCTCACACCTCCCAGACAGGCATTGGAGAAGACTGAGTTCAGCTGGGACAGGCAGAGCCATTCCCCTATGGCAGGAGGGTTGATGATCCAAAAGACCCCTCCCAACACCCCAAAAATATGAAAAATATAAGCCAAAACAGGAGCAGCAAAGAAAACACTGATGGGGTGAAACAGCTCGCCACAGGAGTCCCATCAGTGCGGACTTGGCTTCTCTTCCATCATCACTCAAGAACTTTCTGGCACTTCCAAAATCCTGAGGAGACTTACTGGGAATGATCCAAGCATTGGATCACTATCCACCCTGGCAGGATCTCTCATGGAAGAGGCACCACAGCAGATGATGACCGGAACATGAAATCCCCCTGCAGCTCCTCCCGCAGTGGGGACATTGGGGCAGCAATGGGAGGGACGAGTAGCACTGGGGGAGTGCTGGAGCTGGATGTGACTCCCTGGTCCCCACCCTTCCCCAGCAATACAAGGAGGGTGGGTGGCCTTGGAGCTACAGAACATTTCTGGGTCTGTAAATCCATTCCTCACCTCAGAAGCTGATTGATCCTTTTTTATTTTTTAACTCGAATTCAATGTTTAAGGGTAATGATTTCCAAGTGAACACAGAGCAGCTCAGATATTTCGGCAGTTTTTATGGATCAGAGGCAAGCGCCTTAATTCAGACCCTAACGAAGGGAAACGTGTCTGTCCTCACCGCAGAACAACAAGGGCTGATGGCAGTGCATAAAAACCTTTCCTAGGCAATGCCCAATGATTTATCCCAGACCATGGGCCAACTGGGATGTTTCCACAGAGATGGCCTTGGGATGCAGGCAAACTTACTGACGAGATTCTGCAACCCAACCCTTCCCTCTCTCTGAATCAAACACCTGGAAAAGCAGAGGAGATCCC
>JACBWW010000019.1:688498-762442 GCA_020086605.1 Lanius collurio | reverse complement strand
TTCCCTCTCTCTGAATCAAACACCTGGAAAAGCAGAGGAGATCCCTTGGGACTCAGGCTGGCACAAGGGGGCAGGGGGAGGGACAGCCCTAGTTTCTCCTTGGCAAAGGAGCATTAGAAGCACCAAAAGCTGACAGCCTCAGAAATAATGGTTTAAGATCACTCTTACTTAAAAACCGGCTGCCTGCTGTTTTCATCGCAAGCCCTGCTTTGACTTGCAGCAACATTTAAAATTAAATATACATAAGTGCTTTCAAAGAACTGTTAATTTGAAGGTCATTAAATGGCATAAAATACATTCCTTTTTTTTTTTTTTCTGGAAAGAGGCACATAATTATGCCATTAATACATGCTCTTCTTCCATGTTCAAGCCTCAGATGTGCGAGGGGCTCGGGTTCACCTTCCTAGGCAGAGACACCACATCTCCTTCTAATTACTGCCATTGAGAAACCTGCTTCTCCTCCATCACACCCAGGGATGGGGCTGTGGAAAAAGCATGGAAAAGCCCCAGGGGAGAATGATGCAGCTGAATTGCAAATGGGGATTTTTGGGGAATGAGGGAAGTAACAGCAGGGCTGGAAATGTGAAGCCACTTGGCAACACCCAGTCCAGTTGTGAGGATCTTGCCCACTGACTCACACAAGACCTTGGTCCAAACTCAGAGCAGGGGTTTGGTAGCCAAAAGTTCCTTTTTTGATTTAATGCTCTATGCAAAAAGGACAAAGCCAACCCAGACACATGCAAAAAGAAAACTCTAAAAAAGACATAAAAGGGCTGAGGTTTTTACAGTTGCTATAGAAATGGAGAGAGGGAGCTGTCGACTGCAGAGTGCAGAGTGAAAGGCCACTATCAGGGGCAAGGGCGAGGTGAGCTCACCCGGGCAAGCAGCCACATCCATGCATGGATACTCATGTTGGATGCAGCCAAAGGAGCAAGGCACCGTGACTGAGTTTCACCCATGAGCAGTGGTGAGGGTCAGGATCCAACCCAGTGGGGTTCACCAGCAATGGGCATCTCCCAGCACTTCCACGTGGCACAGGAACCCACCAGGAGCCTGTGTGATGGACAGAGACCAGCCCAGAGGGAAGGCCAGTGCAGTTGGTCTTCTTTGATCTAACACTCCTCTTTCTTCCCTTTGAACCAAAACTCTGCAGGGAGAAAACAGCTTCTGAGCCATCCCTTCTCCTCTGGGATCAAGGAAAGGAAGTGCAACAGCGTGGATCCGAAAACGTGAAATTGGAGTGTTCATCTTTAGACCAAGGAAGAGGCTCTTGCTGGAGTAGGAGCAACAGGGCAGGACCAAAGAGGTGTCACCCAAGACAAGGTGAGAACCTCTTCCTTGGCATCTGACAAAGGAAAAGGAGGAGCAGGTCAAACACAGCACTGCTGCCATGGCCAGGCAGGAATAGCACTGTCACTTCCACACAGAAAGGCTTCACAGTCTGGAAAACTGATTTTACTCGGAAGAAAGGCCTCTAAAGAAACAAAATGGTCTGTCAGAAGTCATCTGAAATTTTTATGCTGTTTTTTTCAATAAAAAGCAAAAACCAAACATGGCTGTTTTGGACTTTCCCCTTTGTTCTCCACTAACAGACTGATGGTGAAATCTTCTGAACTTACTTTTATTGAAAGGCAAGAGAACAGGTGGCCCCTGGTGACCCTCCCTCAAGTACCACCTTGGCAGCAGCTCCCTCAGCCCATGATGCCTCTTCACTGCAGGGGTTTGAGCCCACCTGCACTCTCTTTGTTCAGCCCTGAGCACCACCAATCTGCTGCTGGGCTCTTGCATGACCCTGAAGGAGACACATCCAGGTCCCAGCATGAGGCCAAGATGTGGGGACAGCTGGTTAGGAGTGGTGGGATATGGGAATCATCTGCTCTGACACAGCTCAGGAGACAAAAGATGTTGGACAGCTGGGAAAGAGCAACATGGAATGGAATGGAAAGGCCACCAGCTCTGGCAATGCCCAGGGACACTGCTGGTGGCCCAGAGCTAAGGAGCAACATCAGCCAAGATGGTCTTGGCATCTCTGATAGCACCTGAGCACCCAGACAGCCTGTTTGATCCTTCAGGGGTACCTGGTCTGCTGGCTGGGATGGGCAGGATTGAATGTTTCACACTTCATATTCACGATGAAATGGCCGCAAGGTGCACCAGGGGAGGTTCAAGTTGGACACCAGGAAGAATTTCTTTACTGAAGGAGTGGTTAAACATTGGAATGGGCTGCCCAGGGAGGTGGTAGAATCCCCATCCTTGGAGGTGTTCCAGGAGCACTGCACATGGCATACAGTTCTCTGGATTGGCTGACATGGTGGGGATTGGTCATAGGTTGGACTCGATCTCAGAGATCCATTCTCACTCTATGACTGTGGTTCTGCACTAAAGGGTTTACATTAAACCAGGGTTGCCGTGGTGTGGCAGGGCAAGGACAGCACCGAGCAGGCAGCAGCACCTGCCTCACAGGTGCTCATGGGGCTGGTGACAGCAGCAGGGGAGCCACAAAGGCACAGTATTGATATTTAGCCTGTGTGGCTGTCCCTCGTTCCTTTAAACACCTTTAGCTTCCTTCTAATAAAAGAGAAATCATAAAATAAAAAACCACAAAGGACCCTTCAGCACCAGCGAATACCAATGTGGCGGGGTGGCGCATTAGCATGCACGGTGCCCACTCCATCTGCATGTTGTGTTCGTGTGACAACATCCCAGAATACAGATTCGGGCCGCCAGCATCCCGAGAGGTATTAGCAATCGTCTATCCGACAGGATGAGGAGCAGTCCCTGCTGTTGTAAACAAGGGGTGTTTTTCTCTGCCTCTTTCTCTGGGGGGAGTTCAGTGAATTGAAACAAGCTCATTCCTGCATCTTGTTAGTTCCCGTTCTTCGGCAGAGCACAGGTCATCTGCCTTGGGCAATGCAAGAAAAAGAACTAGAGGTGGAAAGAGCACCCCAAAGGGTCCTTCACCTGCTGGTGGCGATGGACCATGAACATGACCCAGTGAATGTGTTCCTTGTGAACCACCATGAACTGAGCATGTGCTCCTCATGGGATACATGGGGGTCTCACCAGCCACAGAGCACCCTGACAGCCCCAACATAGGAGGGAGAGTGCTCCTACCCAGGACATGTGGGCAGGTGCTGGCAGCAGGCAGAGCATAGGCTTGTCCCCTTGTGTTCAGTGGCAGCAAGCAAATCTGGTGAGGCATCTCCAGACACAGATGGGAATATGATGGGGCAGATAGACGTGGAGTAATCCCATGGTGTAGCTGGATGTGGGCAGCCCCATGGCAAGGACAGACATGGGGAAAACCCACAGGCCAGGTGGGCATGAGCCATCCTCATGGCAGCGATGGACACAGGGCATCACTGCAGCACAGACAGACGTGGGCTGAGAAGTAAAGCAGCCCCTGTAACACAGCTGGATATGGGGCACTGCAGTGGCTCAGGAACACCCCCATGGGATGGATGCAGGACATCCCCATGGCGCTAGCAGATGTGGAGCATTGCCACAGTGGGGATGGAAGGTGAATGAGGAGGACAGAGGGTCTCCGTGTACGCGTGAGCCACCGTGCCACCAAATGCCAGCTGGGATCTGCAGCCCTCGAGGCACAGCCAGCCCATGCCCCCGCTGCCGCGTGCCAGCACAGCGCCGGCAAGAGTGCAGTGATGGATCATTGCAACTCACACACAGCCCTCGAACTAAAAGCCTTATTAAGAGTTCATTCGTTTTATAAACTCCCGGTGCGATCCACGGGGGGAAGTCAGATGGCCCAGCCTTACAATATTCTGGGTAAACACTGACACGTGTCGGGCAATTTTAACCGGATCAATTTGCCTAGGAGACCAGTGGAGGAACCAAAAAAAAAAGAACAATAAAGATCAAATTAAATATGGGGAAACATCCGCTGGGAGAGGCTATAAAGAAAAGCAGAAAAATACGGAGCAGGACAGACAGATGGACAGACAGATGAGACACTCAGACCTACCTCTGAAACCATGAAACCTAAGTCCATAAATCAATACCAAAATCCTCAGGTCCACAAGATGGGGGAAAAAGTCCTCCATAGCCATCTTCCAGACATCACCGAGACCCTGGAGGCCTGAGCAGTCCATTTCCCAGAGCATCTCTCCTCCTCCAGCAGCCACTAACCCTGTCACAGCCGCGCGGCGGCTCCTCCAGTCCCGTCCCATCCCCGCCACACCAGCCGGCCCTTGGCATCCTCCTCCCCACGTGCAGGATGCCGAGTGCTTCCTTCACTGCCGGGTGCTTCCCAGCTGCCTCCCGCCCCTGGGGGCTGTGGGCACAACCCCTGGCCTCCTGGGCTGGGGACCGGCTGGCCACTGGCGGCAGGGTCAGCGCTGGTCTTCAGTCACAGGCAAGCAGTGAGTCCACAGAAGGTTGACAACATACACAGGCGCATGAGCGCGCACACACACATGGGAACACCTCTTTCCACTTTCCAGGATGGAGAGTTTGTTTTTTTTTAATCCTCTTTTTTTTCCTTTTTGCAAAAAAAATGCAAGCAAAAGAGAAAAAAAAAACCAAAACCCAAGGTTTTCTATTGAAGGTACATCTCTTCTTCAATATGAAGACATTAACTGGATTGAGTCGGATCCCCCATGCAGTGGTCAGCGAAGTCCTTTGGTAGTTGCCGGAGCGGCACCTGGGTGGGATGGCAGGGAGCTGCGGAGACATCTGAGGACACTTCCTCCCAGTCCGTGAGCAGAGAGGGGAGCGAGGTGAGCTGGGAGGGCCAGGGCAGGGAGGGAGGGCAAAAGAAGAAAAAGGAAGGTGGTTTCTCCGGACAGTATGCTCCGTCTCATGCCTCTCCCTTCCCCAACAGTCCCTTCCTCCTTCTCAGTTTTGACCACTGCTCATTGGTGGCAGGATTGGAGTCTGGTCTCTAGGGTTTGGGTTTGCTTCCCCAACGCACATTGGTTTGTCTTCATTGTTTTTTATGATTTTTTTTGTTCTGCTTCGCTTTTTAAATATATGATTTGTACATATTTATATGTATTTATATGCTGTCCCCCATGACATTGGTAAGTGTGCTTCTGTTGGTGAGGAACGGAAGTCACAGGTCAGAGGTGAGACCAGGAACATCCTGTGGCTGCGGTCACAGTCCCCAGGCAGCGGTGGCTCCTCTCCCAGAGCTGCCCCATGTCAGTTCCTCTCCTCCCACCTCTGCCCTCCACTGCGCACCCTCCCCGGCCCCTCCCCGTGGGACAAGGGACATCATGCCATCGAGGTCGGAGACTGGCTCATCTGTACTCGCATGGACTGGACGCTGTTCAGGATCTTCTTCTGGTGCCCAGCCAAAGTCACTCCTATTCTCAGGAGGTCTCTGTAAGTCAGACAGACAGACAAACAGAGGAAGGTCAATGGGCACTGAATCTCCTCCACAGAATCATGGAATAGGCTGAGTCGGAAAGGAGCCACAAGGATCAGACTCCAGCCCCTGGCCCTGCCCAGACACCCCAACAACCCCACCCTGGGCATCCCTGGCAGTGCTGTCCAAACGCTCCTGGAGCTCTGGCAGCCTCGGGGCCGTGCCCATTCCCTGGGGAGCCTGGGCAGTGCCCAGCACCCTCTGGGGGAAGAACCTTTCCTGATATCCAACCTGAACATCCCCTGAGTTGTCCTGGGGAACAGCGCTCTGTTCAGGTGGTGAACCTGTTTTGCTGTTGCTAAGGGAGGTGAGGGATCTAAGCTCAGCTGGAACAACCACAGAGCCCAAACATGGCCCCATGAGCATCACTGGGTCTGAAAGCAGGGAGACACTCACACATTGACCCCCAGCTGGTGACTGTGGCCACCTCCAGACTCTGGGTGACCAGTGTGAGGGATGCTCACACCTATCACACACCTATCCTTTGCCCTGAACTGACCTCCTGCCCATCCCTGCCCACCTCCCCAGCTGGGTAGCACCCCACTTTCAGGGTGGCACAGCCAACTCACTCGGACGTCATCTGGGCCACCAGCTGCAGGGAGGTGAAGCCAGCGGTCAGGAAGCTGTCCCGGTACTGGCTCATCTTCACAGCACTCAGCCAGTCGTCTACTGAGGTAAAGGCAGTGAAGTCGGGGATGGAGCGGTCGAGGAGGGGCTGAGAAGGCCTGAAACAGGACAGGCTGCTGGGGATGCGCCCTGCTGGCACCGAGGGGCTGCCCTGCCCGAGCCTGGCCAGCACAGGGACACACTCTCCAGTCCACGCTGGCACCTCTGGACTCCCCCCAGCACACACCCATGGGAGGCCATGAGGAAGGCCTGTCCCATGGGAATACCACTGTGCCCAGCAGTGCTCTGCGAGCCTGCATGTTGTATTCCAGCTGCGGGAGCCACAGGGATGAGGCATGGGCAGAGCAGCCACTGCACCCAAATGGTCACACGCCACAAAGAATCAATAGCAAAGAATTATTGCTGTTGCTTGGCTGAAAACTACATGTTCTTTGTCTGACTGTCAGACAGAGCAAAGACAGAAGCCCCCCCCCCCTCGCCTAAGGATTTATGGATTCTCGAGCCACCCGGGGAGCCTTTCCCCACAGCGTGCGATGGTGACAGGGAGCATGCCCGCACCCGGCACTCACACAGCGGTGATGGTCGCCACAGTTTTGAGGCTTGCCGGGTTGCGGATCATTTTGTCCAGGGTGTTGACGATCTCGGTGAAGCGTGGGCGGGTGTTGCGGTCCTTCTGCCAGCAGTCCAGCATCAGCTGGTGCAGGGCGGCCGGGCAGTCCATGGGCGGAGGGAGCCGGTAGTCCTGCTCGATGGCGTTGATGACCTGAGGATGGATGAGGATGGATGAGTGAGGGAGAAAGTGGATGAGGGACTTGGGGGGCTCCCTGAGTGGCTTGTGCAGGCAGAGGGGCTGCAGGCAGCCAGGCAGGCACGGCCAGCCCAGCTGATCTGCAGCCAAGGGAGCGGGAGGAGCCGGGGGCTCTCCGAGGTTAATCTCTGCTCTGATGCTCCGTGGCTGCAGTTCCTCCCAGCGGAGAGCTGCCACTCATTATCTCGGCAGATCTCGCCGGAGTACAGCAGTCACACTTCCAAAGCTCCTTCC
The DNA here is from genome assembly GCA_020086605.1 of Lanius collurio. Taxonomy (NCBI): domain Eukaryota; kingdom Metazoa; phylum Chordata; class Aves; order Passeriformes; family Laniidae; genus Lanius; species Lanius collurio. The sequence continues at coordinate 755,387 of JACBWW010000019.1, read as the reverse complement.
TTGCTCGTAAACCCTCTGAACATTTTCAAAGGCCCTGCAGCTTGCTGAAGTCCAATTACCAGCCCACTGGCTTTTCTTCCCAATTTCCCTCCTTGCATCCTCTCGCTCACCAGCCTGCTTCATCTCCAAACCGAGCGCTCCCGAGGCTCCAGGAAGGAGCAGAGAGCCCTTCAGGCAGGGATTTCATTTGGGAATGAGCACCCCCTGGCCCCTAGAGCAGTGTGGATGACACCCAGTGCTTACATCTTGGTTGGACATGTCCCAGTAGGGCCTCTCCCCGAACGACATCACCTCCCACATGACGATGCCGTAGCTCCAGACGTCGCTGGCCGAGGTGAACTTGCGGTAGGCGATGGCCTCCGGCGCCGTCCACCTGACAGGGATCTTCCCCCCCTACAGAAAAAGGGACTTCAGCTGAAAAACATCTCCCTAAGCAGAGGAGCTACAGCTGGGGCCATCCCACACACCCCAAACCATGGGTCCTGGGGGATTCCACCAAGGAGTGGCACCCGATGGGATGAGGAGGCAGGAGCCACAAACAGCTCCATGAATGTATCTTGTACCTGCCTAAAAGGGCTTAGCTGAACAAAACAAATGGGTTTATCCAAGGATTTACCCCACTGACTGACACCACGCCACTCCAACTGCCCTGCAGGACCCAGCACGTCAGTGGTGTGTCCCCAGGCCCCTTCCCAGGGAGTCACCAGGTGACAAGGCTAAGCACGACTGAGCTAGTTCTTGTCATAGGTAGGGAGCCACAGGCATCCCCATCCCTCAGCCTTCAATGGAAACAGGGCTGAACTGAAAGCATCCTCTACAGATTCATGTGGGCTCCCACAGCTGCAAGAAGGTCCTTCCAGCCCTTCTTTTGGAGTGGACAGCAAAAAGCAAAACACCTCTAAAACCCAACGGAAAGCACTGGTGTAGGAAAGTGCCTTTGGCAGAGAGCTCCTCATTTCTCCCAAAGGCTCAAGATCAGGCTCAGCATCTCAAGCCACCCCACCAAGCCAGGGCAGGTCCCAGGGCCAAGGCCATGCCAAGGGCGCAGGGATGTGAGGTGGGGCAGCACGTACAGAGGGATTGCTCCCTGGAAAAGCTCCATAAAATAACCACAAAAAAAGCCAAGGGAAAAGGAAAACCACAGACACGCACAGGAATTTTCTGGGGGCAGGACTGCACAGTAAATCGTTTAGCACAATTGTTTTCCGTAGCCTTTCCGAGGACGCGTCAGCCGCTCTTGAAGGATGAATGGCAAAAAATTTGATTTGATTAACTACAAATGGAGAAATTAACTGCTAGGTTGTTTTTCCTGCCTTTTCCCCAGAGCGAAAAGCCTGCTGTGGGAGGCAGAGTGATGCAATAGCAGGCACAGCATCACTTCCCAGCTGCCAGGGAGATCTATTATGGCCTAAATTAAATAAAAACACAGATGAGATAATCTCTTTTTATCTCTGAAGGTGGGGAAAAGACTTATTCATGACTCGTCTCAGCAGCTACCGCTAGGGTCTTTGAAGGAAAAATAAAAGCTGGGTGTCCGCTCAAAGGCTGCTGCCTGCTGGAAGGGTCTGGGCAAGGACCGGGGCAGGTCCCAGAGGGACAGGAACATCCCATTGAGCAGGGGAGGGACAGTGAGGGACTGCAACTGGGCCAAAACATTGAGCCAGCCCTAAAGGCATGGCCCTGGCTTTCCCATTTTGGCAGCTGGAGCCAGCCCTGGCACCTGGGCACAGCTCAGCAGCCCAAGGAACTGCTTTGGCAGGAGCTGGTGCAGCCTCGTGCTGGCACCCACTGCATACTCTTCTGATTAATCCATTAGATGAGGCCAATGAGATGCTCATCCCTTTCCCCTCTGGTCATCCTGAACACCTCTCAGGGGCTCACAAGCAGGACAGTGGCCATGATGGGGAGCTGGGGATTCCCTGGGGTAGGCAGGAGCAGGGGGAGAACAGAGCTGCCGTTACCTACAAATGACTTAATTAAGGAGGAGAAGGGTGCCTGGGGAATGGCAGAGCTCCCGTTAGACCTGTATCTTTAATTTATGCTTGGAACAAGTTTCCAGCAGGGAAAAGCAAACCAGACCTGGAGCGCTGGGGGAAGGGGAGTTAAAACAGCATCACTGTGCTGACAGGAGTTGCTGTGATCTCCCTGCCTCCCCTTAGTGTCTCACCAGGGACTCCTCCACACCCCTTTCCTCCACAGAGGAGAGGGAAGAGGCTTATCTGGAAACTGCAGAAGGCAGAAAGGTGCTTAGGGAGGAGGGAGCTGGAAAACTTCTAAAAAGGAGGAAGAGGAGAAAAAAGAGGATCATTTGTGGAAACCACAGCCAGGACCTTTGGACCATGGTCCCGCCACATAGGTTCATGAAGCTCACTCATGAGGTGCTCCCACCCATGCCAGACTGTACATCCAGCACCCTTCTGCCAGGTTCAGCAGGTGCCAGGCACAAGGAATGCTAGACAGGAGAACATCCTGTGGGAGGTACCCACCAAGGAGCTGGTGTAGGTGGGGTCAGATGTGTCATCCTGCAGGTAGCGCGAGAGGCCGAAGTCGGACACTTTGCACACCAGGTTGCTGTTGACCAGGATGTTCCTGGCAGCCAGATCTCGATGCACATAATTCATTTCTGCCAGGTACTTCATCCCAGCAGCAATCCCTCTGAGCATTCCCACCAGCTGTATCACTGTGAACTGTCCATCGTTTTGCTGCAACCACAAAGAGCAGGCACTGGGGTGAGCATGCAGACCCCACGGTGGCACCAGGGCCACTCATCCCAACCTCAGGAGGATGCTGCACCTCCCCAGAGGACTCCAGCTGCTCTGCCTGATCAATGCAGAGGTAACCATCCCAAAACATACATTTTGGGGATGTATGGCACACTCTAGCCAGCCCCCAGCTAAGCAAACGGGCTGGGATTTACAAACAGGACACTAACATCTCATTCCCAAATCCCGTGGCCCACGTGGCCCCACCTTGCCTTACCCGCAGGAAGGAGTCCAAGGCCCCGTTCTCCATGAATTCTGTGATGATCATGACCGGCCGGCTTTTGGTGACAACCCCTTCGAGGCGGATGATGTTGGGGTGGTCAAACTGCCCCATGATGCTGGCCTCGCTCAGGAAATCCCGGCGCTGCTTCTCCGAGTAGCCGGCCTTGAGCGTCTTGATGGCCACGTAGATCTCCCGCTTGCCTGGCAACTTCAGACGCCCTTTATACACCTCTCCAAACTCCCCTGCGAGCACAAGATGGAATCATTTAGGTTGGAAAAGACCTCCAACATCACTGAGTCCAACTTTTGATCAATCAATGCTAGAGCTACCACCTCCTCCTCCTCCACACTAAACATTGCAAAGAGCAAGGGGTCCTTGCCCAGCTGAGAAAGGTCAGCCAGTTCACACTTCAACAATGCTCTCCTCTACAAATCTGCCCACCTGTCCTCTTTAAAAGGGCCAGTGGGGCTACTGGGGACATGTTTAGGTTTGCAACCTTCTCCAAGGTGACAGACACAGGCAGAGGCTACAGTCACCTGTGCAAACCCCCATAAGGAGATTTGCAGGGGAAGTACATCAACATTTAAGAACTACCTCAAATATCAGGTGTCAGCATTGACAATCTCAGCTGCCTTTCTGCACTTCACTTATCTTGAGGTGGGAAACAATTGGGCTGTTTACATTGCTGCTCTCTAAATTAAAATACAGAGAAAGTAGGAGAGCTTTCACTTCACCAAAGCCAAATTTGCCTGTGGAGGGATTACATTTGAGCCACTTTGCCTTGATGAGCAGTAATACATCATTGAACCTGATCCCAACCAAACTGACTCATTGCTTCTTCACAGCTTCCCCTCCCCAGCTTCTCACTTTCTCCTCTACAAGTATGCCAAAGTTATTTAAAAATGGCAATAGAACAGCACAGATCACACACAGACACGTGCACATGTGTGTATCTACACATATGTATGGGAATATGGCACAGACTACAGTGAGATGGGGCTTTTCTTGTTATCTCATGGAAAAGCCACATGGGAAATCCCAAGAGGCCCCATGGTCAGCCAGTGAATACATTCCTGGAGCCTTTCCCACCTCAGAGGAACTTTGAGAGCATAAAACAACCTCATGTCCACCCTAATCCATCACAAACCCAGGAAAGGCTTCATTGGGGGCTTCCAGGTGAAGGACCCCACAGAGTTGCTCCAGGTGGGTGCCTGGCCACACAGGAGCAGCAGAGAGGGCAGGGAAGGATGGGCAGCAGGAGACAGAGAGACTCACCTGCTCCAATGACTTCTTCAATCTTCACAAAGGACACATCGATCTCCTTGGCGAACTCTCGGACGGCTTCGTTGGGGTCCTCGTAGGTGAAGGGGTCGATGTAGATCTTCATCCCTGGAGACCCTTGTTACAGGGACAACAGCGACAACAGCAGAAGGGAGAGAATTATAGAAACAGAGTTAATAGAGTTGTTTGGGTTAGAAGGAGCTCAAAGTACCCCATACCATCCCCCATGAGAAGGAACACCTTCCACTAAACCAGTTTGCTCCAAGCCCCACCCAACGTGGCCTTGATCAATGCCAGGGATGGTGCATCCCCACAGTCTCTGGGCAGCCTGGAAAATCAAGAGCAGTTGTAACATTGCCAAGGACTGGAGACCCTTCTGTCCTCACACTCTCCACTAAGTGGCTGCTATCACTGTGCTCACCTCCACAGACCCTTATCATCTTCTTTGGGCCATCAATTCACCCAGATCTCCCCTGCACCTCCACTCCCTCTCTTCCCTCCTCTCCTCTACCATTCTCCTTCCTCTTCCTCCTCCCCAGAGACGGGAGCAGTTACAGACCTGAACTACAGCGTGCTGGCTCTACAGTGAAGGCTTTATGAGGCTCCATGACTTAGTGAAGAAATATTTATTTACCCAAAAAGGCCTCTGATGGCTTTGTGGCAGCTACTAAATTGACAGAATGCAGCAATTATAACCACCAACCTGGATGGATCTGTGAAATACGGCTTGGCTGGATGCTGGGACACGCGTGTGGTCCCTCACCCAGGGCAACGCGTGGTAGCAGGATCTGGCCACGCTGCAGGGACATGCACAAAGTGGGCTCTTGCCCTTTTCCAAGGGGGAAAAACCGAAAACAGCTCCCCAGATTTCCCAAATGGGGTTGCAGACGTTGTGTTTGGATGCCGAGGGCTTGCAAAGCTGCCAAGGGGCATGGCGGCAGGGCACAGTGAGGTCACAGGGCTCAGCAGGACACTGGTGTTGTAACACCACCCAAAAAGGACCTACAGCAGGCTGTGGTGTCCCCTGGGTGGAGGGTCAGCTTCCTGTGCCATTTCTCACACAAAAAGGGGACCATAGATGGCACAGCAGCCTAACAAGGTCATCTCTGGAGGACACCAGGAGGGACATCACTGCCTGGTCCACTCCTCAAGGTACCTCACCCTTACAGGGACTAAGAGCACTCAATTACACTGCTCAGGACCTTTCCAAGGCCATGATGCCATCACACTGGTGCTTCCCAGAGCCGTTCCAGAGCTGGCATACAGATGGATGCATGGACCACAGCTTCAACTCTGCAGCAGGAATCTAAATCAGCTCCCAGCTGCGAAACAATTCAGGAGAGGGCATGAAAGCCTTGCAGTGGGCACTGCTGGTGCCAAACAGCCACCAAGGGAGAGATGCTTGTGGGGCATCAAGGACTCAGGAGGGACGAGGCAGGACCATCTTCATTCCCAAAAGGGGCCTTTGGGGCAAAAGTTCTGCACCTCAGAGGCAGAGAAGGCTGCAATGAAGCCATCTGTGCACCTCCCAGTTCATAAATCCCTTTATAGCTCTGTCTCATACACTTTAACTGCCCCATAAATTCTTTTACAAGAGCAGCTGATGCTCCAGCCAGGATTACAAAGGAATTTACAGGATCGTAACGGAGACTGGCTCACTGATCAAAATATTGAAAAAATAGAGGAGAAAACAATTCCCAAGTTTCCTCTCCACTGTCAACACAAGCTGGTTTTCAAACACCCTCTGACATGTCCCAGGCTCTGTCCATAGGCTCAGTAATCACCAGGATGAGCTCCCCCCTCATCCTCATCCCATCCAAATGAGGGATTGGGCACTCAAACCCATTCCTCATCTCTGCTGACCTCAGCCCACAGCTCATCGTGCCACACCAGTAAAAGCTGGGTGAAATTCTGCGTACCAGAGCACACCATCAAAGAAAGACACCCATGGTGACCCTGCCTGCAAAGAGCTTTGTGCTCTTAAAATCATCCCAAGAATCCTGAAAGCTGGATTGGGCCATTTTTCACTACTGTAGACAATGGGAAGTTTTTTATCACTCTTCAAAAGTTGAAGCACTCTGCACCATGACTCTGACCCCAGCATCCAATTCCTTCTGGTATCATGATTCCTTGGCAATAAATATCATGGGGACAGAGAAAAACCCTTCCTGCTGAATTGCTGCTGCTTCAACAGGGTGTTTTCCCAATTTCCCCTATCTCAAAGCTCCCAGCAGAGCAGTGGAAGGGATAAACCATGAAAAATTACACCCCATCTCACACCAAAACCCACTCGAAGCACTCTTCCAGCAGCAGGTGACCCCCGGAGCCTGCCAGGGAGATGGGAGAGCTGTGCTGTAATTGCCGTGCCACTGAACACACGGTGATTTGTTCCAGAGGATGCTCTCATTACTCCATCAGCTGCTCACCACAAATTTCCCACCTGTTTTGCTCCAGCCTCTGCACTGACGGACCCAGGGGCTTGCTAACCTTGACAGAGTATCACTGGCACCCCAGATTTCTGACACCAATCCTCACAGCCCCCAGGTTTAGAAACCCAGGACAGGTACATGCTTCATTGCTTCCTTACCTAGCTTAAGCATCCTGGATTTCAGGGTTCTTGGGGCCAGCTAGGGATGCATGTGGGGTGGGGAATGCTTCAAAATGGGGAAAACTTGAAAAATCAGTCTGCCTGCAGCCTGACATGAGTTTATTCATCAGGCATCAAATAAATCTTGCCCTGCCCCCCACAGTGCAGAAACATGGAGAAAAGAGGGAGGAAAAGTACAGCTCCATTGCATTTTGGGATCACCTGGTGATGTGTGGAAAACAGTTTATTGTTTGCCAAGAGGTTCAGGGCTTCCCACAGAGCTGCCACCATGTTGGGAGGGTTCAGTGTGATGCCAAGAAGGTCTAAAGAGATCCAGTGTGCTTTGCTGGCTTGGCTGGGCTCTCCTGCTTGTCTCTAATCCCTCTCCAGCCCTCCTGTTTTTCTCTGCCAGGCCAATTGCTCCATGCCCATTCCTCCCCTCTACTCACCCATACTGCTCCCTGCCTTCCCCAACCACCCTTCCTCCACCCCTGCATCCCACACCTCTTTCCCCAAAGCAGGCACCCAGGACCCAGAGATGGTTCTTCCCACAAGGTAGCAAATTGTACCTGGGAAGCATCGCTAGGAGAGCATAAATGGGATTTACACCCCGCAGGAATGGGGCACGGAGCCTGCGGACACCAGGAAAATCCTGCCCCCCAAAGCTGCTGCTTTGCTGCTTTATTCTCATTTGCAGTGCTGGCTGCTGGAGGGGCACCAGAACAGCCATTCCACAAATACACCTGGAATTAATTCTGGTGCACAGCTCCACCAGCCGCAGAGGTCTCCTAGGAAAAGTTCAGGCTCTCCTAATTGTTTGCCAAGGGGATCAGCAGCCCAAAGCCAGTTAAACGTTCCCAGTCACTGCTTGCACATCCTTCCCTGAGCAGGGGACAGGGCAAGCATCAGCCACACAGCCAGGACAGCAACAATGCCAGCCACCAGCACCCAACCCCAGCCATGCTCCCAAAACCCAGGAACCCCTCCAAGAGCCCAGCACCGATCCAGGCCCAGGCAGAGCCTGTGGCAGGAGATCAGGAGCTCATCCTCCCTCTGAACACCACCTCTTCTCCTTCCTTTCCTCCTCTGGGAGTCTTCACAGCATCCTCCCCCCATCCCTTGTCCCCTACATCCTCCCTGTCCCTGACATCCCCCCAAATCCATCATCATACCCCAGATCCCTCCTGGTACTCTTCTTTTCCCACCCACAGTGCTGCACCTGTGCTCCCCCACACCCTGACAGACACGTGTGGACATCTCCCCTCCCATCCTATGGTCCTGTCCATCTGCCGCAGGGGCTCCCCCACCCCACAGTCCCCCTCGGAAGGGGACAAGTGGGTCACATGCCAGGTGCAGGCTGGGGAGAGTCTGCCCCATCTGCTTTTCCCACTTCTGCTGCTCACCTCTGCCAGTGCTGTAGTGCTGCAGTTTATCGCTGTACACCGCCTCCTTGCTGTAGGCACGCTTCCTGGGAGAACAGGAGACAGAACAGCCAGGCTTCAGGGATCAGCAGCTGCTGGGGGCCCTAAGTTGCTCCCCTGCCAGCAACGCTCCATCAGCAGTGGCATCGTGCTTCTCCCTCTGGCCACACGGGTCCCCCAAACCACCCCTCCGACCCCTAATTCACATCTTACCACCTCCACCTCCCAGGGATGCTGATCCCACAGGGACCCACCTGCTGCAGACAATGGAAATGGCCACCAGGGAGACGATGAAGACCACCCCGGCTGCTGCAGACCCCGCAATCAAAGGCAGCTGTTCTCTCAGCTCTGATTTGTAATCGTCTGTGAGAGAAGAGGGATGGGGTCAATCCTCCCTGGCACACTCATGGAGCAAGAGCAGCGTGTGGGAAGGGATCCCCTCTGATTCCATGGGTGCTGCTCCCAAGGTGGTGGGACAAGGGGGAGGCAGGCAGGGGGCTCAGCTGAGGCAGACGATGAGCCCGTGCCATGTTGCACTGGGTAGGATTGTCATGCTTGGCTCACACATCTTTGGCTTAAAGATAGGGGAGAAAAGACGCTGGAAATAATGTCAGACCAATGTGCAGGGACCCAGTTTCCCAAAGAGATGAGGTTCACAAGGGGGTTTTGCCCATGGCTCTGGCATTTTCCTTTCCTCAATAAATTCATTTTTTGAGCAACCTGATCTACTGGAAGGTATCTCTGCACATGGCAGGGGGTTGGAAGGAGATGAGATTTAGGGTCCCTTCCAACCAAAACCTTTTTGAAACTCTGTGATTTAAACCTGTTGGCCACTTTGACTGATTTTAACACGGGGTGTCACAGACACAAAATGCCCACAAGTTGTAGGAAAGGAAGAAAACACGATTAATAACCAACCCAGCCAGAGAATGCTGTGCCAAGGCTTCACCCAGATCAGACATCAGAGAGTCCCCCACACAATGGTGAACTTTGTGAGTGAGACTCGGGAGAACCTGTGAACCCTGGCTGCAGGTCTGCTTGTAAGTTTTAATATCTCAATGTGAGACAAGTACTTTCACAGAGCCATGGCACCCACAGCATCCCTTCCCCACTAAGCATCCCTCCAACTCGCTGCATCCCTCAGAACCTCCTCTGTCCCCTCGGCCACCCCGTGCATCCTTCAGCAGCAGCAGGCTGGGATGAAAGCCAAAGTGGCACTGGGAGGACTGGATATGCCTGGGGGAATCCTCAATAAATTACAGGCACCCTCCATGTGTCTCCCCTATTTTTCCCTGCCCCATCAGTGTTGTGGGTGCTCTCAACAGGCAGTATCCAGCAGATCCCACACTCCTGGGGCTTCCGTAGCATTCCAGAAATACCCCTCCCTCCAACTGCCCCAGCGAGGTCTGCCAGGCTTTGCCAGCAGCCACATGCAAGGGTTAAAATAAAACTCATCCAAAAGAAAGCATTTAGCACCCTTTTATCTGTATTTTCTACTCTGCAGTTAATTACTGGCAACTAGATTTATCTCCTGTATGCTGTTTAAATCCTGAGAAATTCTCATCTAACAATCAATTATTATTTAATAACCTACACAATCCATTCTTATTAAATTTCAATTAATTGCTTATTTGATGCAGGATTTTTCTTCTCGCTTCTCTAATCCTGAATATTTGAGGCATTGGAGGGGGGTTTATAACCATTTCCTTCCCTTTGGCTGCCTGGCATGGTTTTCCTCTTCCCACCCCAGCTGGCACTCGACATGAATGCAAGCATGGGGTGACCCTTTTTGGGGAAGAAGAAAAGCTTTAGGAAAGAAGAAAGGCTTTAGGAAAGATAGGCAGTGAGGCTGGGAGCCGTGGATTCCACCTAAGCAGAGAAGAAGCCACACCAGCAGCAACAGGGAAGGAGCTCTCATCTGCTTCACTCACCAACTTCTGGATTAGTCCTGAAGCTGGGATTATTAGCAAACCCTCCCCTGAGTTAGTAGTTTCTAAAGGAGCCAGTGTTTGTGGGTGCAGGGAAGGGTCAGAAGATGCCACGAAGGTCATGAGCTGGCCCAACACACCCCTTTGGCATGGGAAACCAGCTTTCACACGGGTCTGATTGCCCCAGCTTTGCCCCAGTGGCTCAGATGGACCCCAAGTATCCCAGAATAGCATCCCAGACTCCTTCCTCCAAGGGTCTGCCCCCTCCTCCCACCCCATTGCACCGTGCCAGACTCACAGCCGGTGCCAGGGGGTTCCGTGTCCCCGCAGCTGAAGGCAGCAGAGCCAGAAATAAACAGCAGGGGAAATCCCGGAGCTGGGAGCTGGAGAGCGGCTCGCTCCTCCGGCTGCCGGTGAACGAGACGCCGCCGTAGATGCCCCGGCTCCCGCCACGCTGCCCGCCGGGACAGAGGCTTGGCAGCCAGGCCCCCTAACGCGCTCCGAGCACGGGGGCACGGCCCGGCGCACTCACCGTCGGTGAGGGTCTGGAAGCACATCTTGCCGCTGTACTTGCCGTAGCCGGCCACGGTGCGGGCGCGCACCTGCACCACGTACACCATGCCGGGCCGCAGCCCCTCCAGCCGCGCCGTGTTCGTCTGGCTGCGCGCCAGGGACGAGTTGTACTCGTTGTGGTCCTGCGGGCACCCCGAGAGAGCCACGGTCAGCGGGACGGGGACAAGGGACAGCGGGAGGACAGCGGGACTGCAGCCCACCTGTCTGCTTTCGGGGCAGGGATGGGGTTTGGCTGCTGGGCGATAAAGGAGAGGCTCTGGTTCTGCTTCAGGAGCGTCTTTGACACAGAGGATCCCACAGGAAAGGCTGGGAGAATTGGGATTGTTCAGCCTGGAGAAGGATGGGGGTGATCTAATTGTGGCCTTCCAGTAGTTGAAGGGAGCTACAAGAAAGATAGGGATGGACTATTTATAAGGGCCTGGAGTGACAGGACAAGGGGAAGGGCTTCCCACTGACAGAAAGTACGTTTAGATGGGATATTGGGAAGAAATTCTTCCCTGTGAGGATGGGGAGGCCTTGGCACAGGGTGCCCACAGAAGCTGTGGCTGCCCCTGGATCCCTGGCAGTGTGTCCAAGGCCAGATTGGATGGGGCTTGGAGCACCCTGGGATAGCGGAAGATGTCCCTGCCCATGGCAGGGGGTGGGACTGGATGAGCTTTAAGGTCTCCAGGACATTCCATGATTTTATGAAACAGGACCCACAAGGCACTTGGGAAGGCTCCTGCAGCACGGGCCTCCCAGGTGTCCCCTTGGTCCCACCAGAGCAGGGACTGTGGAGCAGCAGAGGGAAACAATAAGATAATCCAGAGCAAAAATAATTTATGAACAACAAATTCCTCATCTTCAAATGATTGATGTCCTTGAGCATGTCAAGAACGTCCCACAGTTATGGAAACCTGGTGTCCATGCCCACAGCATGGGGCTTGGAACTGGATGATCTTTAACCAAAGATCCAACATAAACCATTCTGTGATTCCACAAAACACCATAATGTGCCCTGTGAGACCCTGCTCAAGCAGGTTCAAGGGCAACTCTCTGCTGAGATCCCCAGCACCTGCAGCCCTGCTCTGCTGGCACAGGTCCTTGGCCTAGACCTTGGTGAAACCTCATGCGTCTCCGCTCTCATTTGTTACCACGTTCCCCAGTGCTCTGCTGGTGAGAGGCTGCTGGTGAGATCATCTAATTATTCACACTTAGAGGAATTCATTAGAGCTGGTGAGACACAGGAGGGAAGGAACAGCTTGGGCCAGGCATGGTTCATCACAGGGGTTGGGAGCGTGTCCCCTGCAGGGCAGGACTGCTGCCAGGGACAGGAGCAGTGGGAGGCACTGACCCGGGGCAGGGACCAACCCCCGTAACCTTCCCTGGTCCTCTCCTACTCCCTCCCCTCCTGCTTATGCCATCCCCACGATTCAGGTCCCTGCTCATCCTAGCAAATACCAGAGCCAAGGCGGCCATGGGCACTGATGTGCTGGACAAATGCTGCCAGGGGAAGGAATGGCTCAAGCTGGACACGGCTCTGAGCAAGCTGACGCAGTGACAGGTGTCCCATGGCAGAGGGTTGGAACCAGATGAGCCCTAAGGTCCTTTCCAACTCAAGATGCTCTGTGATTCTGATTCTGTGATTTAGAATCTGCAGTCATGACTCCCACCTTCTGGAGGCAGCTTGGGTGACCTGGTGCCTGTCCCACCTGGCCATTCCCAGCAGAGCCTGTCTCAGAGCCCATCGATGTTCCCCCTGCCCCCATGCCCCAGCCCAGCCCCCACAGCAGGGCTCCCCTGGGCTCACCGGGGCCGGCCTGGAGCCCACGGTGCTGCCGACGTCGGGCGTGCAGATGCGGCTCAGCTTCTCGTAGTAGCGGATCTCGTAGTCCAGGATGATCCCGTTGGGCTGCTCAGGCTGGGGCCAGGACAGCGTGATGCTCCTCATTGTGGCACTCACCTGGTGCATGATGGGCACGGTGGAGGGGGCTGCCAAGCAAGCAGGGAGCAAGGGAAAATTAATGGAGAGGGGTAGGAAAAATGGCCCTGAGGAGAGGGAAAATCCCCACGGCATCCCAAATCTCCAGTGCCTGTGGTTGGCTTCCTCATGGGACCAGCTCGCTCGTTAGCAGTGGGAAGACCGGCATCTCAGCAGCTCTACATGGAAGCAGAGCAGCAAGCAGTGAGAGAATTCTGCTATTCAAACCAACTACTCCTTTTAATTAGGGGCTTGGAAATCCTTGGTGTTCCTTCTCCCCGGGACTGCTTGCTCCAAGGATATCTCCCACGGTGGGAGAGACACAGTAAAGCTCTCCCCAGTGGGGTAGACCAAGGTTTGGTGACAGGCTCCAGCTCTGTGTGACATCTTTTGCTGTAACAGCCTCTCTGGGGAGCCAGCAGTCAGCACCCAGGGAGCTGTGCCACAACTGCCACGTGCTCTCAGGAATGGGCTGTGGGAGCAAAAATCTGCCCACCCTGAGGACAATGACAGGAAATCAGGGCAGGGACATGCCAGCCCAGCTTCCAGAGAAGTTGCTGGGGCTGCTCTTAGGGGTTCTCGGGGGATACTCATCCTCAGCACCCAAATGTGCTTCTCCCAGGAGAACAGCAACACTGTCCTTCCACCATTAGGGATACAGCCACTAAACCAGTCAGGAAACCCTTTTCCAAATGCTTTGTGGCCTCCCAGCAGTAAATACAAGGGGCAGAGTCAGACAACAGAGCCCTAATCCTGCACTTACTCTTAGCAAAAGAAAGGTATCCAAGTCTGTCCACACCCAAATGGGCATTGGCATGTCCTGTCCACAGAGTCAGCTCCCAATCCAGCCATCTCTGCCCTCCTCCTCCTCACCATGCCCACAGCACAGGCAGTGCTGGGCAGGGAAAATGCCTCCCCTGTGTGAATCCAGGGAATACCTGAACCTGGCACAACCAGCCTGGGGCACGGGATCATGTCATGGAGAGAATCTGGGGGTGACAGGAGCCCTCTTCCTCGTGGTTCCAGTGGGTGATGTGGATAGTTCAGCACTGCCTTTGTTTACCCAGAATACTTAATCCTATATTATTTTTTTAATCTCTCCACATCTGCTCCAGGAAGACGCTCGTGGGCTGAAATTAAGCACTCAGCTTGACTGCTGCTTTATTAACTCCCATTAGCTTGGAAGGGGCTGGGAAAATGGTTGGAAAACCCCATTGCAAAGCCAGAGATTTTAGAGGGACAGCACCAATGCCCTGGACAGCCCTGGTGCATTTCCATCAGGTTACTCCACAGCCCAGCATTTCCATGTTTGTAATCAGCATTTGCAAGACAAGCAGGGACCCCTGGGGTACAGACAGACAGATGAGGGTGACCTGGCTGTTCCCAGCTCCCCATGGTGGGAGAAGAGCTAAGAAACACCCCAAAAATCCAGCCCAGGAAAAAAAAGGCTTGGAAACAAGAGGCAGGTTTGGCTGCACATGGTTCAGCAGACAGCAATGCTAGCCAGGCACAAGTGTAGATTTGTATTCCCTGGAGCCAGGAGACTGAAATATTTACACTGGTTTACACTGAAATATTTACACTGAAATATTTATACCAGGTTTCTCCATTGTGCTATCCAGAGGGAGCAGGATGGTGAAGGCTGCCTGGCCTGACACAAAGCAGGAGTTCCCGTCCCCTTTTTAAATCTAGAACACACAGGTTTCCATCCCCTCTGATCCTCAGTGCATCCCAGGTCCAGTTTCCCCTTTGCCATCTGCACACCCACCCCACCAGCATCCCTATTTGACCCAGAGCTGCTCATTCAGCTCCTGATGCCTGACTGGGGAGAGGAAAGGGAGCAGGGGAGCCTGGAAAAGGAGACAATAGGAAAATGATGGCAGAAGGATGTGCCAGAGGAGACAGAGCCTGGACTCAGCCCCAGCATGCTGCTCCCTCTGTGCTGTAACACAGTCAGACTGCATTCCAAGGCTGGATTCACCCCATCTCCCTTCTCCCAAGTGGGAAAAGGGGGAAAGTGGTGATGCCATTTCATCCCCAAGCAATCCAGAGTGGGATAAAAGCAGGTATCAGATATCCCTCCCACAAGCCAACTCTCACTCTGCCCAGGGCACAGGCAACCCTTCCCTATCCCCATTCCTCTAGCACCCCTCTTCTGGCCTTTCTCAGGAGCCTTTCCTTTGGGACACAGACCTTGACTCCACACGGAGCTTGCAGCTGGGGACAGCCAAACCACCTGGCATTACCGTGGGACTCACCGGCCTGGTTGGTGGTGATGTTGACGGAGACGTGCTGCTGTGGGAAGGGGCTCTTGCTGGACACGCCATTGACTGCCTGGATCTCGAAGGTGTAGGGAGTGTGTGCCCACAGGTTGCTGATGAAGACGCGGGTGTCGGTGAGCCCCAGCTGGCGGGGGACGAAGTCCACGTTGTCGTCGCAGCGGGAGCAGGCGCGCCGGTCCGAGCGGCACTTCTTGCACACGATGTTGTAGGTGACGTCGTCCCGGCCGCCCGTCTCCCGCGGTGGGTGCCACTCCAGGATGATGGATGTCTCGTTGACAATGGAGATGACGTTGCGGGGGCCGGATGGGACACCTGTGGGAAAGGAGAGGCATTGAGACAGGTCCTTGCCCTTCCCTGGAGGCTCCAGCATGGAGAACGACACCCCAGGGATCTGCACTGTCCATCACCTCCTCCCTCAGGAGGGATTTGGTGTCCACAGCTTTGCTTAACTCAGGGTCAGACTTTCCAAACTGGCAACACCAACCACCTGCACCATAAACAAGCTTCCCAGATGGAGATGGGGACTCCCATGCCACAAACTCACTTAAGTCTCCAAAAAAACCTCCATGTGGAACACAGGCAGATCCATCCATGAAGATGGACCCATTTCAATCCCATCGGGAGATGCTGAGATAACTGAAGTGCTCACGTGGAGAAGCACCTCGAGCAGGTTATCCCAGCAAGAGAAAAGTCACTTAGCCAGCACCGTGGAGAACCAGAGGAGCAGCAGGAGAAGAGAGAGTCAAAAATGGAAAGTGGCTATTAAGGGTTCAATATCTCAAGCTGGAAACCTGGGAATTTCCCAGCACAGAGGAGAGCTGGCACCACTCCATGGTTTGCAAGCAGCTCCCATGTTAGACAAGAGATGAAAACTGCATTGACCAAACCCTCCAGGAGCCATCACAAATGCTTCAGAGGATGGGAATTGAACACGGCTGCGATTGCAAGCACTGCGGGATTGGGGCTGCAGTCTGTTCAGGAGGAATCCAGGAGAGCATCACTGAGGTACAAACACACATCTGCACAGATCCAGGGAAGGATCTGGGGTCAGCCAGGACGGGTCAGCAGCCAAAACCACAAAATTCAGCTGCTGGGTTATATTAAATAAGGGAAACAAGGAATTCCTCATGCTGGCTGGGCTGGGGGCTGCACTTCCAAGAAAGAAAAAGGACTTTACCATGACACAGGGAGCAATAAAAATGATGGAGGACTTGACCTGCAAGAATGGGTTAAGAGAGAGAAGCACACTTGTCTTGGGGAAACCCATCCCAGGGGAGCCCTCAACGTGTGTGTGTGTGTGTGTGTGTGTGTGTGTGTGTGTGCCAGGGAACATCGTCAGGGCTGTGGATAAATCAGCCCCGTTAGTGGCTGGGGATGGCCTGGACAGGGACAGATTCATCAACACCATGGTGATGTGGCTGGTAGGATGGAGAGGTCATTCTATATGGAGACATTCTGGGAGCCTCCCTGAGCTGCTGCCGTGGATAATGCAGATGAAAGATTTTGTTCAAATGCCTGGAGAAATGACAGCCTTAAAAAAAAAATTTAAGGTAATACAATTCTATTGCCTTTAACCCTTTTCCTCTTTAGGAGTAAAAGTGTCCGTCATGGAGCAGCCACCAGTGCAGCATCCCCATTGGAAAGGGCTGTCCTGGACCTGAGGCACCACAGCACTGCCAGGCTCCCCCATGGTGGAGATGTCAAAGAGAGCTACAGAAGGGTTGTAGGGCCCACAGCAGGGGCAGGAACGGGGAGAAGGACCTTGATTCCCCAGGGGAACAAGACTGCAGGACTCATAAAGGCTCAAAGGGATCAATATTAGTGAGTTACTCCCAAAAATCTGCAACCTGTCTGGATTAAGGAGCTTTAATTCAAATCCTCCCTCCATACCTCAAGCAGATAATATCTTTTCAAGAAAAATAAAAAAAACCCACATATTTGTTCCCTGTCCCACTGGCAAACTGTTGCCTTCCCAAATTCCTCCCACTTTATTTGCAGCCCCTTCCCTCCTCTGCAGGGGCCCAGGAACTGCAGGGATCGCCCTTGGAAGGGTTCCAGTCCAGGGCACTGCCTGCAGCTCTACAATGTTATGTACTCCTCTGGCACAGAGAAACTTTGTGGGGGAACAGCTGGCACCTCAAATTGGAGCACTGCAAAAGCAAGCAGTGACAAGAAGAAATAAAAATCAGCAAAGAGATTTTTTTTTCCTGTATTCCTATAGCTCAGCACTGCTGTAAATCAGTTATGCAACAAGGCATAATAAAGATCTGTAGATTATCTGTAGTTGTGCAACCTGTCTGAGAGCTCAGGTGATCCAGCAAAACACACAAATCCTTTCCTTGTTTCTGACGTGTACTCTGGGCACTTCCCAGCATGCAGGGTCCGGAGCATCCTTGTGCTAATGCTCCATGATGGGCTGGTTCAAGGGCCTGGAGTGGGGGGGAGTTGAGGCCTGAGCTCCCAGCAGGCTGAAGAGCACAGCAGCTCTTTCCTGCTTCCTGGGCTCTTTTCCCACCAAAAGCCAGGCCTGAGGACACTACTGCCATGGCAGGCAGCTCGGGCAGGCAGCCGAGCAGCAACACATCACTGAATACCAATGCTTAATGCAGCCTTCCCCCTATTAAAAAATACTCCATCTGCAAGACTATGAACAAGACAGCCAGGCAGATAACTTTAAATCCTAATTTATCCTGGGGACTATCTCCCTGCCATCACTGCCGCTGCCGGGGTGATGGATCAATTCCAGAGGCTGCCAGCAAGGTGGGATGCGGGGCCATCCCATCCCTCTGCCTCTCCCACCCAGCTGCGCTCTCGCTCCCATCCACCATGGGATGGGGGGAGAAAATAAAACAAACTCCACATGGATGGAGACTTTATCCCTGCTGCTGCCCCAGGGGCGAGAGGAGCGAGGCCCTGCAGCCCAGCCCTGACCCCATACTCACTGGTGCAGGCGGCAGCCGGCGGGTCGAAGTCTGCCCGGTAGTAGCCATTGCGGCAGGCGCAGAGCGGCGAGGCCTCGGTGGTGGAGCGGCTGTTGGGGGGGCACGGCACACACAGCCCCCCACCCTGGCTGGCCTTGAACGTCCCCACAGGGCAGGCTGCAAGAGAGAGCAGAGCAGGTGGGTCCTGAGCCATTCTGGGATGCAGGGAAAGCAGGTCCTGTCCTTGGAATGAGGAGAGGAGAGGAGAGGAGAGGAGAGGAGAGGAGACACAGAAAAGCTTCACTTGTATTAGTGCTAAACGGGGTAGAACCTTCCCATGAATCTAGGGTGGCCAGAATTTTCCACACTGGCCATGGATTATTCCTGAAGCCACTAGACAAACACTGCAACCATACAGCAATGATCTTTAGCCAGGCAGAACAAGGGGGCTGCAGTAGCTGCTTCACTCCCTACTGCTCGTACCCAGGGAGGGGGATGGCAGCAGGCTGTGGGACCCCCATCCCCAGCAGCACCCATGGGGACATGAACAAGCAGGGGCAGGACAGGGCTCCCCTTCTGCTGATCTTGCCTGTTCATCACCCCAACAGCCTGCTCAGGTCCCACAGGTCTTTTTCCATGCAAAATCTAAATATTTGATTAAAAAGTCAGTGTGAAGCCCGTGACAGTGTGTTTTGGGTCCATCCCGTTAATCCCCCACAGCCTGGGGCTGGAGCTGCCCGGTCTCTGAGTTCATTCAAGCAGTAAATGGCAACTAATTCATAACAGAGAAGATGCTCCAGTTACAGTAAGGGTTTAATCAGCCACAGGGGAGGTTTCATTAATCAACCATCTCTCTGCTCTGAGGAGAGAGGGCGAGGATGGAGTGACAGGGATGGGTTCCTCATCTCCGCCCCACCCCACCCGTCCTCACCAATGGGCACTGATGAATGGATGCTCATCCATCCCTGACATCCAACAAAATCCGATGGAACCAAAGGCTGCAGAAGGGAATATCTGTATTTCGGCACATGTACCCGAGGGATCAGACTTCCATGCAGCCCAGGAGAGACTGTTCCCGGTCTCACACCAGGGTGGTCCCAGCCCCGTTTGGCTCCCGGCTCTACCCCTGGGATGCCATCCCCCCAAGGCACAGCTCTGCAGAGAAACACCCGACGTGTCTCATAAACACAGCGATGATTGAGATAATGGAAAGTGCCTCTTAGCCCCTGTCTGCTGCATCAGGATATGAGGCATCTCCTAGCAGCCATGAAGAGGAAATTAATAGGAGCAAGCAGGAGTAACCACTTTGATGCAATTTCCTTGGGAGATAGTGGACCATCTAATCTTTATTGGAGCCCTTTAACCTGTCATTCAAAACTCATGAAGGCCTCCTGCTCACACAGCCTTTCCAGATATTAATAGATGATAGAAAAGAATAAATCAAAACAATATTTTACAATTTTATTATTCAGGAGATCTTTCGCGGCCCCCTCCCCCTCGCCCAGCCTGAGGCACACAGCTGGCTGCAATGAACTGTCTCTTTGCAACGGCCCTGCCAGCTGGGTGAGGACATGGCATTCCAGAGGAACCAGCCACCATCTCCCACTGCCCTTCCTCTTCCCCACCACGGGAAGACTGCCGAGTCCTCCACATCCCACCACAGCCATCCCATGCACATGGCATCTTAAGAAAGCCCATAACCCACCAGCTCACACAGTGGGCAGTGAGACACATGGGGTCACCACACAGTCCAGAGCACTTGATGGGGACCTTCAGGATGCTCCACAGCAGAAGGCAGCAGGATGCAGACCCTTCCCCCATCCACACACACACAGCCCTAGTCCCAAACCAGCACAAGGAGGCACAGAGCTACACAGACACAAGAGGCAGGAGACAACACTACAAGTGGACACCAAGGCTTTGAGTGTATCTCCAGCTCCTCACCTCTCCCTTCCCACCATTGCCTCCCCACCATGTGCCAGCAGCCTCATGCTCCCACTGGAAGGCTCATGAGCATCCATGAGACACGTAGAGGGGGACCTGGAGGATGTGTCAGAACACACCTGAAACATGCCAGGCTCTTTGGAGGTGCAGAAAGGGGAGGGCAGTAGTACCAGCCACCTGTGTTTTAAGGGAAGAGGACAGAAGGAGGATGATGAGAGGATTGCAGTGCTATGAACATGCCTCAGTTTTAAGCTTGAGGGCATGTTGGTGGGTTGGTTGAAGAGGTTTGTTAATGTTTAATTACAATTAATCCAAGTGATGCTTTGTCAAAACACCTGAACATGGCACCCTGCAACCCAGTGTCCGCAGGTTTCCGTCATCACTTTGCTCTTCCACAAATTCCTATAATCTGCAGGCACGTGGCTCTTAATTGCTATTATTACCAATTAGCTTTTCTCTCCTGTAATTACACTGTGCTTGCCTAAAGCATCCCACAGTTTCGGGGAGGTGGATGCCTTCTCCTCCCTCCCAAAGCTGCTGTGGGTGCAGCACTCCCCTCTGACTGCTGCCGGTGTGTCCCCTCTTTCTGGGGGAGCTGAACCATGAGCCTCATACCGAAAGCACAGCACAAACTCCCAGGGCCCTGCAGTGCCACAGTGGGATCCACAACCCTTCACACAGCAAACCCACAGTCCAAGTGCCAGGCTCACATAGAGGGCTCGAGCCTGGGAGGGAGCACTAAGTCACCCTGCTAATGGCCAGTGCAACATTTTTGCTAATTTAAGGGCTGCTGCAAGAGCTTCCCAGAGCTGGCAAGGCCTGCATCCATGGTAGTCTGTCAGACAAGCGCAGGATGAGGCTCTGCCTCAGCTTTCCCTGTGGGAAGGGGCTCTTTCTGCCAGTGCCGGGGCTGCGGCACAACCCGCATCTCTTCAGCCAGGAGGAGAATTAATTCATTGTTGATTATGGGGGCTGGATAAGATTAATGATGTGCTTAACTATCCACTTCCTCACATTTCGGCACCAGGGGTGTGTTTGTAAATGCTGAGGCACAGAACTCCTCCGTGCTGCTCAGCAGGGAGGATGCTCAGTACTTAACCCCCCCACAATCCAGAGCTGCCCACAGATCTATCATCCTGCCTGCACACTAGGAATGCTGCTCATCCCAGGTGTGGGTTTACCAGCAGGACCCCTTTTCCAGGACTGACATGTCTGGGAGTGGGAGGGAACATCATTGAGGGGCTGGTGAAACTCAGGCTTCTTGTGGCAAGATGGCTTCATTGGAAATTTGGGGGAAAAATAGCTTCAAGTTGCCCTCATGTCCGAGGGGTGACTGTAAGGATATGGCCACAGGGCTGGATACAACTGGGGGCTCCCGGCCAAAGTTGAACCTCTCCTACCCACCCCAGGGGCTCAGAGGAGGGATGTGTCACACGTCTCACACAAGGCAAACGTCCAGTGAAGGCACCACAAAGCTGTGGCCCCACTGCTGCCTTCCTCTGCAGCTCCCAGATCACAGAATTTGGGAATCACAGAACCACAGAATTGTGGAATCACAAAATCTGGGAATCACAGAACCACGGGATCACATAATCACAGAACGTGGAATCACAGAACCACAGGATCACATAATCACAGAACCACAGAATTGTGGAATCACAGAACTGCGGAATCACAGAACCACAGAGTCTGAGAATGCCAAAACCACAGAATTACAGAACCACAAAATCTCCTGAGCTGGAAGCGACTCCCAGGGCTCATCAATCCAGCTCCCAGTCCTGCAGACACCTCAACAAGCCCACCTTGCACTGTCCAAATGCTCCTGAGGTTCTGGCAGTCTCGGGGCTGTGCCCATTCCCTGGGGAGCCTGGGCAGTGCCCAGCAGCAGGATGGATTATGGAAGCACTCGTGGCACAGAGCATCACTGCAAGGGCCTTTTACTGCCTGACGCTCTCCTGTACCCTGCATCACTGCATTCCAGGTGCCAGGAGTCCTAGAAAGAGCTGGAGATAAGCAGAATCTCTGGGCTCATTCATCCCTGCTCCCACCCGCGGCAAGCCACCGTCATAAACTCTGTGGGAAGGGTGCAAGCGTGGGGATATTCAAGCATGGGGGCATCCAAGTTTCACTCTCAAACTAAATCCTCTCAGTTAGCATCTGGAACTTGCAGTTTTTAATTACTCTCTCAGGGAAGCTTAAGTCAAAAATGAAAAAAAAGAAAGGAAGAAAGAAAGAAGACATTGCCCCTACATTAACTTGCTCTAAAGCTCCCTGGGGAAGCAGAGTGGCATTTTCCTTCGCAGATTTTAAAACAAGATCTTCTCCAAGGAATTAAAGATTCAGCAGCAATTCAGAGAGCCCTGACCTGCCCCAACCCTCGCTGGCACCCAGCAAATCAAGTCAGCAGTGCCTCATCCTTCCCATGTCCTTCTGTCCCTTCTGTGGCAGAGCTAACACCATTTTCCAGGTATCCACAAACTGATGCTTGTTTTGGGTTCCCTTTTGAGTCCAGCGCCTTTCCAGGGCAATCTCAGCATCTTTAAGCACACCTGTGGCACTCTGGCACAGCAGGTGATGAAAAGCTGCATTAGAAGCAGCAGTGCTGTACGAGATGATGCCCTCAAGCAAGCTGGAGGTGTGGACAGCACTGTCAGATGCAAAGGCACTAAAGAACCTGGATGATCCAGCCTTGCTCCAAAAAGACATGTGAAAGCACCTAGCAGCACCCCCTGGGAGATGGGCAGCAGGGTTTGAGGACAGCACAGGTCAGGAGAAAAGGAGAAACTGTGGCTAACTGCTTTTGCAGCCTGCTGGAAAAAGATTCAAGGCCCCCCTTTCTGCAAATAATAATTTATCCTTAAGAAAAAATACTGGCTCCTCAACTCAACACCTTCTTCACAAGATTCACAATTTTTTGGTGAAAACACCTAAAAAAGAGAGAAGATGCTTGCCAGAAATGTCTTGTGCACTTTGTAGACACCATCAACACAGAATCTAAACACATTAAAAAATAAAATAAGAAAAAAAGTCCATCCATTTTTCAGCCTTCAAACTGGTTAGCTCCAGAGAAGGGTGTTTTAAAATGCTCCCCTTGCCATCCTGCTGTCACCCTGAGCGGCCGAGATGCTGGCTAGGACACCCTCGCAGACACTTTCAGCTGAGAGACACTACCCAGGCAAATAAACACCCACAGACACCGCGTGCTACTGAGAAGTGTCATTGAGAGGATGCTGTGTCTACAGGGGCAGGCACTTGGCACGGCTCCCCAGGGCTCCCACTTGCCCTCCAGGGCAGTGCCAGGGGCACTGGTGATGCCCTGTTCCCCGGGGACACACATAGACTCCGGGCTGCCACCCCACCCATGCATCTGGGCTTCAATGCCTTTGATATGATGATGACACAGGCTGCAGGCTGGGGGGAAAAGCAGCAGAATTGGGCAGGCTGTCACCCACAGGCCGGGGTTGTCATCTCCCACCTTCAAAAGGTGACGAGGGCGCTGCCTTCCCACTCTGCTTTCATCTCCCTCCTCATCCTCCCTGCATACATCCAAGCACGGAGCAGGCACATAGTGCCAGAGGTTTAATTGCAGCCCTTCGTGGTGCTCTCCTGTCATCCCTTCCCTCATGTCTCTCTTGGGGAGGCCTGGCAGGTGGTTTTGTGAGGATTTTGCCCCCATTCCTAACTTTTTAATGATCTGATTCCCTTTTGCGTTAAGCCAAGTGTTTCTCCAGGAACACCCCAGCCTGGCACGGCCACGGCGAGCCCAGCAGGCAGCCAGCAGTGTCAGGGGGTGCTCTGTCATGCCGCCCTCCACCAGGCAGCCACGAATCAATCTGGAGAGCTTTCCATACTGGGAGCAATGCCAAGCCAGGAGGGCTGGGTGGGTACCCACCACACACATCCCACCTTCCTGACCATGCCAAGAAAGGAGACTCGGCCCTAAAACACCCCATCAGCCACCAGATCCCAACATCCAGTCCTCAGCATAGGGAGAAGAGTACAACCCAGATGGAGAAACAGGGAGGTCTAAGAATTCCATCCTCCTGCTCCCAAGGAAGGAGCTCAGGACAGGATCCCAAGCCATGCCAGAAACCACAGCACAAAGGGACAGGACATCCCAGCAGAGCCTTGTCCCCAGATCCTAGTCCCAAAACCTCATTTTAGTGTAAACTTCACCATCTTGTAGCCAAACACACAAATTTTGGATCACCCAGAGATGCTCCCGCCTCAGGACCATCTGAATTACAAACAGCACCCGCCCCGTTCTGCTCCCTTCTTTCGGCACTGCATAGGCAGAAAGTCATGAGATAAACTCATGAGATAAACATGAGCTTCCCAGCATCTGGGCTGGCATCCTGCGGGCACGGGCTCTGTCTCTCCCGCTGCACGGAGGAATGCGGCCCCAGCTCCGCGTGACGCAGACACTTAATTAAACCAGCCCTCCACCTCGAGAGGAATGGGCTTAGATCTGCCTTGGGATACATGTAAATTAAAGTCAGAGCTAGCCTGCCATGGTTTATTCATGGAGGGAAGTAAAATTCAATGTGGTTTTACCTTTTTCAGGGTTTTTTTTTCCGCTTTTCTTCTCATGGAAGAGAAATGAATTGGAGCAGGGCAGCATTTGCTTGTGGGTTAGGGAGCCATGCAAGGTGTATTAGAGGCAACAGGATTGGATGCGTCCCTGTTCACCTCTCCCAAAAATCCCACCCTTTGCCCTAGAGGAGCAAATCCCTGGTTGATGGAGCAAGGTACTCACAGACTGAAATGCTCACCAGAGTAAGCCCTGCGTGCTTTACTGGAAGCAAAATGCAGTCAATGCTCACCCAGAAGCAGTTTTCCTCCAGAAAGGCTTGCTTGGAAAAATTAAGTGTCTCTGGATGCAAAGGAGCTTCAACACCAACTGTTTAGGTGACATCATGGCCCTAAACAAGGAGTTTAAGCCTCGAGCAGTGCATGGAAACAGCTGGTTCGGGCTCCCACGTGCCTGACTGCTCACTGCCTGCAGCTTCCCAACAGGTCCGTGCTCATCCATTTAGTCACCACTCTGGGCTTTGCTCTCTCTGTTTTTCATGGTTAGGGGGGGATTTTGAAGGTCTGAAGAGAAAATCTGTCCCAGATGGATGCAAAGAGAAGAGCAGGCACGCCCTGGGCAGACGGTGCTGTGGGGCTGCCAGCTTGCCACGGAGTAGGGAACTTGCTTCACTCTCCAAAACAGCCAGCAGGGGGGAAAAATGCCCAACATTTATCGTGGTCACTTTTTCAAATCACTGCTCTCCCACTCAGGTTTTGCTCTGTTTTAGTTTCCACTTGGCTTTAGGCTCACTGCCCAGTCCCATGCCACAGTTCCCTCACCACACTCCACTTCCTTGCTGTAAACCAGCCACTTGGAGTGATCAAAGGGAATAAATTGATCAAACTGCAGACAATTCATACACATGCACAGGGAGGTTCACAGCAGAGCAAGCAGCACGTGGCCATGGCAGTACCAGGCACAGGCTGCTCCTCACCGTCCTCACTGCCCCAGCTCATTATTCTGAGTCAACAAGTGAAAGGGGGATGAAGTTCTCGTCAAGGATTTGATGCTATTTAACCTCCTTATAGTCTTCTTTAAAAACAGATTTAGCAGCTGCAGCCTGGCACAGGCTCTTCCCTCTGCCAGGGCTGCCATCCCTGCAAGCAGGAGCTTCCAGTGCCTAAAGCAGCTTCAAGGGCCTGGAGTGACAGGACCAGGGGGAAGGGCTTTACATGGACAAAGAACAAGGTTAGATTTGATATTGGAAAGAAATTCTTGGGTGGTGAGGTCCTGGCAAAGGTTTCCCAGAGAAGCTGTGGCTGCCCCATCCCTGGAAGTGTCCAAGGCCAGTGCCTCACCACCATCTGTTGCCCACAATGAACCTCACAATGAGTTTGGAGTAAAAAACTGGGGGATTGAGATTCAGGCCAGGACTTATTGTGGCAAGAACACAACCCCCAGAGATATTGTCTACCCCCACTCCATGCATCAGGCTCCATGGAGAAATACTTTTTTCCCTCATAAGCTGCAGCAACGTGAAACTCTAGAGTCAATGGACACAGAACGGAAGAGATGATACTTCCATGTGCTACCTAATCCAGCACATCGCGTTCACCCCTCAATGCCTGTGTCAAGCCACCTCATCAACAGGGAAATAAACCAGCACGAAAATTCCTGGACGATCTCCGGGAGCAGCTCCTCCCACAGGTACAGAGCTACTGACAGGGGTTGCAGTGAGAAGCCCCCCAAAAAAGATGCATCTTTCCTTTGCAACCAGGGATTTTGGGAACCATCGATGTCACTCTGTAATTCCAGCCCCTCTTCTGACTAGGAAATTGGGGTGGCATCGTCACTGGGCTCCCCAAAGTACAGTCCCCTCCTGGCTGGGAAGCAAACATCTCCCATCCCTAACAGGAACTAATTAAGCACCTCTTCCTCCTTCTTCAGCTCATGTCATGCAGTGTCCCCTCGATCTAGAGAACATCAAGTGCTCATTAATTATGTCTGAAGTGGTTTCTCGTTAGTGCTGACACTGGGAAGGAAGAGCCACCCCAGGATGGGGCTGGGGAGAGTTTCAGCCGCAGGGCCAGGCCATGGGGACACACAGCTTCCCTGTGTCCCTGGCACAGCACTGCAGCACATCGTGCCTCAGGCCACACTGGGATGCTGAGGTGCCCCACCACAGAGCAGGACACTGCCATCGGGGTGGACGTGAGCCCTGGGGGGCTGTGGTTTGGCTGACTGCTTAAGGACTGTGCCCAGGAATGGATTTGCCATGGGAGGACATCCCAACCAAGGCACACTCCTCACCCACCCCAAGAGTGCCATGCATGGAATTAATTCGAAAAGCAATTAAGAGAGCTTCCCCATGAATATTTATAGCAGAACAAGCCATAATTACTATTCCTGGGAGGAAAGGTGCCTTCCTACCCAGCTGCAGGGAGGAGAGAGGACACAAGGCACCAACAGGGTGACACCTCTTAAAAGCCCTTCCAGCCAAACCATTCCATGCTTCCATGATTCCCACACTGGCTCACCCCTATGTCACAGTGGGGAGGGCAGGCGACCTGCTCTGGACAGGAAAGGACCTCCTGCAAGCAGTGTGAACCCTGGCACTGTCCGTGTTGGTGCCACCACCGGGGACAGGACAGGTGCCCAGAGCTGCAGAGTGGGAGAACACTCACTGACCCCACCTCTGAGCCCAGACAGCTTCTCCCTGCCTAAATTTACGCCTGTGTCTATGCTGGTGATAGCAACAAGCAGGCACAAAGGAGTGGTCTCCTCCATCCTCAACATCTGCTACACGTAAGTCAAAGCCCCCTGAGACTGCAGGGATTTACTGTACATAGGCAGCTCTGGAAGCTTTTCTTAGCTGTGAAACATAATTTGCACCTTGGGCTCTCTAAGAACAAGTTGTCTTCAATAATAACACATGATTAAGAGCTCAGGAGCAGATCCGATGTGGAGCAGGAGATCTGTGATAACCCCAGGTCTCCCCTGTCACCCTCCTCCAGCACTGCCACCCTTGCTTGCCTGGTGTGCTGACACAGATGCCCATGGCAGAACCAGGAGATTTGGGTTTAGCCAGAGAATGACAGTCCCTGGAAACACCCAGACAGCCAGAGAACCCTTCTGCCATGCCCAGAACCGTTTCAAATTCCCTGTTTTGCAATAGAGCAAACCCATAAATATCAAAGTAATCCCTGCTTGTGAGGAGGATGACCGGGTCCCTCTGCACCACGGAGGGGACACAGTGGGCACCAACCCATACCAAAACTATGGCCAGGGCAGATCTGTTGAGCCTGGATGCAATATGTACTATAATAAAGTATAAAATAAAAAATAAAATTCTAAGTCAATATTGCATCTCTCCTCAATGGCAATTTCCTCTCTGGGCTGCAGACCCAGCAGAGATGCTTGAGACAGGATGGAAATTTAATTCGTAATTCCCTCTGTATAACATTTTTCAGGATGCCCCTGCTTTTACAGACAAGTTTCAGGCAGCAAAGTCCATAGACCAGGTCTGAGGGCTGAAGCTCTCCACCTCCAGCCTGGAACACAGTCCCATGCCCCAGGCTCCACAACTTTCCCCCAGAAGAGCAAGGAGACGGCAGAGCTCTGCCAGAGCATCATCCCAGAGAGGCCCTGGGGAGGGAAGGGATGAGACAAGACACGGACAGCATTATGGTGGGAATATCACTGCTCGCAGGGGTGCTGCCAGGAGCCCAGCCATGCTTAGGCAAGATGCAGCCACACTGAGAGCACCAAGGTGACCAGCTCCTACCCCAGCCCACAGCTCTCCTGCCTCAAATCCATTCCATACAATAAATGTGACACAAGCAGGTGCATCCTGGGCTGAACACAAAAACTAAGCGATGCAGCTCCCTGCATGCCATTCATTACATTTTCTTGGCTGCTGCTGGAGCCTAGGGTGGAAGAACAGCAATTCCCCGTGGGGGTGGGTGCAGAACTTAGTCTGGGGTGCCCACGACTCTGGTCTGATGCTCCCACAGCCAAGGCATGGCTAGTTCCTTGGCCGTGAGTGCTGCACTGCCTGCAGACGGATGGGTTTTCCCATGGCTCCTCCAAAGGGCTGTTTGAGAGCGCGAGCAGCGCTCTGATTTAATCGCCCTGCTCCCCTCTCCACGCACCCTCTGCGCCGTGAGGCGCCAGGCGTGACAAATGACCACTTGTAACACACTCGGAGCTGACACCCACAGCACCACTCCATTTGTCACCATCCGAGCGGACGGCGGGGCTCGGAGAGGGGAGCAAATTAAAACCTCAGTATCTGCACTGATTACTTTTCCCTCATCCTTCCTCAGCAGTGTCCCAGCTGGCACATCCAACCCACACAAACGTCCTTAGACAGCCAGGGGGAAGCAGGGCAACTCATTCCACCTGGTCCATGGCTTTCTCACCATTTTGGGTCTCTCAATTACTAAAACATCATCGGTGAAGGGCTGTTTCCCAAAGCAGGGGTTGCAGCAGACCTGCAAAGCCCAACTGCAGCCCAACTCAGCTTCCAAATGCTGTCTTGCACAGGGGAGTGGTGATGAGTTATCTCATGGCTTGAGGGGGAAAATCCATTTTATTCTTATTATAGAATCACATAATCATTAGGTTGGAAAAGCCCTCCAAGGTCATTGACTCCAAATATTTACTCAGCACTGCCAAGGCCACCACTGACACCTATCCCCAAGTGCCACATCTGCACAGCTTTCAAACACTTCCAGGGATGGTGATTCCATCACTTCCCTGGGCAGCCTGTTTCAGGCTTGGCAGCCCTTTTGGTGGAGAAATTTTCCCTAATTTCCAGTGTAAACCTCTTGAGGCCATTCTCTCTCCTCCTGTCCCTGTTACCTGGGAGCAAAGCCTGACCCCCTCCCCCCTCCTGTCAGGGAGTTGTGCAGAGCACAAGGTCCTCACTGAGACTCCTTTTCTCCAGGCTGAGCTCTCCCAGCTCCCTCAGCCATTCCTGGTGCTCCATCTCCTTCCCCAGACAGGGAAAAAATTTTTTTTCCATTTTAAATTATTGCTGTTATCATACTGGGAGAGACACTGGTTCCGGGAGTGTGCTATGGGCTGTAGGGCACAGCACAGCCCCAAACACGGGTGAGATTCCCATCCCCTTGCAAGCAAAGCACAGTAAGAAGAGTCAAAGGAGTTCTCTCGTGACTGCAAAAAAAAAAAACCAAAAAAAACAACAAACCAACAGCCCAACAAAAAAAACAAAAAGGAACAAGTTATAGAAAGGCTTTAAAAGTCCCTGGCTGAGTCACTGGGTTTGCCAGGTGCTGGCTGTTTGCAAACAAGGGTGAAACAATGCGAGTGCCGGACATGGGCTGGATCCGGCGCTTCCTTGCAGCTCTGCCATTGTCCAGGAGAACAATCCCTGCTCCTGCCGGACAGCAAAGCCTCGGACATGCTGGCAGCAGGGTGTGAGCCAGGTCTCCTGGGCTGGGTGAGTGGAGAAGGCTGGGAAATATGGGTGGGTTTCACAGCCCACTGCCACAGGATACACGCACACAGAGCTCTGCACCCCAAAATTCCCCAAAAAATTCATTTCCCCAGGCTCTTCAGCTACCACAGAAAGTTTCCTAAATGGATTATTAGCAGAACAAGGGTTTGGAAGCAGTTTTATGCCTCCATTTGCAAACAGTCGCAAGGAAAGACCCTTGTGTGGGTGGGAAAATCCAAGGAGGATTTTTCTTCCTGTTATAGGGCTGGAATCAATGTTATTGACACTCAGAAGTTCACATGGTAGGGGAAATACACAAACAGCCCATGGAAAAATTTAAGGAGGAAAAAAATTGGTAAGGAGGAAAAAAATTGATAAGCAGGAAAATAAAACCATCCATGGAAGCTTGTGGGCCATTCCCTAATCCCTCTGAGGTCATTGCTGTGACAGTCCAGCTCGGGAATCCCAACCCTGCAATGCTCACCAGGCCCCCCACTCACACCTTGCCTGGGCTATTTTCTGTGTTTCTCCCTTTCCTCTCCTTGGGACAGGTCCGGATCACAGGGATGGTCTGGGGACAGGGACAGTGAGCGGTGGCTGTGGTGCCCAAGTCTCCTCCCCGGAAGCAGCCAGGACTCATGGACCCTGCCCATCCCTGCACTGGGGGAAGGAAAAGGGCTTGAATCCACCAGAGGCACATTTGGGCTAATAATGTCTAATTAAGACTTTCATTAAAACCCATCACACTCATTAGAAAAAAAGTTAACAAGGTTTTCCTGGACATTTTCCTTGCAAAATTATAATGGAGGTTAATGGATGCCTTCACTAAGGCATAATTCAGGAAAAATTACAAATCACACTTTTTTTTTTTTTTTTTTTTTTTTTTTTTTTGTGATTCCACTGTTTCTCCTCCACAGAGTGGCCGTGATAAAACTGGGCTGCCTGTTCCACCCAGTGGTGGAAGCCGGGAGATCGCTGCCAGGCAAAGGCAAAGCCCCTCCAACAAAGGGGAGCATCCCTCCCTCCCTCCCAATGCCAGGATTCGACAGGAGCTGGGAGAGCTGCCACTTCCCAGCACAGACTGAGCAGGGAGAGCAGCTTGGGCTGATTCAGGATGGGAGAGGGGCAGGAAATTTGATATTGTGCCAAAAATCAAAAACAAAAGGAGAGGAAAAAAAAAAGGAGAAAAAGGTCCATTTTGAGTGGCTGGAGGTTTGTGGCCCGGCTAAGCATGAAATAAAACACTCCCCGGACATCTTTGCTGCTGTTCATGGTGGAAAGTGCCCCGGCTGCTCTGATATGGGTCTAAAAGCAGCTTTTGGGATGGTTAGTGGGGTAGTGTGTCGCAGGTACCCAAGCCCCAGGGAGCGTAGGCACTGCAGTGCATGGGGAGGGGAAGATCCACAGCCCCAGCATGCTGACACTGCCCAGCATGCTGGGCAGGAGGAAAGCCTGAAATCCCAATTCCAACCCGCAAGGAAACATTGCTCCTGGAGAAACACTTAAATCATCATGAGCATCAGCTGCAGAAGCTCCCTTCTAGCCAGCTGCCAGGCAGAGACCCCAGAGTGCATCAGCAGTTTGTCCACCCACAGCTTTGGAAAGGTTTGGGAACAAACCAGTTGACCTCAACTCGGTTCCCAGGAAAGAGCTTGAGGAAGTGCTGACTGTTTTTAAGCCCAAATATTTATTTTTTGTCCCCAGTCCTTGTTCTACTTGGCCCAGTCTGGGATGCTGCTGGCCCCATCCCGTGCTCTGCTAAACCAAATCCAAGGGCAGGCAGAAGGAGAGAGGGGCAGGGCAAGCACTTTCTTTTTTACCTCTTTGTTTTTCCCCTCCTGTTTTAGTGGAGAAAATCCTTAAAAAGAGATCACTTGTAGGCCAGGAAAGCTGCAATGAGATGATGGAGTGGTGGGGAGGAGAGAGGTCAGCACAGAGGAAAAAAGATGATTCCCAACCACTGGGCAATGCACAGACCAGCAGATTGGGGAAAAAAAGAAAAATCAATCCATCCTTAAAAGCAAAAATAAAGGCTTTTCTGCAGCCCCTGCCAATGCCTGGAGTGCTCACCCTGCCCCAGGCACCCAGGCAGCTGGGCATGGAGCTGCAGCACACTGGGCTGGGATGGATACAGCCAAAGGCACAGGGAACAGGGTCCTGTGTCCCCATGACCTCCCTGGCTGCCATTCACCCATGGGACAAAACCAACATCACCTTCATCACCCAAAAAAACCTCTCCAGGGTGCCCCAAAATGCTGCACAGGCACCAGGCTGGACCACGGAGCAGGGAAAAGGCAGGCAAGGGCACAGCCAGAGACCAAAAAATCCCAGTTCTCAACAAAAGCAACAACTTCATTGGGAAAACTTGACAATTCCCTTGTTTTAAGTGACAGCAAATTGTTCTACTACTAATTGCAAAATGTTCACAATTATTTTAAAAATCGCTTTTTAAATCACATTGTTTCCAGTCTTCTGTGATGGATAAGTAGAGGAAATCAATAATTATCACCAGGGCTGCTCGGCAGGAGGGGAGGATAACAGGGGAACCAGCATGGAGCTGCTCACTCCCTGACACTCAAGGTCGGACGTGCCCCTCCGGCTGCTCCTTTCCCCAATCCATTCCTTCACACAAAAGGCAGGAGGGAAGGACAAACATGCAAAGGAGACAGAGAAATCAAAGGGATGAAGGAGATCAGGACAAACCCACACAGAGCTTTGGCAAAGGCTGGGCAGAGCCCGGCACATCGGCCAGCAGGTGAGGAAGGATGGAGGGACCCCGCTGGAGATGGGATAGGGGCCGGCTGCTGCAGGGAAAGCCAGGGATGCCTGGAAGCAAGGCTGCTTGATGAGCAGCCTTTGAATTGCAGGCATCACAGCCCAGCTTTGCTCTGGTTTTGTGGGGTTTATTTTGATTGTTTCCCCCGCCAGGTCAGACTTCCAGCTGCTGTAGCAGACAGGCCAGCAGCAGAGGATTGGAGGCTCCCGAATGCGCCAGAACAGGAATTTGCCAGGAGGGGAAAACTGAAAGTGAGACAAGGCCGGGAAGCAGCAGGACTGCTCTCTCACCCCTTCCTCCCGAGTTTATAAATACAACAGAGAAATTCAGCACAAAGCTGGTTCAGCCCCAGACTTCTTCCTTCTCCGTGCACCCGAGTCAGTGCCAGGCACGGGGAAGGTCAGAGAGAAAGCCAGCGTGATTCCAGCAGACAGAAATACAGTGCCCAGTCCTCAAAGTCAAAAGGGATGAAAGCCAAGAGACACAACAGCCAACACTCTAGTAAGGGGGTCCTTTGCCATCATCAGGTTTCAAACACCAGGAGGAAGGGTTTAACAATCTTCCTTGAGGAGAAAAAGCGAAATCCACCCAGTGTGCTCATCCAAGGTTTCCCCCACCTCCCAGTCATCCCCACTGCCACCTTCCCTCCCACCTCCTCCCCAGCACGATGATGCATTGCCCCTTGACCACACAAGGAAGCCATAAAGCAGGGCTGAGGGACGGGGCAGAGCAAGACAAATGGATTTAATATCAGCCCGAGCAGAGCGTAGGCTCTCGCATGCACCAAATGAATTATTCATTTGGGATTCAGGCAGAGCCTCCATCTTGCACTGACCCACAGCCCCTACAGGCACGGGGTGTCCAAAAGGATGGGCTGGGCAGTCCACTAGGCTTTGGGGTGCAGCTGAGAACTGTGCCAGGGCATCTGTGCCAAACCAGCCTGGGATGAGACTAAATAAAAGGGCTGATTGTCTGATAAAGACAATTCCCCTCTCCCACGCCCATGCTGGCACAGTGGTGGCAGCAGCCCCCCATCCCTCTGACCCCAAACTTGAGGATAATCTCCTCGGGGCTCTGAGTACCCCAACAAAGACGACATTGTGCCTGTGCCCCCCTCGAGCCGTAAGTGCCACTAAAAGCCAGGATTAATGAATCCCTGAGTGCCCCAAGCGCCACTGTCAGCACAAACCCACTCCGATCTAATGACCCCCTGACAGGCACAGCCTCCTTCCCAGGGGAGCAAGGGATGAGACAGAGCTGGGGGAGTTGAACAATCCAACCCTATCTTTTTCCCCACCATGCAGGAATTAAGCCTATTTTTTTAGCCTTCAAATACTGAGGGATTTTCTTTTTTTGTGTTTTTTTTTTTTCTCTTGGTGACAATTCCCACAGGCTTGTTAAGTGTCTCATCTCAGGCTGATGAAGGCTCGGAGCAGATGTCAGGAACGTGTGCTTCCCAGGAGCCAGGGTGCAATCCTGGCAGCTTCCCTGCCAGGCAAACCAGGCAGGGGAATACAACCTCTTTGGAGAAAACAAATTCAAACAGAAAACCAAGGAATTGTTATTTCTGAACTTTTCAATGTGCCACCTCCTGCCCACCAACCTTCACCTAAGTGGGGTTAGGTTTTCCCTTGCCAGCTCCAAGCTCCATGGGGATACAAGGAGGAGCGTCATGGCCAATGAACTACCACGGAGCCAGAGTCCAACCCAAGGTCAGATTTTTATACAAAAAAAGTTAATTTTCCAAAATTCCTGATGTTAACCCTGGATCAAGCTTTTAGGAGGGGTTTTAGTGAACTTCCAAGGATGGGGGATATCCTGGATTTTGGTTCCTCAGTGGCACTGAGCAGGGCCTTCAGTCACATGGGTCTCATGCAATCCCAGCCTTTTCTCTGTCCTCCTGACAGAGGGGAACTGCAAAATACTCACACAGGACCGGGGAAGAGCAGCCATCAGAGCTCCCCTCCACAGACAGCACCTTGCTAGCACCAATGGAATCACCAAACAGCACATACCTGTTATCACAGACATGCCTGGTGCCATTTAACACCCGCTTGCCCAGCACCCACAGCGTACTCTGGTGCATTTCAGGATCCTACACACTGTCAGTCAATCTATAAAGGATTTTCCTACTCCTTGGAGCTGCCAAGATCCCTAATCTTCGCCTCAAGGAGTCTGAATACAAAGCATGCTCCCCATGCAAAGGTAAAATGCTCACCAGGAGCTCAGCAGTTTCTCTTTGGGGATCAGTGCTGAGGAGTGGGAGCACAGCTGGAGACAGGTACTAGGGCACAGAAAACCCAACAAATCCCCAATTTCCTGGGGTCTGCTTGGTGTAGCTTTGATGGCATGAACACTTCCCAACCCTTGTGGAGTTTGCTCAAGAAAAGGAAATAAGAAATGCCATGGAGATGGGTGTAATACCCACGCTCAGCAGATTGCTCCTATGCCTCTCCTCCTCCTGTTGCAAATCCTCTGCCCTTCCCCAGGCATTGGGAAGGTGCATCATGGTCCTCCCAGGGGTCAGGAGCACTCAAGACCCCACCTTTCTCCAGCTAGCAGAAAGATCAACACCACCAAAATGTACGGTTTTACATTATCACTGTTTTCCTCCATTTCTGGCAAAGTGACATTACTTCTCAATTCCAGTGTTTTGCTAAAATTAGTATTTGTTTTCCCATGATGAGAAATGTCATTTTGCCATATAACCATGTGTGCTTTCTGTGTGTTGGTTCAATAGCAGAGGAACGCCAGGAACGCTCGGTTTGCAGAGAGCCCTCCCTCTGACAGAGCGCTTCGGCTCCTCACAGGAATCTCCTGGTGGGAACAAAACCACCCCAAGGGTCAACCACAAAACTCATGGGACTCCCCCAACCATGCTGTTTGAGAAAGGATTTGCAGGGTTTCCTGGTTGTTGGGAGCCCTGGCATGGGAAGGTGTCACCATCCCCGCTTTGGCCAAGGGGGAATGAGGCTTTGTGTGGTGAAAACTTACACAAGTTCCCAGGTTTAGAGCAAACCATCAAACAAGCTTCTCCACAGCTTGAATCCCAGCTTTGCCATCTTCACATATCCAGAGGTGAAGAAACACCTTGAGGGGACTCCCCAAGGAGCATCACAGCCAAGCCTGGTAGCACACACATTCCACCACCTGCACCAAAAGAGATCCAAGTTGGACCTCTTCCCATCCCAACCCCCCAAACCAGCCCTTAAGCACTTTGCCCTTCTCCTTCTTCCCAACCCTTCCTTATCCTGGTGCTGTTGATCTTCCAGAAGCTATTTGGAACTGATGAAACAGGGTAAGCAGAAAGCACTCTCCTCTCCCCTCCTTCCAAACAGCGTGCAAAACCAATACCTTAATTAGGGAGAGGAGAAGGAAAGGGCAGCCAATAGGAAAAAAAATAACACTTCAAAGGTATTTGGGAAATATTCACCATAAGGGCAAAAGGAGATGAAAAGCAGTGAGCACTGTTGCCATATTTATAACCTCACACTGCAGGACTCCAGCAGGCAGCAGCATGCTGGTGGTGTGTCCGGGGAACCCAAAAACCAGCACAACAATTCCAATTAACACCAAGAATCAGAGCAGCCCCACAGCAGCCAGGCCCAACGGCAGCTGCCCGGCTCTGCTGGGGAAATAATGAGGCAGATGAAAGAGCCCAGCCAGAGAGCATGGCACTTTGAAGGCACCACATCACAGAGGTGACTTCCAGCAGGGTGGCAGCAGCACCCACACCCTCACCACGCTGCTCAGCAGGACTGGCCACTGACCAGAGCACACCAAGAAATCACAGGCTGACCACTGCTCCCAAATTCCTGCCTGCTCCCTGGGGCAAAAAAATCAGGGGAAGTACTGCCTACTGCTCAAAACAGTTTGTTTGGGGCAAACATTTTGCCCTAAAACAAACACCAAGGGCTTGCCGCCCAAAACCAACCTTACCTTTGCAAGCCACATTGTTCTCAGGCTCATAGCCAGCCTTGCAGGTGCAGCGGCCGATGGGCACCATCCACTCGCCGTCGCCGTTGCAGTACAGCTTGATGGGCACGTCCACCTCCTCGGCGTTGGGGATGCAGGTGCCCCGCGCCGTCACCAGAGAGGTGCTCTCCGCGCCCGTCATCGTCTCCGGGAAGATGGCAAAGTTCTGCACCACGCTGGGACACTTCTTGAAGAATACCCTGACAGACAGCAGAGACATGCAAGCCCCGTAGTCCTGGAAAGCCAGGTAAAAGCCATTGCGGGTCAGGGGCCCGAAGCTTCTCACTTCCGTGTTCACCTTCATCAGCCGGCCCCCAAAGTCCACCTGGGAGAAGCTCTCGTCAGCAGCGATGGTGTCCACTTTGAGGTAGGGTGCCTCCGTCCAGAAGGCAGACTTCTTGGTGGCAATGACAGAGTCTGTCTCGTAGTAGTAGAGGTTGAAGGTCTCCTTGCAGGAGCCGGGGACGTTGGGGAGGCTGCTGCAGTCCCGCACAGTGAAGCGCATCTCGGTGTAGATGCGGTGAGCCCCACGCCGGTTGATGAAGGTGGTGAGGAGCCAGTTGTTCTGGTTGGGCTCGAAGACGTTGCACACCTGGTATGTACGGATGGTGTTGAGGTTCTCGTCGTAGCCACTGACTTCTTCCCACTGCAGAAAGGAGCAGGGAGATGTGGTGAGAAGGAGGAAGAGGGGCTGGCGATGGCACAGGGCAGGGCTGGGAGGACAATCCAAAAGTTCCAAAGGGGATGAGGAATGGGTTATGGACACACAATGTGATGTACATGCAGAAACGAGGCCAGGACCAGAAAAAATCCCCGCCCTCTTACCCCTCCATGCCTCTCCCCATTGGTCCCAATTGCTGTTAAGATGTCTTTTCCACGTGGGCAACTGCCTTATCTGCCCTGAGAGGATATAAAAATGGGAAGAAAGATGGCCCAGGCACCTGGAGGCAGGAGGGAAGGCAGCACATGAGGTTCATTAAAGCCCGAGGCAGCACATGGGCTGGGAGCCTGACCCCAAGCTCCCGGCACAACGGGTTCATTTCCCCCGGCAAAGAAAACCAACTAAATAAAACATTACTGCTGTGGAGAAAGAGAATATAGATTCGCAATTCGATTTATAGAAGGGCATTAATATAATCCAGGCTACAATTTCAATTAAGGGACAGCGGCAAACTGTGAATAGTCTATGATGGCATTAGAGTCCTACAGACAGATTTACAACCTCATAATCCATTCATTTTAACTAATCCATGTTTACAGTCTCCTCATAACAGCATTACTCATATGGCAATCTTTAAGCAGCTCCCTCAGTATTGAGGATAATTTCCAGGAGCGATGCTGCAGCAGCCCTCATGCCTGTGTTTACATGAGGCACAACGGGTGATGCAACCCTGCCCTGTCACATTGAGTCCTGACAAGCTGATGCACCACAACCAACCCTGAAACCTCACAGATTTTTCCCCCTCTTCCCTTTTCCACTGAACAACCACATTTCTCAACTCATCCCCAAGCTTCCCTCCTGTGAGCCACAGCCTTGATGTAACAAAACACAGCTTTTTGTTTTGCTTTCAAAGCAGAGTCCTCCTCACGCTGCCAACAAGTGCAGCGGAACATTCACTCCCAGGCTCACTTCCTCAGCTCTGCTATGCTTAAGCCAAGATCAGAGCTCAAGGTTGCACATTGTTGTTAAGCCATGGTTACCAAACCAGCAATAAAGCCTCCCTCATCCAGCCCAGTGCTCTTCCTTCTCATCCCATGCCGGGAAAGCGCTGCAAAACTCCTTCTCCTTCATGCACAAGGCGTGGGTATTCAGTGCCCCTTCATTACCTGACACCTTTTCAGAGCAGGAGCTGTACAATCCTCCCTGACCAAGGGGGTTGCCATTGTTTGCTATTCCCACCCAGGCTTTGCACCACAGCCTTGCCTCCAATTAAGGCCAGACAACGAGCTCTCCTCCAGCATTAACAGCAGTCCCATGGCTCTGCTGCCTTCACTGCAGGAATCCTCCTCTTCATCCTCAAAATCTCAGAGCCAAAACCTGCCCACAAACTCTGCTGCACTTCAAGGCTTCCCGCATTTAGGAACAACATGAAATGCCCCTGAGAAAACCCTCAGTAGGGTCCAGGGCCAGATCCAGGCACTGCCTTGTGCATGCCTTGGGTTGAGCATTCCTGGTACCAAGCACTGGGAGCAGCAGGTCCCTGTGGCTGGAAGGACCCACAGCGCCAGCAGCTGCTGCCACCAACACTCTAACAGCGACAAATGATTCATTTTGATGAGATGCTACTAAATAATTCACAGGGAGCTAGGGATTAAGTCAATGTTGTTCTCTGTCTCCACTAAGATTTAAAGCACATCCATCAGGAAGAGCAGAAGGAGAGCACACAGCCCATCCTGGGGGACCACAGCCCCTGCAGCCTGGCTGGCATCAGGCCCCAGCATGAGCATCAACAGCCCCTGGAGCCTGAGCCAAATCTGTGAGCTGAGGTGAACAGTCCTTCTGGGAGCTCAGAATGCCATGGGGAGATGCCACCACCCAAAGGGACCCAAAACGGACCCAAAGCCTGCACAGAGCCCATGCTGATGGCAACCCCAGGGTGAGAAGAGGTGGCTCATCAAATCCCTGTGCCTGCAGCCCCAAGAGAGATGAGAACAGCCTCAGAGAAGGAGCTGACACCCAGCAGCTGCCAGAAGCCTCTCATCCTGTCAGGAACAGTGTGTCCAGCAGGACCAGGGCAGTGACCATCCCCTGTGGGGGGCACTGCTAGGCACCTCCAGTCCTCTGTCCAGTTCTGGCCCCTCATAACAAGAAGGACATTGAGGGGCTGCACCATGTCCAGGGAAGGGAACAGAGCTGGGGAAGGGGCTGGAGCACCAGGAGCAGCTGAGGGAGCTGGGAAACGGGCTCAGCCTGGAGAAAAGGAGGCTCAGGGGGACCTTGTGGGTCTGCACAACTCCCTGACAGGAGGAGGCAGCCAGGGGGGGGTCAGGGTCTGCTGCCAGGTAACAGGGACAGAAGGAGAGGGAATGGCCTCAAATTGTGCCAGGGGAGGTTTAGATTGGGTATCAGAGAGGGTTGTCCAGCTCTGTCACAGCTGCCCAGGGCAGTGGTAGAATCCCCACTGTGGTGGTGGAGGGATTTAAAAGTTGTCCATACAACCTTTGTGGCACTTGAGGACATGGGTCAGTGGCAGCCTCAGCAGTGCTGGGTTAATGGTTGGACTTGACGGTATGAGAGGGTTTTTCCAACTTAAAGGATTCTGTGATTCTATGATTTTAGGTAAGAGACTTGGCATTTAAAATATTTTGTGGAAGATTTAATACACCCTCCTGTAAAGCAGAAGCCTCCCCAGGAACTCTCAGAGGAGCGAGATCTGGATGGCTGCAGGGATGCACAGAGGGATGGAGGGATGTGCACAGTGGGATGCAAGGATGGGGCTGGGGAGGGGCTTTATTCTGCTGCTCTGCAGAGGGTGAGACCACCATGCCTTACAACACAAGCTCCCCGACTGCCTCGCACAGGCTTTCAGTGACAGCAGCTGCAGGAAGCTATTTATATCCCGTCTCCATCACCTGCACGTGCCCCGCCTGAATTTTTACAGCAATTTATCTGGGCCCAGAATTTTTCCAAAGCAATTCAGTAGCAAAATACCCCAATTCAAGGGGCTCTGACATGTCTGGAGTGGATTTCATGCCTTCTGCAGGTGTGGCCCAGCTTTGGTGATAGGGAGCAAAATAATTTCTTTTGAAGACTTGGCCAAGCCAGTGGCACCCTAACAAAGACGCAGCCTGGCATCCCTTCCCCTCTGGTGCCACATCCTGGAGTCCCCAGGGACGGGCCCTGCTGGTGCACCCAGCCTGCCTGTCCCACTGTGGTGCCCATCCATCAGCTCACATGCCCTCCCATCCGCAGCTTCATCTCTCACTTCTTCTGCCAGGAGAATGTGAGTCAGGTTATTTTATGCTTCCATTCCTCAAAGGCTCATATTATATAAAAAAGATGTTTTAAGTGCCTCAGGGTGTTTGGTTCCTCATTACTTCATAAAAGTGACATTAATAGCCAAGGAAGAGCACTGCCGAGTGCAATTATGGATGATGTTCCAGGTATGAAAGCTGTTTGGAGCCTGCTAATGTTTCCTAATTACAAGCCTTTTGGCACAGGGAGAGGGAAGGCACGAGCAGGGGAATGGAGAGCAGTGATGGGGCTGAAACCTTCATGAGGAAGGAGGACAGGAAGGGCAAGGGAGAGCATGGAGATGGAGACAAGCTCCATCTTCACCAAGGCCCCAGGACTGGCTCAGGGAAGGGATGCTCAGCCTGGCTCAGCTGGATAGCGATGCCCTGGCACCCCATACCAGCCCTATGGGGCACTGCTGCTCCCACTGTGACTTCTCCAGCTCCCCACCTGCATTTTACCCCTATAAATAGGGGGTTAAAAGCATGGACCCCCCTAGATCACATAAGGGTCAGCTGGACAAGTGGAACTTACTCCTGAAGGTGGGTTGGCGGTCCAGCCCAGTTCGGCCGTCGCCGTCCGTGTATCCATCAAAGTTTCTGAGGAAACAGAAGAAAAGAAAGTAAACCAGTTATTCCCTAAGTATTCCATTACACTATAAGCACAGAGACGTGGGAAAACACTCAGTTGCTTTCCCAGAGTGTGCACCTGACCCTTGGAGAGCTCAGGAATCAACAGCAGCTGCCCTAATGGACTCAAGGGAGTTTTGCTCCAGAGCAAACAGTGCAGGACAAGACTCTTTGCAAGGAGTCATGGCCCGAATCTAGTTCACACTGCCAGCTCTGATCCTTCACTGCCCAGGAAAGGAAAATACTATCAGCAACACAAAAAAACATTTAAAAATTAAAAGATGCTGTATTTCACAGGGTCACATCATTCCCTACTTTTAGACGTAAAAAAAACCCCAAAACAACAAAACACGACGAGAATAATAGCGAGAGCAACACCATAAAGAAACAGATGGGGAAAACCCTCCAGGTTTTATTTATTTGTTTGCAGCAAGCAGACATGCAGATTAATTGCCTCAATTCCTGTGTCCCGACCAAACAGGAGGAGGAGATTGCCGCTGGCAAAGCTGAACATCCCCCATCCCTCCCTTTCCTGTGTGCTCCCAGGTACTCACAGCAGTGCCAGGAAAAGGGGTGCAACCAGAGAAATAAAGGTCAGGAAATAAAAATCAGCCCAGGAATCTGTGCTGCCGCCGGGCTGCTGCTTTTAATCTCTCCACGGCTGCTCCAGCAATCACAAGCGGGAAACAAGACTCCGATTAATCTTCCAACCCCTCCCTGTGCCGGCCACTCCGGGATGCAAAGCTGGAGAAGCGTGACCAGGAACTCCCCACCCTGACACGAGCTACAAATGCTCCCAAAACCCCTCCCAGGGGTGAGCGTGGCCCCGGGGCAGGGAGAGCAAGGCAGTCCCCAGGCATGGAGAGAAAAGGGGCTGGGAGCTGGCAAAGGTTCTGCACCCAGAACAGGCCTCGGGATGCTGCGGTGGCATTGCCAGCGGGGTTCAAAGCCCACAGCACCCCTGCTTTCACGGTGCCAGGCCACTGCTGCTCACAGTGCCCTCGGAGAGGAGACATTCTGCTCCTGCTCCATATGGGAAACAGAAAAACATGGTGACCTTCACACTATCACACGTCACTTTATGGTTTTGGTCATTTTCCATTTGGCAGAAGGCAGCTAAAAATGAGGTATCCCAGCTGCAATTCCTCTCCAGCCTTTTAATCATGGAATCCAGGAATAGTTTGGGTTGGAAGGACCTTAAAGCCCATCCAGTACCATCCCCTGCCATGGGCAGGGACACCTTCCACTGGACCAGGGTGCTCCAAGTCCTGTCCAACCTGGCCTTGAACACTTCCAGGGATCCAGGAGCAGCCACAGCTGCTCTGGGAAGCTGTGCCAGGGCTTCATCACCCTCACAGGGAATATCCCATCCATCCCTGCCCTCTGGCAGTGGGAAGCCATTCCCTGTGTCCTCTCATTCCAAGCCCTTGACAAAATGGGGTCGGAGGCTTGTGCTCCAGGCCTCCAGCAAGGTTCTACTCTCACCACCCTTTACCTTCCTACCACCTCCCCAACTTCCTTCCCTTCCAAACAGCCCAGCTCCTAATTAAACAGCCATTAATCCTTGCAATAGCCCTTCAAATGAGCAGGAAGATGTGTGCAGGCATAAATGGATGAGGAGGTGGAAGCAACAGGCCATGCACACATCTCCCAGTGGCCCCTGCCAGTGGGCTGCATGGCGAGGGATGCTCTGAGAGCCCCTAAAACACTTGGTGTTCTCCCTCAAAGCAAACAGGGTGTCCTTGTGCCACACAGGGGAAACTGAGGTAGGAGAGAACAGAGAGGAACGAGTACCATGGTCAGGCTGGGACCCGAGTTGGCTCATCCCCCCTCTGTGATAAATAAGGACAGGCCCCATTACAGGAAGGGCATTTCTTCCAAAGGTTTATTCAGAAAGGCTTTTCACTCCATCATCTCCCTTCCTGTTCCACACACTTACAGCTTCCTTCCCCAGGCTTTGACACAGGAATGTACTTTTGATAAAGCACAGCCGCCCTGTGGGACAGCAGCACGCGAGGAGCAGCTCTGCTCCAAGGTGACACTCACCAGGACCCCTCCCAAAGTCTCACCCCTTCCCTTCTCTTGAGTTCCTCCCCAAAGGCTCCACGTTCTGGAAGGGAAGCAGGAAGACACTGCCGCAACGCTGAAGAAAACCTCAAAATAACAAAGTAAATAGAGAAATTAACTAACAATAAATGAATAAATGGAAAGGAACCACAGAGAAGCTTTCTCTTTGAATGTTTCTGGAGTCCCAAGGTGATTCTGTGGCCAGGGAGGTCACACTCAAGAAGCTTCCACTGGAGATGTAGAGCTTGTGCTGCAAAATGTGAAACATGGAAAATTTTCTCAAGAAAGGATGCTCATTAATGTTTGATCTTTGTAGCTTTCAAGCCTAACCAACAAGAAAGGAGATTTAAGCCATGAAACAGCAGCTCACGAGCTCTAAGTGACGTCCAGGTGTTGAAAAGAGAAATTCCTTGTTGGTAGAATTGCCTTGCTAAGGTTTAGGGCTCCACACGTTTCAATGATCTCAGTCCTACGGGGGAAGGTTGACAGTGCTTGGGGAGAAAGATGTGCCACTGACACTGGGCACACAGAATGCAGAACTTAGAGGCCACAAGAACATTTGGCAGAACCCTCATGACAAGGAAGAAACCAATAATGCCAACCCAGCAACTGTGCTGAAATCTGCTCTGGTGGGTAAAAGGCAATTCTGGCAGGGGCAGATCATGAGCACCGACTCTTGGACCACTGACCCAAGAAACCATGGACCCAAAAGAAGAGAAAGACTGAGCACTTGGACTAATTAGCAGGAGAAATGAGAGAATCATTAATTGGTAGAAGATAGAATACTAACTAATAAGAGAATATTGTAGCCAATAAATGCTAATTCTTTTGATAGCTAAAATGTATACATAGTAAAAAGCTTTTGGGGTGCTTGAACACCACCAAGCACCCAGGCTTGGGCAACTCTGAAATAAATAATCAATGTCTCTCTCAAGTGTGTAGTTATTGGCTTGCTGCACACTGGATCCCATTTTTGTGGACACTTGCACTTCCATGGCTCCATGCTCCCAAAGCAGTTTGCAAAGCAAAGGAAGAAGAGAGCCTGACCCCCTATAGACCATCTCCTGCTCAGATCCTGTCCTACCCCTCAAGGATACTGCCAGAGACAAGAAGATCCATAAACCGGCAAAATGGTTAATTTGGGAGTTTTTTGTTAAATACAATAAGATGGTTAATTCCCCCCCTTCCAGCTGAAATTCCTTCTGAGTTCATCCAACCCTGTGACTGCAGAGGCACTGGCATCAGAAGGACATGGATCAGCAACTTCCTATTGACCTCTCCTATTTCCTCTTGGAGGAAACCTTAGTTTTTACTTCATTTTCTGGGATGAAAAAAGTGACACTGTGACCTTGGTGGGGCATTTATGGCCAGGCTGCTCAGGGCTATGGCTGCTGAGCCCTGTGCTTCAGCAGGAGAGAGTTTGCAGATCCCAAATCCTAGCAGAGAAAGTGGAAA
The DNA here is from genome assembly GCA_020086605.1 of Lanius collurio. NCBI lineage: Eukaryota > Metazoa > Chordata > Aves > Passeriformes > Laniidae > Lanius > Lanius collurio. Next base: position 710,674 of record JACBWW010000019.1, on the reverse strand, counting down.
CAAGACAGAGATCCCAGCACCCACATCCCCAAAATATCCCTACAGGCTGGGGGACACAGGATCACCCCCCCACACCTATCCATCACCTGGGATTGGGCAAGGAGGACAGGCAGGGAACGCTGCTAACAAGGGGATTAGTGCAGATCAGTGCCTGAGCAGCCCTAATGAGTAGAGAAGCCACATGGACACCTCACACTTCCCCTTCCCACCTGCCTCGCCCTTCCATGAGGACCAGTCCTTGTTAATTGGCACAGGGTACTAATTAAATCCCCAGGGGTACATCCTTTCCCCATGTCTCCAACATCCAGCACAGCATTGCTGCCCACATTGACTGAACCATGTCACCTGTCACCTGTATCCAGCAGTCCCACCATGCCAGGTTCCATGCCCAAGACACTGCCATCCCCTCACCTTCCCCAGGCACCACTCCTCCAGCATTTCCCTCCACACCTGGCCACCTGCACGTGGGCACAGTGGGTACCCGAGGATGCTCTGTGCGCAGGAGGGAGCTCAACGCGCTCACTGAGAGAAGTCTCCGAGATCAGAGACTCCACTGGCCAGGCTGTGATGGCCCAAGCCCTCATTAGGGAGAGAGGAGCTCTGCTACTGAGAGCTGAGCTCTCTTGGAGTGAAGAATCTTCAGCTGTATACAGTAGATTTTCTTTAATGGACACATTACTTTAAACTAAGCCTTCGCCATCTGTTCCAGTCCCTAATTATCAATACAAAAACAAACGTCTACTCACAATTACACTCATAACAAGTAAAGATGCCAGCAATTAGAATGCACCAGCTTCCCATGCCGCGCAGCGCATCCATCTGGGATGGCACTCAAGCGATCCAGGCGGGGAGGACATGCTGCTGTCCCGGGCTCCCCACACCCTCCTGGGCAAACCTGGCCAGAGATGATGCCTGCGGCAGGATAAGCTGCGCCTCAGAGGAGTGAAGGATGGGCTGGCATCCTTCCAACAGCAAGGAAAAAATAAGTTATTTGGGCGAGAATAGCCTTCATCTCACACCAGCTGATGCCATCTTGCCAACCACCCTTCCTGAAGGATTGAAGCCTCTTCCAGAAAAACCTTTCTGAACTGTCCAAAATGAAGCAGAACTTATTTCCCAAAATTCCTAGCCTGAAACTGGTATTTCAGACCTCCCAATGGCAGGCTCTTGCTGCTCATGCCATGAGAAGCTGTCACTTTTCCCTAGCAGGGAGCAGGGTCTGGCTGCAGGCAGAGAGACACACAAAGGGAGGAGGCCAACCCAAACCAACCCAACCCGATCACATTTTGATGCTGTTATCTGGAAAGAGATACAACAACAAATGTTCTGCTCAGGGAGGCCACAAAGACACTTCTACAATCACTCAATAACTGCCTCGGGTCCCTCTCCCAAAGCAAGGAACAGCAGCTCCCTCCCTCCTGCAAGAAGATAACGGCAGGAACCAGCCTAAGGCACTTGAAAGCAAATGCTCGGGCATATGTGGAGAGACACAGGCTTGTCGAAGACAACCAAGAGGAAAAAGATAGAAATTAAGCAAAATAAGGAGAGAGGAGGCTTGATAACAACAGATGGGGAGAGGGAGATTTGGAAAGGATGCCAGATGCTGGAAATGAGCCCCCCAAGATGCGTGGGGAGCAGAGAGGTGGGTGCTGATAGCTGAGCCTTTGGAGGAAGGGGAGGTGGGAGGGCAGCTGAGTGAGGGGTGGGGCAGGGCACACAGGGCTCAGGTCCAGAGGGCAGAGGATGCTCCATAGGTGGGATCCTCAGAGACTCATCCTGATATGCCTCAGCAAGTGTCAATGGGGTCAGTGCACATCCAGCCCCAGAGCAGGTCCCTGGGCAGCCCCAGCCCCACAGTGTGGTTTTCTGAAGGGGGAACAATAGCAAGACTTCTTTCCCATAAGGAAAGCACTATATTTTCCCCTCTATTTCATGCTCATAAATGCCAAGCTTGCTTCCTACCTCTTCCTTCCCTTCCGAGAGCTTCAGCAAAATCAGCCCAAGGCAAGTGCACAGCTTGGGAAGCTTCTGTCCAAGTTTGGTGACATTACCAGGGAAAGGGAATGACAGGGAAACAGAGCCAAGATGCTTTATTCCCAAGCTTAGTGCTAAATAACATTAATCGCTATGCTATCGCGAGCTCTGCCTTCCCAGGGCTGTCGTGACTCCAAGTCATGTCCATGTGCAGGTGGCACCACGGCTTCCATCATCACCACTCCGTACACTCGTGGTGTGCATCACATCTCTCAATGCCAATGGAAGGAAAGTCCCACAGGTGCTGGCGGAATAATCTGAATTCAATTCTCACTGTTCCCATAGATTAATTTATCCTCCACTCCACTCTGGTGATATCTTGTCTGCAGCACTGTGTCCATCTCTGGAAGGACATGGGGCTGTTGGAGGGAGCCCAGAGGAGGCCAAGAAGATACCTAGAGGGATGGAGCAGCTCTGCTACAAGGTAAGGCTGGGAGAATTGGGATTGTTAAGCCTGGAGAAGAGAGGGCTCCAGGGTGATCACAGATTGGTGTTTCAGTACATGACGGGGCTCCAAGAGAGCTGAGGAGGAACTGTGGAAAAGGGCATGGAGTTACAGGACAAGGAGGAATGGCTTCCCACTGACAGAAAGTACATTTAGGTTGGATATCAGGAAGAAATTCTTCCCTGGGAGGGTGGGGAGGCCCTGGCACAGGCTTCCCAGAGCAGCTGTGGCTGCCCCTGGATCCCTGGAAGTGTCCAAGGCCAGGCTGGATAGGGCTTGGAGCACCCTGGTCCAGTGGAAGGTGGACCCATGACAGGGGGTGGAACAACAGGAGCTTTAAGGTCCTTCCAACCCAAACCATTTGGGGATTCTATGATTCCATGAAAGTGTTCAAGCACACACCAGGAAGCTGCCTGAGTAATTCCAGGTTCCTCTCTATGACCACACTTCTAACCACAAGTCCATGTTTGTCTGTGCAAGTTTTTAATATATCCTGAAATTTAGGATGGGGAAATTTAGATGGGGAAAAAGCAGGAATACAAAATCCATAGAGCTCTGCCACAGGGATTAAGGCAGTGAGCTGCTGGAGGCACATCCCACCCGAAATGCTGGAGGACTCCTCGTTTGGTTCTTACTTGGAACTGTGAGAGGAGCGCTGCTGTGCCGGAGCCAGCGGCTGTGCAGCAGGAGCCTGTAGCATCTCCCAGATGGTTTAATTACAGCACTGGAGCAGCAGCAAAGGTACGAGCAGGATCAGCCTCTCCCCTCTGGCAGGAGCTGCTGCTCTTCACAGCTTCCTGAGAGCACCGACTTCCCAAAGCTGCTTCCAGCATCTCTGCGCTTTCAATCAAAAATATTACAGCAACAACTAATTACGTTCCATCATTCCCAGGGCTCTCTGCCTTTAATGGTGCATTTTGCTGCTACGGAACGGCGGTGGAACGGCTCTGGAAGTGCATAACGAGCTCTCCCCATCAATCTCCCGCGGGTTCGTTATGAAGGATTACCCACTGAGTAACAAACCCAGACACGGAGGGGGAGGATGCGCTAAACAACAGCAAGTCAACACAAAACATTGCCCTCCTGTATTTTAAGGGTCTGTGCGAACCTCTCAGGAGAGAGAAGCAGCCAAGCCTGCTCTGCAAAGACATCCCAGCCACTGCCAGCGTGAGGAGATCTACGGTGGCCAAAAAACCTCTCACTTCCAACTGGAAAGGGAAGGAATTTCTATATATCAGGCGAGGACGAGCGTGCTGTGTCAATTTGTGATGGGATGCATTAAGCTGTGGCTGCACAGCACAGTCCTGGCCTCCTTCGGGATCCCCCGTCAATGCCATGGATTTCAGCGCGCAATGAAGATGCATCGCAGCAGGGCAGGCGGTAACTTAATGAAGCTCAGATTTGGGGGTGTTTGCTCAGCAACTACAGAACAACTTTATCAATAAAGCGCTGCCTGCTGCGCCGCGGGATGAAACGCTCTAATTGCAAGTGGCAAACACTCCCCACATCAGGATACACCAAATTGAAATATGCTGGTGGATGCTCCTGAAAGCGCCCAGTCAAATACCTGATCTATTTTTGCAAGCATCCATGCATTCACACGCACGTGTGCCAAGAGAAAAACCCAAACCAAAACCCCAGCCAAAAAAAGTTCAGGTGATGCAAAGTCAGGGCCATACAAACCAAGTCCTATTTACAACTCTCACTCCACTCCAGCCCCAGCATCTCCCCTCAGTTTCCAGGCTCCAAAGGACTTGACCCAGCGTGGATACGTGATGTTGGACAAGCTCAGATGAAGCCATACAATCCATTTATCATAATCCTACCGAGGAGAGAGACAGTAAATCAAAGAGACAACCTGCCTGCAAATAAATTACTGAGGGGAGGGAGAGGGGGAGAGGGAGAGGGATAGAGAGGAAAAGAGAGAGAACTGCAGAGGGAGAGATAAGGGAAAGGGAAGGAAATGACAGAGAATTACCCAAAAACGCACCCATCACAGGAAAAAAAGAAACAAAGGGGACCGAATCAAATGGAAAGATAAGAGAGAAAAGATAGGGCTTTCAATACCTTTTGTTTTCCAAATTGCAAACCCATTTTAGAAAAATTTGGAAACAAGTTCTCAAATATCAGGAATTCATTTGCTCCTGTCATGACAGAATCAGTTGCTGATATCACACTTTTTATAACTGCATACAGGCCCTGGATACCCAAAATCCACACACACCATACACACAGATCACCGTCCATACATCATCATTTGCAGTTTGGCAACTCAAAGTCAAGTAGCACCAAGGGCTGAGAGAGCACTTTAATGAACACCCTGGCCCACCAAGACAGACCCAGCCATGCCAAGGGCCCATCCAGGGCAGGTAGTTGATTCAGTTGTCTTTCACAAGAACATTTTCCAGAACAATGTCACTATGCATTTAAATCTCCATCTCTGCTTTCTTGGGGCTGGGTTGCCAGCAAACCTCTCAGAATGCCGCAGCCTGCCCCAGAAATCACCATATGTCAGGCTTGGCATGTAACTCACTTCATCCTCCACAAGATGTGGAAGAGGAACTCAGCCAACCAGGGATGGGCAGAGGCTCTCCCAGAAACCTTAACCTCCAAAAAGCTCTGCGAGACTGCCTCAGAGAAGGTCTAGTTTGAAGGAAGGATCGCTTAGGTTGGGCGGAGCACTTGTCTGCTCTCCAGCATCCATGAGATCATCCCTCAGGAGCACAGGGCAAAGCAGATGAAGGCTGAAGGTCGGATGCCTGAGGATACTCTGTCCCTTGTTCATGTAGTCAGGTTCTGTACAGTCTTGTCCAGCACAGGCTCTGCAAAGCGGCCTCACATCACTGGACTCTTTGGGCGGAGACCAGCTGGCTTGGACACCCATCTCACCAGCTGAGAGAACAAGGAGGATCCAGAACCCCAATCCATCAAACACCCTGGGGGAGCACACAGTCTTGAGAAGAATCCAAATATTTTTGGGTAACGATGCCAGCAACTTCCTATTTTCCACTACTTTTCCGTAGCTCACATCTTGGTCAACATCCAAGTACCCACATTGGCTGCATGTGGTGTGCTCCAGCCAGGTTCAATGGAAGCAAGTGAGCTCACCCACGAGGACATTCTGCCAGGAGCTCCTCTCTTGGGAAAACGGAACTTCATCACACAATCAGAAAGCAAGGAACTCCAAAAAGAGATAAAAACTAATAAATACAAGCAGTGTGTGAGATTTTGCAGACAAGGGCCATTGAAGCCTTACAAGTTCCATGGCAGTAGGCTCCTTATCAGCTGGGATTCCCTTGGAAATGAGAGCCTCTAAAGACAGAATTAATCGCCTGAGAAGACAGAGCTGCCATAAACATCAATAACATCTACAATTACACGTGCTAGTATGAATTACAAGGTCTTCATGCCTGGATCCATGGCACCCATGGGATTGAAGGGGACCTCTCCAGCAGCAGGCTCACATATGTCTTACAGGGGCACATGCTTTGCTACAAAGCCAACTTCCGGTGTTGGAGTACAGTGGGTGCACTGAGCTTGGGTGAATTCATGTGCCAGACCTGTCTCTCCCTTTTCCCACAGCTCTCCTTCCCCGCTGGATTTATTTTGCCTTACTCCAGGGTAGCACCGCCTGTGAGGAAAACTCTAAAAATCAAAACATTTATCCTGCGTTTCCCTACACGCCATCACATCTTTAGATATTCAGGATGAGTCACTGTCTTGGACCACATTCTCCAGAAAAGCTTCGTGTTCTCTACAGAAACAGGCATCTCGTGGAGCCCTAAATCTGAAATGCCAGCCCTGCTGTCACAGAGCCCTCACACTCAGAGCTGCACCTGGCACTGTCCAGCTCCTATTTACTAGATCTTATTTTAAAATGTCAGAGGGATTCTGCGTGAGCCACAAACATGACAGACTGCTCAAAGCAAGCACCGCCAGGTGACTCAAGCTTAGCCTGTGCACAACTGCTCCTAGTGCAGCCGAGGGCTTGGTGTTCCCCCAGTTACCAACACCTGGGGGAAAAGCCTCACTTTTCACCCCAGCACAGACCAGCTGCAGCCACACTGATCCTCTATTTTATAATGCAGCTTCTGACACATACTAAAGCCTTCTGGGGGACCGGCCAAAAATTTCATGAGTAAGAACTAAAAAATAGCATTTATAGTCTACCCATGCACAGGGAATCTCAGGGGGAGAAGAGGGAAAGCAGCAGGGCAAGAATGGAATCACACAGAGATGCTCTGGCCAAGCGATCCGCAGCTGTGGGAGCAGAGTTGTCACGGGGAGGAGGTGGAAATATTGAACCTCAAAGAGAGCAAGCTGCAAAAGCGTCAGCTCCCGTGCCACCCCCCAGCCCGGCGCCGGCCGAGCCGAGCGTTGTCTCTGCGGCTTCTGTGCCATATGGAGCCAGCCCGGCAGTGCAAACGAGGCAAAGAGCACAAGAGGAAAAGGGAAATCAATCTGTGCCACCACAGCAGCACACAGGGCTGCCGGCAGCACAGGGAAGCCTCCGTCAGGACATGGATGGGATGGGGGAAGGCTCTGCCTGCATTCCTGGGAATGCCTTGGCAGAGAAGCCCATCACTCATCCAGTCACCCCCCACCATCCAAAAGGGATGTGGCAAAGCCAACAGGTCCATTGGAAAAGGCAGAGCACCCCATCAGCAGACCCTGATGGGTTCTTTGCTCTGGCTCCAATCCAAATGCCACCTCCCTAAACACCCTGGAAACTTGCCCTGGGCTCTCCCACCTTTGCGGGTTTTTTTTCTTCTTCACTTTTAGATTTGGACAAAACAAGCATCAGCCACGATCTGTAACTATCCTGCAACCTATCCAAAAAGCTTTCCTATCAGTCCGAGCCACCTTTAGGTATGTACACACACAGCTGGTCTGATGAGTGCTGGCCAAGATTTCCAAACACCCATTCACAGAAGGTGCCAGCTCCGACAGGCCAGTGGGGCCAGGTTAAATCCTAGCCCAAATTCACCAACAACTACCAGTGACTGTAATCACCTTGGAAGATGCTCTTCATCAACAGGTTCAGGACCCTTTGTTGTAAGCTCATGGTGCATCATCCAAATGGTGCTGGAAGCAGTGGGCAAACAGTTGCCTGCCTTGCCCAGCTTGTGCCAGCACAGAGGCAGCACCAAGGATCCCCCCACACCAAGAGCCTCTTCTGTGAGAAGGAAGGAAACATGAGCCCTGCTCTAAGTCAACCTTAAATCACAAGATTTTGCTCAGGGCCATTCTTAGACCGAGCATTTCCTGCAAGCTGCAGTGCCCAGCTGAGCTGCTGCACAACTGCAGCTCCCACAGGCCCTGGGGGTAAGGAAGGGGAAGAGGAAGAGGAGGATGCTGGCAGGAGGTGCCGCTTGGCAGCCTGCCTGCCTGGCACACCCCTGCCTCCAGCCCCAGCGCCTGCGCAAGCTGGGAAAAGGCTCCAGCATGAGGACGGCCATCTGCGTGCTGGGAGCTGCGCCAAGGCAGGTTCAGGGATTATTTTTCCCCCTCCTCCTCAGGACAGTCTCCTTCCCAAATGCTGACTTTATACATGGGTGACACCTCGCCAAAAAACTTCAGTACAGTTGCAGGAAGGTAACCAAGGACAAGTGCCTCAGTCAGCCAGCCCAGCACTGACCAAAGCCCAGGAAGCGCCTGTGATCCACTGCAGGTGAGGGACGGTCGTGGCACAACCAGCACAGCTCCATTTCATGCAACACCAGCTCTGCTCATTTTTAAAGCATTGATGATAAAGTTCCCCCGAAGCTCATCTCCATACCCACCTCTTCTCCTGATGACAGTGACCCATCCTCCCTGATTGTGGTTTCCTTGCTGAAATAAATCACTTTAAGTGCACATTGTGCTCTGGGTCTCATTAATGTTCATCATATCTGCGCAACGGAGCTGTCATATCCTCGCAAACTCTGTCACCTGGGCGACACAGGAGCCATTTGGGAGGGCAGGCAGGTGGGAAGAAAGAGCCCAGGGCTTAACAGGGTACCAGGAGCTTCCCATTCCTCTCCTCTGCAGTGTTTGAATGGTGGGCTCACATCCCTCATGGCACAAAAGCTCAGGAGAACAAAAGCAAGAAGGTGCAACATGTGTCCAAGATGGGATCAGTGCACCAAGGCCCCAGATGGATGGCAGCAGGGGTGGCACATGCATCTCAATGGCCAAGAGGGTCTTTCTTCAGCGAGTTATGTCTCTGCTAGAAAACCTCCTCCAGAAGGGGTGGAAGAAACTCTTCTCCCCCAAATTAGAGTAGAAACACCTAACAAAGGGAAGGAGTAAGAGCCAGGCATGAGGGCAGCAAGATGGTCACCAACCCTTCTCCAGGTGGATCCTAGGTAACACCATGCTGAACTCCTCATCACAGACGGGTGCTTCCAACTCCACAAGGTTGCTCCAGATTAATCCAGAACAGAAGACTGGGTCATGCTGCACACAGCAAATTAAAAGCTCTGTGCCAAAACCCCACCAAGGATCCCCACAAAGGCACCGTTTGCTTTTCACATCACTTTTGAAAGGCAAACACTCAGAGAGAAAGGGAGTGATTAAGGCTGCTGCTAATCCTGGAGTGTCCATAAAGATGGGTCTGCTGGGTTGTTATCAAGGACAGAGTGCAAGTACCACCGGCCCACCGGCCCCCAGATACCCACTGGTCCTGTGAGGGGCTGGGAGCAGCCTGGAAGGAAAGGCCAACCCACACAGCCAGGAAGGAGCTGCTCACCCGGCCAGCCTGCCCATGCAGCCAAGGCCTGCATCCCTGAGCATCAGCACAGCTCTCTGGGGAAAGAAGCTGTTTTTTGGCCTGATGTTTGGGAGGGTACAAAGGTTTGGGTTTCCCACTGAGTACACAACACCTACAAAAATCCTGGAGTGTGGCTGTGGAGAAGACACACTGCTCTCACACCCTCCACAAGGTCAACACTCATGCTTGTCTAAAACACTCCATCTCACCCATCCCATCACACCTTCACAGGAAAACACCTCTCGCTGCTCTGGTGACCACGGCAGGAGAAGACCCCCAGAAACATAAGTAGGAGAAAAACTCCACAGATGGAGAAGATCCCCAGAAATGTAAGTAGGAGAAAAACCCCACAGATGCAGAAGATTCCCGGAGAATCAGGAGAAGACCCCCAGACAGGTCATCCATCTGCGCCAGGAAGGATTCCCCAGGTGGTCCCAGGGGCTTTGCTTGGCTCTGCCAGCATCCCACCCTGCCATGCCAAGCATCCTGCTGCAGCCTGGAGACCCCCGTGCCCCCTCCTCGCCCGGGGCACTCACACACATGTTCGCACACGCCGGTGCGGAGCGGGAGGGGAAGCCAGGCTGCAGGAATAACACAGGCACACAAACAAAAGAGCACAAGTCATTAATCTGGGTGAACCAGAGGAAATGAAATCATTATGTCTGCAGCTACAACATCCCGAGGAACAAATTTCCTGCCTGGATAATAAATGGATTCTTTTGTTTCACATTGGCCCCAGCCACGTGACTCTCTTGGCCTATTCCTCATCCAAAACATCTTGCTGTATAAATACCCAGACAGGTTCGAATTTCAGCTGCTAAAAATATGTTTTAATTATAATAATATATAATAATAACAAAAAAAAAAAAGCTGGATCTACAGACTCCCCTCGCCTCCTAAACAACCTCTGAAGGCTTTCCAGCAGGCAGGCAAGCAAACAAAAAGTCCCAAAGTTGCCAAAAACAGCTGAACAGCACAAATGCAGCCTTTAAAAAATGACTGAGGCACCTGAAAGCAGCTCCAGGTTAATGCTTGCAATAAATAACCCCTGACAGAAAGAAAAATGATGGGTGCATGAAGATTTGAAGCACCGATGGTCCAGAAGCATCGCCTAAGTACCTCCAAGCTGCAGGATGGGACCAAAGCCACATGGCATATCAATGACAGCTCCAACTTGGGGCTGTGCAGGTTTTCTTCTGAGCCAGGTTTTCTTCTTGTGGCTCACTAGGGCTTGGGATTTATCCATTGGATGGATGGGGAGAATGCAAGATCTGGCCTCCTCTGGCTTGGCAAGATGCTCCTCAGCTGCAGGAGTTTCCAGGGACACAGACCTTGAAGAGAGCTGCATGAATGAGTGGTTCCAACCGTTCCTTTAATCTGCAACTCCATCACATTACTCACTTAAAGCCATTTTTGCATCTAATTGCATATTTTGCTTCTGCTTTCAGCTTCTTTTCGCTCGCCTTCCCAGCTTCACCAACACATTGCGAGCACTGCAACAAGTTTCAAAACAAGACGCGGTTTTGAAGCCAAACATCAAAGCGCCTTGGTGCACCAAGTCCAAATTGTTTGGATGTTAAAGAGAGACCTCCAAATAGGGAAACAAGGCCAAAAATTCCCTCCAGCTAGCAGGCAGCCTGGGGCAGAAGATCCACCCAAGCCCACCACGCTCAACCACAGCTCTTACTCAGGGTTGGACTTATTCTCCATCACCCCAAACATCCCAGCACCCAATGACTTTTCTTCAATTCCACACACACGCAGAGGAAACCCCTGGTGCATCACACCAGCAGAACCTCAATTTTGTTTTCCTTTGAGGGTCATCTTTAATTCCAGTTATATTGTGGATGTTGGGGAAAGCATCCAAGCACAGCTGCTGCCTCATTTCTGTCACTTATCACTGCTGTTACTTCAAGGAAGGGGAGGGGGAAAAAGAAAGGAAAAAAAAAAAAACAGTCCTTGGAAACTAAATATTTACACACCCACATAGGCTAATCCCAGCAGATCCATGGGTGGGAAGCCTATTTAAGAAACATCCCTAATTACTTTCCCATTTTAAAGGGAATAATCTGCCCATTAGCTCGAATGCTTTACTTAAGTAATCACTTATTTTTCAAGAGGAATAATCTGCTGGTGTGTGCACAGATAGGACAGGGGCTGAGAAACCATTTTTATGCCCTTTCCTCAGGTACAGCTGCTGACAGCCAAGTGGCACAGAGGGGCTGGAGGAAGAGAGGGGAGTCAGGAGGTCAACACATGCCACCCTTGGGAGGCCACTCCTGGCACAAGGACAGAGGCAGCTCATGCTCTGACACCTTGCCGGTCCCTGGATTGCACCACAAAGAAACTTTGTTGGGAAAAGGGGGAGTTCTCAAGGAAATATGGGAAAGAAAAATGGGAACAGACCCCAAACACCTCAAAAGGCCATCAGTCCCCTCACAACGATGCCCTGGCAAATGCCCTCATCCCTCCCAGCAGCGCCAGGAGCAGGGAAACACAGCAGGCTGATACTGCAAAACACTGATTTTTCAAGAGCATCTTTCGGTCCCTTTTTGCTGATGTATTAACAAAACACTCTCTTACCAGAAAGTAAAGTGGTTGCTGCTGGAAAAAAATGTCAGGAATCCAGGTATGGTGATGTGTGGAAGGATTCCCAGTGCCCCCCACTCCCCCCGCAACAGCAAAGCAAAGAGCAGCAATTTGCTAATTGGCAACAGCCGCTGCACTGCTTGAGGAAAGGGCTGGAACCTTGAGGATGGGCACAAGTTTGATTATAAGACACGCACAGCGGATCATTTAGAAAGATAAAACCACGCTCGCTCTGCCACAGCCAGCTATTAAAAGTGGAGAATGTTATTTCAGGTAATAAAGAGCAAGACCTGAGGACCAGCCTGGGAATTCAAATTTACAACTTGTATCAAATTCATCTGCTGTAAAACTTCACCTAGTTTATAAGTTTCTCACCAACTTCATAAAACATGTTTTATTATTATTGTTTTCTGACTCTCCTGCCTTAATAAAATTCCTCTCCCAGCCTGTGTGGGTGTTGCATTATAAACATTTGCACTTTGATTCATTCAAGACTGCAGAAAGCTTTCAAGGTAACCTATTAGGAATACTTTAAATGGTTCAAAGACATCCCAGTTTCCCCTGAATGCTGGAAAGCTTTAAAGAACAAAATAAAAACGTGCCTTGATGCAAACCACCTCCAAAAATCTACTGGGCTAGTGACTCAGGAGATGGGAGTGACCCTGCAGGCCAGCCAGGAGAGGTCCAGAGTGGGAAAATGCAGGAGTTATCAGGGCACAGGATAAGGTGGGCACCCACCCATCACTCCCCAAGCTCCCTCGCCAGGAAGCTGGAGGAATTTATTAACAAAAGATTCTCTTGGGGATGATGTGTGTCCCACTGGTAGGAGGCAGCCAGACCATTTTTGGGGATGCTGCTGAGTGGTTTCCACTGGTGGGAGGCAGCTGGACGATTTTCAGGGATGCTGCCAAAGTACTTCCCACTAGTGGGAGGCAGCTGGGCCATTTTTGGGGATGCTGCTGAGTGGCTCCCACTGGTGGGAGGCAGCTGGACTGCTTTTGGGGATGTTGCCAAGTGGTTTCCACTGGTGGGAGGCAGCCAGACCATCTTCCCACAAGTTAAGGGCCCAACCATGCAAAAACAGGGATTTTCTCATCCTTGATCAGCCCCAGCAAGCAGAGCCCAGTGCTGGCACACAAAGCAGAGCTGGAGGGGGCTGGAAGCAGCGTCCTTCTCAAAGCAGCCCCTTTTCTCCTGTCTCAGCCACAGCCTGCTGAAGTTAAGGAGCAGCCTTTCGTGGCTCTGAGCAGGCTCTGGAGCCAGGCTCTGAGCAGCCTCCCTCCTGCGGGTGCACAGCGGTGCCGCCAGCATGGCGATAACCCACGCACGGCATAAGAATAAAAGGTGAGTTTTAGAAGGATGCTGAACACAATTAGCTCATGCCCTTACAGCTCCCACCAGCCAGCAGCCACCTCCTTTCCTCCACCAAGTTGGCTGCTGTGTCCAGGGGCCGAGGGGACACTGCCAGCCCATGGACAGAGCTCATGAGGGCTCAACCCAAGCTGAGTCCAAAGAAAAAGGCATTGATGCCTTTAGTTCTGCACAGCTGCTGCTTCTCTCCACTTGACTGAGCAAGAGGGAGATTACCTGGCACAATGCACATGGCTCAAGGAGCCAAGCATCCCTCCCCAGGAAACACAGTATAGAACTGATCCTCCTTTCTTTCATTAAACCAGAAATTACCACTTTACAGGCCATCTCTGGTCACAATAACATCATTGTATGTGACCTCACAGTGCCTCTGTTGAGAGCCTGATGGACTCAAATGACTTAGACCCCCACCAGCAACTTCAGCTCAAGAAGCAAAACACAGGCAGCAAAGGCCACAGATCTCCAGGAGATTCATCCACTTGTGTGGAGCTTCAGGAGAGCTTCAGCCAAACTCCACAGGCTGGGGAAGAGCTCTGTGCTCCAGGCTCACGCACAGCCAGTTCATGCCCATAATTTCCAGGACTAAATAAAAACTGCTTTAAAAATAATCACAGTAAAAGAGCAGAGATGGTGTGGCCACATGGTGAGGGCAAACACATGGAGAGCTGGAGAGCTAAGTTTGGAGAGCTGGAGATCAGCCTCTCCAGTTCCATGGGTACATCACAGGAGGGAAAGGTGCTGGACTAGTCAAAACCATTACCAGAAGCACTTCTGACAGAACAATTGTCACCATTTTCTTACTTCCAAACACATTTATTTCAAATGAAAAGCAAAGCCAGCACCAAACAGAGCACTCCAAGAGCATCCCACTCGTGCTCTCTCCCTACATGTCCATCCTGTTCCTTGGGCATTTGGAAATCAGAAGCTACATATTCTTGGTGAAAACACCAAGGTCAGCCCCAGACTGTCTCCAGTACATCAGGCTGTCTCCCTCCCAGTCTCCCCATCCAGAGGGCAGGGAATGCCCAGTGGGCCCAGAGCAGCCCCCCACAGCTAGCCCCATTCTCCTCCTGCCCCCTGAGAACAGCATTTCCCTTTCAACTCTTCTGCTGAGTTCCCGGTTTTCCTGGGGAAGAGGTAATTCACACCCCTCTGCCTGTTCCACAGTGATTTAATGTCTTTTGAGCAAAATGCAATTATCCTCATATCAACAGGGCCCTAGCAAGGATGATAATGAGCCGGCTCCAACCCCGTGGCTACGGAAGCGGCTGAAGCAAGCGGAGGCCTCGAGTAATCAAAGGCCAGTCGCTGGCCTCCGATTGCTGAAAAAGAAATGAAAAACCTCCATAAAACTTCAAACACTGCCGTTCCCTGCTCCATCCCTCCACCCGTGGTGTGGGTTTTAGCACCAGGACACAAGCAACCAACACCAGCTCCAGGTCCCTCTGATGTCGTGAAATTCTTTAGTGTATAACTCTAAACTCCATATAGAGTGTTAGCTGCTGTTCTCCCATTTTCGTCAGACAAAACAATTCCTCTCTAGGCCTAGGAATCAAGGACACCTCACTGTCTCAGGCCCTGAGAAATGTAAACAAAAGTGAGTTGGGGGGCAATCAAAGTTGGGGTAAATTACTTCATTACCTGAAGCTGTAACTGGAAGGTTAACCCTCAACATGCAAATGGACCAAACTTATAAAAGTATGAAAACCCATGACCCCATTGCCCGTTTTGGGTGTAGGCACTGGGGGCTTTAACTGCCCTAATGTACCTGAAGGCCCTTCAATAAATATAACGGCTTTTATTCTCTTAATTTTGTCTGGCCTCTGTTTTTAGGTAGTCCCAAAAGGCATCACACACAGCTGCATTTTGAGTGTCACCTGCCAGGTCACCCAGAGCACCCCACCGCAGAGAGAGGGCACAGGGCCATCAACCTGCTGCTCAAAGCAGACACAGCAGTCAGTCCTGTTTGCTCAGGTTTTGGGGCTCAAGGAGAAGCAGCCCCCACCCCAAGTTGGCCTTGCTCTGCCTCAGGACGTGCAAATAAAGATGTCCTCCTGCTCTGCCCTGCAACAGGAGGAAAATAGAGAAAGGGATGGAAAGATGTGGACATGCAACAGGTCTTGGGCTTTGCAGGACTGCAGAGGCTTTCTGGGAGACAGCAGAGCCAGGAGCAGGGAACATCCAGTGAGCTAAGCTGCCCATCCCCTCAGAAAATTGATATATAGCCAGGCAAAAACACCAAAACCCAGCTGTGCTCAGAGCAATCCAAGGAAAATGCTGGTTAGGTTTGAATAACCCAAAGCTTGGTTCCCAGTTGCTGCTGGGATGTGGCTCAGTGGGTACTAGTGCATTGGAGAGGCAGGTGGGATAAGACATGGGCTTTTGAGGAGAGAGCATGATAAAACAATCCTTTAAAGTCATGATGAAACCCCCATCAAGGATGGCAGGAAAGAGCTGGGAAGTGAGGATTTCCACAGCCTCTTACCTATTCCCACCCACCACTTTACCCATTGCATAACAAATCAAAGCTCCATCAGATCCAACCACCAGTAACTCTGACTGGATGCCTCCCCAGATAATAAACATTTCCTTCACTAACTAATGAGCACGCACCTGAGGCTTTACTGATGCCTAATTGCTCAGTCTGGACATTTCCAAATTTTAAATAAATAAGTAAATAAAATCCTATAATCCTCAAATGGTTTGGGTTGGGAGACACCTTAAAGATCATCTCGTTCCACCGCCTTGCCATGGGCAGGGACAGCTTCCACTAGATCTTAGTAATAACCTAAATAACCTTAATACTATTAAAAATCACCAAGATTACCTTAATACCATATTTTTTTTCTCCCCCCCATCTGGAAAGACCTTGAAAGGACTTCACCTGTTTATAAAGAGGAATGACTTAGAAGAGAAAAAAAGCAAATTAACACTCATCAACTAACTAAAACCAATCTTAACCCTCACCTCTTCCAAACGACTGCTTGCCCTGAACTTCCATTGTGGCATAAACGCACAGTATGGAGATGCCAACCGTGGGATGCTCTGGGACTCCCCTCCTCCCAACCCAAGAGCATCCCTGGTTTAAGCTGGAAGAAGTGAGGATGAAGGACACTCATCTTCTTCATCCAGGGCTCAGCACAAGCCCCTTCCCCTTTGAACTGTTGCCTCTGTGATTTTTCACCACGGGGCTCCCAGCAGGAACTTATTAAAGCCAGACCAAAGCACGTCTTGCTTTAATAGTAATTAGGTCACCCTGGGTTGTGGGCTTAGCAGGCAAAACTATAATTATTTAGAAACATCAAGTTTAAATGCCAAAGAATCTTAATGGAGCTGAGCTAATTAACCAATTTCAACTAAGTAACTGATTAGCTTAAAAAGGAAAAAAAAAGATAAATCAATGATCATAGACAACAACATTTTCTTTTAACAGCCTTTCTTGCAGCAATTCTCAATTGCACAAACTGAGCCCAACAACCCCTGCTAACCAAATATTATTGTAATTAAATATTCAACAGAAAGCCTCTTCAATTATTCAAAAGACTGATAACACTTGGTTATAATTGGGGTGTTGGGAGAGGTTTCCAGAAGCAGGGATTGTGTGCACCATCCAGCTCCGGTTGCTGACGCAAACCCGCGGGTCGTGGCATCAGCACGGGGCATCCCTCCCATGCCTGGAACCAACCTGGGGCTGATGGATGCTCTCCAGCCCAGACGTGAGAAAACAGACCAGATGGTGCACAGGCTTTCTGGATTCCTGTTATTAGACCAAAAATTTAGGGGACTAATGGCTGGTTTCCAGGTTTCACACCGTTTTCCAGTGGTAGCGTTATTCCCCTGCCAGAGGGCCAGGAGGAAAAGCAGGCCCCGGTGTATCATTATAATTCACTAAGCAGCATTACCGTAGGAAATTACAAATTAGCTTTTCAGCAAAGGATACAGACATATTTAGATTAGCCATAGAGAAACTACAGAACCTTCCAGCCCATTCATCAAAGGTCTTGTAGCTCCAACTTTCAGGGAAATGAAACAATAATAAATATTGAGCAGGGAAAGTTAATCTCCCCTGAACTCACTTTAATAATTCAAAAGTTGTGAGAAATAAATAAAGCACAGATCCTTTTGTGCCTACAAAACACGTGTCCTGTTTTTCTCACTATTTCTCATGATGTGACTTGGTGGGAAAATGGATGATGACCAAAATAAAAGAGCTCCAAAAACTCAGCCATGGCTGTCAGCAACATTTACAGGGAAAGAGGGAGCCCATCCATGCTTGCCACTTATCTGGAAAGCCATGGAGCTGATTTGGGCAAGAGTTTGCTCCCATTGTCCCTAAAGAAAGGGCTGTGTTGCCTCTACCTGCTGCCTGCATCTGCTCCATGCCCGTTCCCTTCCCTGCATGCTCCCAGGCAGCCTCTCAAGCTGCTCACTTTTGGAAAGAATGTGGGTTTACCCCTAAAAGCCGGACAATGCAATAACCAGCTCAGGGTCCAAGGGCTACCCAAGGTCCCAGCTCTCTCCTGACACTACTCTGCCCTCACTCCATCCCTTTCTGCCCGCTTCTGCTCCCACACCAATCCGGAACCTCTGTAAGCAACAACCTCCTACCATTCCAACTGAGGAGACGCCTTCCCAAATTGCCACTCAGCCAGCATTCAACCTTAACATTTGCCTTGCCCAAGCACTGATGCATGCAGCCCTTGTGAGCTCTGTTTGCAGCAGAACAAGGTCAAATTGAAATGCACTTTCAAATCGTAATGAATATTTGGGGAAAGCATTTACCCAGCTATTTACCTGGCCTTGCTGTGCTGTTAAATGACTCCTCACACCAACGCTGTCTGTTTACAAGGAACGAAGCACCACAGTGCCCTTTGAGCAGCATCACACAGGTTTGGGGTTCCTGCAGGATGCCCCTTCTATGTGCACTGAGCTCGAGGTACCCACAGCTGGGAGAGGTAAAACAGCCCCCTTGAGCTGGCTCGATTCAGCCAGCACAGTGCACACACACCACAAGAGCCTCAGCCTTGCTCTGGGCACCACTTCCATCAGCCTCATCCAACAGCACTCCTGCTGCACCAGGATGAGGGTCTCCGAGACTTTGCTGACCTCGTTAGCATTGAGTTATCCATTGCCCAAGGTACCATTTCCCCCTTTTCATCAAATCTGAGTAGTTCTTTAGCTTACAGAACCCACCTCTGCTAGAAACATCTATCCTTCAGCACCGTAGCCTGGATCCAGATCCAGATGAACATATCTGGCCTCCTTCATGACCAAATATCCATATTTTCTTCTGATTTCTAAGGCCAGTGGAAGGGTTTTACTCTATCCTGTTGTGTCAGGAGCTGTACCCAGGATGGGTGAGAGGACACCTTGCAAGCCCTCTGGCAGCTCATACCACAGCAGTCAGGACCACTTAACATGCAGCTCTCAAACATCCAGAAGAACAGGAAAACACAGTTCTCACCTCCTCCATGAGCAGAGACTCCAGGAATTAGTAAAAAAAAAAAAGAGGCAACATACGCCCCTGCAGTGTCAGGGCCCTTTTCCATGATTTGACAAAACACTTTCCCTTCAGGCTGACAAGATCTGGGCTCATTCATTATGCCAAGAATAAGGGTTTTCCCCTTAGGGCTTTCTTTTTCTCCCCCAATTAGAGGAAAGAAAGCAAGAGTAAAGGGATGGCTGAATAGCAGCACTTGCAAATTCCCATGAAGGTTACCATTTGCACTTGCACATTCCCTCCTGAAGACTTATTTCTAGCCCTTGAGAAGGGCTCTGCTCGGGGTGGAGCATCTGGGCCAGAGGTGGGAGCGCACAGGGTGCTGGTGCTGAGGGAAGGGTGGCCACCGGCTCTCAGCCTGCTCGGCACCAGCACCGCTCCAGCGCCTGGTGCAAGCGCAGGAAGCCCAAAGGATGCCTGCAACAGATGTGAGCATCCCGAGCCAAGGAGGAGGAGAGTGGGTACCCTGGGCAGGCACGGAGCAGGAGGCAGGGACGTCGCTCTCCACTCAAACCCCATCCGTGCTCCTCTCACAGGCAGCAGTTCCAAAGCTGGCGGATAAGTGGGGGAAGAAAAACTAAGCCGGATCCACCAGCCCCAAGCAGGACTTTCCACCTCCCTGCTGTGCTCTCCTTATTGTGATGCTGCAAGCACAGAGAGAAAAACCTGGATTTTAAAAGAGCAGGCATGAGGCAGGGAGATGGTGGAGAGGTGAGCAGGCCAGGCAGGTGAAACAGAGTACGTGGAGGAGCTGCACCAAAACGGTCATCAGCCACATCTGACCTACCAACAGCTGAACCTGAGTTAAAACGTGCAACGTCAGTCCATTACCACCCTCTCTATATGCTAAATGGATTATATTTGGTTCAGCTAACACGAGAGAGAGCACGCGAGCGGCTCCTGAGTGATTGCAGGGTGTGGGAGAGACAGAGTATTTGGTGCTGTCATTTTCTCACATCCTTCTTCCTCTTCGCAAGTCACAAAAAGAATTTTAAAATTACTATAAACGTCCAGTTGTTCAGCAGAAAAGGGTCAGTTAAGCCACAGAATTTGGTAAAAAATCAAGGAACCATTTAAAAAGTCAGACAAGTGACTCTATTACACTCAGTTTTGCATGCCGCAGGCAATGAGTTAGCAAGGTTTTATGGAGAATAACGAGAGTGGTTCGGAGGCAGCCCAAGCCCTGACCCCAGCTGCATCCTCCTCCCCCTCCAGCCGGGTCCAGACCCCCAGACGCCTCCCCCACCATCACGGAAAAAAGACTTTTTGTCTTGTTGGCTGATTTGAGATGCAGGGAGCCATCCCTGGCTCAGCTGCTCCTGCAGCCCAGGGCAGAGCACAGACCCAGCCATGGCTTTGCCGTGCTGTCAGAGAGGGCTGCCAGCAAATCCAGCCTTGCCTATGCTCCAGGGGCAAAGCCAGATCCCAGGGCAGGGCAGGTCCTAGGAGGTGCTCCAGATCCATTGGAGAAAACCATGTTTCAATCTAGCAAATTCAACCTCTGCATCAAGAGATTCAGTAAGATTAAATAAACCCCACAAAAAGGCATTTTCTTTATACGACCGCATCATTAGACTCTCAACTCCAAATCAGATTCGATTGCTCTACCTCAGAAAGTCTCCATTCAAAATTTTCCCTGAAATCTGACATCTCTCCTAAGATGCTACTTTTTCTATCCAAGCAACTTCCACAGCAGAGTAGCAATATCACCACTCCTCAACAGGTTCGGTCCTGGGCAGGGACACTGACTCTGCCAGTGCTCCCGGGGAGAGCATGGGCAAGCTGGGGAACACCCTGGGTGACACCCCAGAGTGCCCTCAGACCAGAAGGGAGCCGAGGTCTCCCATCCAGCTGCAATTCCAACAGTGCCTCAAGCCGCTGACGCTCAAACGCCGGCGAGCAAAGCGCTGCTAACAGGTTTTGCCTCTTCACGTGCGGCTTCGCTGCCGAGCAAACGCGCGCTCGTTGCATCACGCTTCGGCATGGCACCAGCACTCCCACCTCCAGGTATTCCCACTGAGATGTCATGAGGCAGCCCCAGAAAGACAAAAAGCAGACACCTGTGTCAGCCAAAAGCCAGCGGGAAGGGGATGCTGCAGCAAGCGGGCCTGCCCGCCACGATCCAGCAGACGTGCTTGCGAGTGGAGAGCAGTTGCGGCCAAACCCCACCGCAGCGGTATTCCAGCTCCCGAACCAGCTCCTAAATGCCCGGAGCTGAGCCGGAGGTCTCCTGCCGTCTCTGACAGCTCGCAGTTCAGCCACAACCATACTGACACTAAAACCCCCCGAGGAGGGCCCGGCCCCACACCGGCCGGCAGTGGTCTGAGACCCCGAGCATCATCTCCCCGCAGCCGTGCCCACAGCCGAGGGGCTGCACCACGTCCCCTGCTCGTAGCCACCGCTCCAGCTCTGCCGCGAGCTGGTGCTGTAAGAAAGGCGGCAATGGCAAAATAAAGAGAAAAAAATAATAGAAGCAATACTTCAAGAGCCATGCCAGGCATGGAGCAGCGACGCAGCACCAAGGCTGGGGGCGGGCTCGCTGTCCCACCAGGCCCACCGCTTGCAGCCCGGGGCTTGGCTGCAGGCACCTTCCTGCTGCCCAGCAAATCCCACGACCAAGCGGGACATGGGGAAAAGGGCCCAGCCCACCGGCACGGACCGTGCTGAGAGGACGGGCACGCACCTGCTCTGTGGCTCCATGGCCGGGCCAAGCGCCCCCCGGCTCAGTTCATCCCCAGAAACGGAGACCACCTGCCCACGGCTGCCGGCGCATCCACCCTCCGCCGGGGCTGGGAGGAGGAGGGTTGGCAGAGGCGGCTCCGAGCACCGCCACGGCCCCCGGAGGCGGCCCCACGGCGGCCCCGGGGACCAGAGGGGACCCAGACGGGACTCCAGAGATGGCCCCACTGCGGTCCCGGGGACCAGAAGGGACCCTGGAGGAGACCCCACCGCGGCCCCGGGCAGGGCTCCGCGGGGAAGGGGAGCCGAGTCGGAGCGACAGCTCGCCCCAAGCGGATGCGGGCGGGTTCCCTCCTCCATTCCCGGCCCCCTCCCGAGGGCACGGGCTGCCAGCAACGCCCGCGGGCTGGGTACCGTGGGCTGGCACAAGAGGCCGGGGCCACGGGGCCGGGATCCAGCCCCGTGCCGGGGCCGGGATCCAGCCCCGTGCCGGTGCCTTACGGCGAGGGAGTCGCTCCCCGACTGCTCCCGAGCTGCAGACGCCGCGGACGGCGCAGGGCCCCCTCGGCTCAGCATCCCACCCGCTCCCGGTAGTCCCGGTCGCCGCTCACCTTCCACGGCGGCCGCGGCGGCGGCCAGGCAGAGCAGCACCACCAGATCCGCAGCCATCGCCTCCTCGGGCCCCGCAGGCGTCAGCCGCTACCGGCGGGCGGCCGTGAGCGGGCATGGGGGGTGCGTCCGCGGGCCGGGTGGCTCCGGGGCAGGGCGGGCCGGGGCCGCGGACGGGACGGGCCGGTGGCAGTGCCG
>JACBWW010000019.1:495880-683498 GCA_020086605.1 Lanius collurio | reverse complement strand
CCACGCCCCCGCCGCCGTCCCGCCAATCCCCGCTCCGCGCCCCGCCTCGGCCACGCCCCCGCTCGCCGCGTGCGTCCGTGCGAAGGGGGATGGCGCCCCCTGGCGGCCCAAGGACGTCCCCCCGCCGTGCGTCCCCTCAGCGAGATCCGCGACGGGGCGGGCCTGGCCCCGCAGGGCCGGGACGCGGCAGGAGACGGGCGGGGACAGGAGCGGGGATGCGTCGGTGGGGTCACACCGCCGCAATCCCGCTCCCCTATCTCACCCCCAAAAGGAATTTGGAGCGAACCGTCAGCCCCACAGAGACGTAGCCCCTCTGCCCAGCCGCCTCCAGCATGGCCGCTCCCCTCAGGCTCAGACACTGCGGCCGCAGGGGTCGGACACAACGCGGGGCCCCCTCAGCTTCCTGCCGTCTCCGCCACCACGTTCACCCTTCGCTGGGCATCGCTCCGGGCGCCGCGGCCACATGGGCTCCCGGCAGCAGGGGAGCAGCGGCCTCACTCAGGGGACACCGCGATGCTCGGCACCCTTCAGCAGCAGCCCTGTCACTGCCAGCCCAGGACCGTGCCCTAGTACCCCCAGGCACAGCCAGGAGCGATCTACATTCACAGCCTACAAAAAGAACCATCCAGAAGGGCGCTCGCCCCGTCCCGCTCACCCCACGCAACGCCCTGGTCCCCCTTGGCAGTGCTCAGCATCCCCCGCTGCTCCGCTCCCCATCCCACGGCAAAGCTGACCCTGGGCCTGCTCCTCAGGGATCCGCGCGTCCCGGCACACGCGGGTGAGGGAAAACAGCGCGAGCAGGGCAGGCAGCAAGGGCTCATTCCAGTCACGGCCGCACGCCTGCCGCCACGGTGGGACCAGAAACCCTGCCGAGGCACAGAAAGCTGGGGAATCGTCAGCTTTTCAGGGAAAGAGCGTGCAAAAAACAGTCAGCGGTGCCACGGGAACAAGAGTTTTCCTTTTGCGGTTGTGCAGAATATATTTTCAAGCAGCTCCTATTCAGCTGAGCAAATAACAGAAAAAATTGCCAAGAACCTTCTGGCTAAGTTTTAAGGAAATTTGCTTTCATCTTGACAACCCTTCTTCATTTCCTTCCCATGAATGTCTCAGCAATCCAGTTTACTCACTCAGAGGATCACAGAAAGAAAACTGTGAAGTAAATGTCAGTATTATTTGCATCTTTATCCAGTCTGCCATAAAAGCAACACCATGTTATTTATCTGATCTAGCACAACTCAGTAACAGCTCAAGTATAGAATATTCATGATGTGCAAAGCAAAAAAATGTTAATCGTTTGAGAATACAAGAGGCAAATAGCTGAGCCTGTGAGTTATCCAGAGAAGTGCCTCAGCTTGGGTTTTTTTTTTCCTCCCAAATAATAGTTATCAACTGAAAAACTTGCATTCAAAAACTAACATTTGACCAAAAAAAGCCTGACAATTTTTGTAGGGTAAAAAAAAAGAATAATACATCAATATTCTTCTGATTTCTTTTCAGCTGGCCAAAGAGTTGGCTGCGCTGGGTGAAAGCCAGCTGTGTTTGTTCAAAATGTTTTCTGTTCTGTCAGCCTTGCTCCAAGTCTCCCAACAGCAAGGCTTTGCTTCTCCTGGAGGACACATCTCCAAAAAAGCCGTGTACCATCTGGGGGTGGAAGTGGGAAGGTGGCAGCATCCTGTCACAGGGCTGCTTTTCCTTGCACAGCCAGTGGGGTTGTCGCCATCTGCCCCAGAGACGATGCCCACCAGTGTCCCCTTGGAGGGCACATCAAGGGCATTAAAGCCTGGTGGGGCTTTGGGCACATTTTGCTCTATTTTCCTTTCTGAGCCAGCCATGTGTGGGAGGCAAACACCCCATGGAAGGCAAAACCACCCTCTGGGCTACAAGCACCTCCAGTTCTGCCCACCAGGCCCCTGTGTGGGAAGGACACAAGGCCCAGACCTGCTCAGAGCATGAGCAGCCCCCCAAAGGGAAGGCTTTGGGCGGTGCTGTGCCCAGGGTGCACGGCCGGTCCCTCTGTGCTCACAGCCCGCAGCGCATTGAGATGGCGACAGTCGACTGCCAGAATTAGCTCGGTCTTAATTAACAGCTTTGCCTTTGTTCTCAGATGCTGCTTCAGGCGATGCCAAAGCCTTTGTGAAGGATGAAGATCTGGGATCCCAGTGAACAGAATCATCAAGACTTATCATATGGCATGGCACAGATCTCCTTTTCAAAAAACCCTCGTAACCACCTTGAGAGCAGAGGGGTCACAGCCTGTGCCAGTCCCCATCCTTCCCCACCACACTGGCTGTGACAGGACCAGCTGAAGCACTAACCTGAATCCCACCAGGCCATCATTGTGCATCTGGTGGCAGCAACCATGCTACAAGGGAGGCTCTGGAGGGGTCACCCCAAATCCTTCAAGCTGGGAAGCAGCAAGCCCACGCTCTGGGAGCCTGACATCTCCTGTGACAGCAGGTGGAGGGTGAGCAAGGCTCCTGCCCTGCACCAGAGCTACCACCCAGCTCAGACCGGGAGCTCACTGGGATGGTGCCCTTGGTGGCAGGAGGATCCTGTGAGCCGCTTGCTAACACAGGAGCAGCTTGGAGCAGGATAAAGGTCAAACAAACCTCCCCTGCATCAGCCTTGTGGAGCAGCAGAGCTGGCAGAGGACACGGGAGCTTCCCCAGCCAGAACAAGCAGAGCTAAAGCAGCTGTGACACTCCCGGTTTATTTTCTGAGCCGAGTCCAGGCCTGCAGGGAGGGCAGGAAGCTTTTCACACAGCGCAGGAGCACTGCTCCTGCATCCCTAATCCTGTCAAGGCAGCACAGGCTGCTCCCAGCAGCTTGCCTGTGCATTAATTGTAGAGGAAATTCTGCACCTACAGCATCCTCCCAAGAGTCAAAGCCTGAGGAGCTTGTAAATCCTCTCCCTGATAAGAGAGGCAGATCCCTTCAATATTCCAGCATTTCAGACTTGTCTGGTCTGTGCCACATCACAAGAGCCAGGTGAGACAGGTAACAAGGGCAATGCTGGTAAGCAGCATCCAGCCCCTGCAGCACCTCCTGTGCATTTGAAACCCTTCCTGCAAGTCCAAATAAATGTAATATGATGTAATAACATTAATTAGCAGCATTAAATGTTCAGTGTATTCAAGGCACAACTCAGCCACTTGGCAGAGTGCAGCCCAAACTGCTTACTGTTCTCTCAGGGGAAATAACCTCAGGGAGACTTCTGGGCTTAAATACCATCAGGAAGCTGAAGGTGGAGAGGGAGGGAGAGAAGTTATTGTCCTCTCCAGGCATTCACAGAAAACTCTGGTGTCTTATCAGAGCAGAGGAAGCTGCAGGAAGGACAACTCCTTTGTCATGTGAACAATTTGAGGACTAAATTGAAGCGAGACGTGAAGAAAAAGTAGGTGAGATGAAGGTTAATTTGGCAACCTGAGTGAGAACAGAGGGAGCTGGGGTATGGAAGAGTCTATTAATTCCTTGAACAAGAGATGCAGCCAGAGCCAGGCCGTGGAGTAACTCCCTGCGCAGTACTGAAAGATAAATTGCAGGTTCTGCTGGTGGAATATTCTGTTTATTAAGTTCCAAAATAGGCGACAGTCAAGTGCCAAGTGCCTCGAGCTTCTCGGTGCCTGAGAATATGTCAATAGATTGTGGGAGCAGCGTCCAGCAGCTCCGGTGTGACACCAGGCTCCACGTAACAGGCTGGAAACGCCACATCCTTCCCTTCGCACTGCCATGGAGATGGGGAAGGAGGCAGGGAAGGTGCCTGCTCCTCTGGCAATGGGCAACAAAGACAGATAAAGATCAGAAAGTTCCCATAGGAGTGAAAGAATTCACTTTAATTCACAGATGCTGCAATTTCTACTACCTGGCTTTTCCTCTTAATTGGGGTTTTCAGGGTGGTTGCAAGTCCCAGCAGACTCACCAGCCGTGGGACAACACAAGCACAGATCAGCCATGTCACTGTCTCCTCGTTTTCCATTTCTTCCTAGGATCTCCAGGTGGAAGGATCTCTTTGTTCCTTTTGAAGGCAGAGGATTAACAAAGGCAAATGCAAAAAAGAAAAACAAAAACTCCTTTGTCTGCGGATGGATGACATCTTTTTATCTGTTTCTAATCTGGCTTCAACTTTCATTTCTTTAGGAGGGAAAAAAAAATCCAAAGATTAAATTTTATGCCAAGGCAAGCTATAATAAGTGACAGAAACACTCCATCTCCGGGTCCCTGCTAGCTCTGTGAAGTCAGAACATTCACAAGGAAGAAAGCAAAATATAGACAGACAAACACTTTCAATGGAGATTTAAAATAAAAACTCTCCTCATGTTCCAAATGCAAAAGCTACAGAAAAATATGTCGCTCCTCCAAGGAAATTTCATTATCTTGAAGTGAAATGCAATTTATCTTTGGAAGCTTTAAAAAGAAAAAAAATAGCAGGGAGGGGAACCTGCCACAAGAGTTTCACTTTATTGCAGCCTTTGGCTTGTTGCAGTCTGAGCCGTGTTCCCATATCTGGAAACACACAAGGGGTGGGAAGTTTGTAAGGTGCAAGTCCATCCAAAGAAGGAGGGACAAAGTAGAATGGTCCAGCCCACTCCATATCTGCTGCTTCAGGGTCCCATTCAGATATTTTCCTACGGAAATCACCCATCTGAGTGCAAAAAGCTGGTTTGGATCAGGTGCTCACCTCATGCACAGGAAACTTGCCATTTTTTCCTGCTGTATTGTGATGAATTTCCAATTGTCACCGTGATCAATGGTCCCATGAACACTATCATAAGGGTAATATGATTTTCCCCCCCCATCCCATTGCTCACAGGGTAATTACATGGATGATTGCACTCAAGGGCAAGAGCATGTGTCCTGCACCCTTGCACAGAGCACACAAGTGCCTGGTACTGCTGGCATCACCAGGGCAACAACAGCAGTTTTTCCCAGGTAAAAGGAACAAAACCAGGAATACTCAAGGCCTCAAACACGCTAGTCACACATACAAGCCAGTGAATGTCTCTGCAGGCATTGCAGCCTCCCTGCTGTATTGATCATCAATCTCACAGACACAGGAGGTGAAGGTCAGAAGGACCTGCTGCACCCCGCTGACCTCCCTGCACACACCAAGCCTCACCCAGCAAGTTCTGCCTTGATCATTTCACTGCTTGCAAGGAAAACTGCCCTCCAACCAGGTCTTTACTGAGCCACTGCTTTGATAGCCTGGGGACACATTTGAACTGCCCCAGCAGTGCCCCTGGGCCCCTCTGAACAGGGATCACGGGCACCACAGGGCAGCTGGTAATATCCAAGCAGCCCTTCCCACAGGCACTCCCAAGGGAACAGCTGCCAAGACCACGAGATGCCACGTCCTGGCTCCCATCGTGCACATCCTCCTGCTCAGGCAGGGGCTCACAGTCGTATGAGGAGCAGCTGAGGGAGCTGGGGAGGCTCAGCCTGGAGAAAAGGAGGCTCAGATGGAACCTCGCTCTCTACAACTCAGCAGGGTGGAGCCAGGCTCTGCTCCCAGGGAACAAGACAGGACAAGAGGAAACAGCCTCAAGCTGTGCCAGGGGAGGTTCAGGCTGGACATCAGCAGGGATCTCCTCACTGTAAGGGTGGTCAGGCCTTGGAAAGAGCTGTGCAGGAAGGTGGTGGAATCCCCATCCCTGGAGGTGTCCAAGGAACTCTTGGATGTGGCACTCAGAGCTCTGGGCTGGGTAACAAGGTGGGGATCCATCACAGCTTGGACTCGATGGTCTTGGAGGTATTTTCCAACCTCAGTGATTCTGTGATAAGCCTGCCAGTGGCCTGCCCATCCCTAGCTCTGTTCCATGCATCCTCGTCCAGGGAGGGGAGGAAGACTGTGGTTTCTGACAGGAAGGAGGACAGATAACTTCCAGGGATGTGATAAGTGCCCCACCCTCAGCTCCCACCCCCTCACAGCTCAGGATGTCCAGGCACTCTGCAGAGCCACACACAAGTGCAATTCTTAAGGCAAGCTGCTGGAAGAGGGACAAAGGGAGTCCTCGCCAGGCTTGATTGGCAGGAGACATCAAGAACCCTTCGAGAGGGGATTTGAGGGAGTTTTGCATTTCAAACAGGGCAGACAGGCAGAGGTTTACCCAGAGTGAAGAGGGAAGCAACGAGGCTGCCATTTCATCAGTTAACATCTGGCAGCTGCAAAGCTCAGAGATAATTCTGCCTCAGTCCTCCAGAGAGTTCAGATCTGGGAGGGATGCCAGAGACGTGGCAACTGGGAGGGGATGAAATTCCTTCACAGAATCTGAATCAGGCAGTGAAACATCACAATATTCTTCTTCCCTTTAAATAAGTCACTCTTTGATGCTGACTGAGCCTGTGGAAATGTTATTTCTTTTCGTCTAAGTGGAAGCAGGAGGAGAACAGAGAGGGTGATACAGGTGGGGGAAGAAGAAACACAGCAACAGCTTTTCTTTTACCAAAATCAGACCTTTTTGATCAAAACCTGCAAAGGCTTTGATCATGTTCTCCAAAAAAAAGCTTTTAATTGTTACCTGTATTTCTATTTTTAAAAAGCCAATAAGGACATCAAAATATTTCCATTTACACGTATCAGGTTACAGACAACCAATAGGAAAATCTGGATTTGGATTTTTTAGAAAAAGGAAGGTAAAAGAGATCTTTTAGCCAAAACTTGAAACTTATTCAGAGGTAATTCTGAAAATTAATTGTCATGTGCTAGAACAGCTTGTGTAAGACCCTCATTTGTGACCAGATTCTTTCATTGTGGGCAGAAGGACAATCCTCACCTGAGCAGCATCCTGTGCTCTCTCTCTCCCTGCCAGCTTTGCACTTGGGGTGGCCGCAGCCAGCTGGGGACAGTGACAGTCCTCACCAGGAGCAGGTAATACAGCAGCAAGGCAGCTCTTCAGTTACAGAGGAAATTGTCCTAATGAAGCCTGAGCACATAAGCTGCCTCTCTTCAGGCATTTTTCCCGTGTGTGGCACAGGTCATCCCAGCCCGCTTTCCAGGCTGCACATCCCTGGCTCCAGGGCATGGACCCAGGAAGAGGCAGCTCGGCAGGGCCATCTCGAAGCGATGCTCCACAGCCGAGCACAGGTTCCTGAGACGGTCTGTCCCCACTGCTGCAGTCTCAGCACACCCCGAGATCCCCAAGCCTGAGCAACAGCAGCCAGATCCGGCCATGGGTCTGCTTGGATCCCTCAGACTGGGGAAAGGGCTCCTGGCTGGTACAAATTCGGGAACACCTGGGCGAGGAGAGCGGCTCAAGGCTTCACCCAGCCCACCCATCTCCTCTCCCCACTTACTCATCAACCGGGACTAGGGTCAGACACTCCCTGTTGCTGCTGCCCGGGCTGGGCACCAGCACCCCGAGTCTCCTCGGGCCACGCAGGTGGCCGAGGTTTTCCCCCACCAACCTCTGGAGGTCAGCAGCCGGCAGCAGTGGGGCTCTGCACTGGCGGCTGCCGCTGGAAAGAAATAAAACCCGACCCAGAAAAGCAATGGAACTCGGGGAAAGATCCAGTGGCCTGGACACAAGATGCTCTCTCCACAACCATAGGTGACCCCAAACATTTGCAGGGGCTGGCACATATCCTCCCTGCACTGCTCTCCTTCCCTGCAGGCATGCAGGAGTGCAGGACCTTCCTCTTTAACAGGAAATGATTAATTTCCAAAGCCTGCTTCACCCATTTAACATCTTCGTGTCTCGTGCCAGTTTGTCCACAAGTGTGCCGTGTTCTGGGAACAGGAATGAATCCCCATTTCACTTTACCAACCTCCAATGTCATTTGCTCATTTCGTGTCTGAAGGATACTACAACAAACAGTTTACAGCTAAATCATTACTGATTTTACAGAGGTTACAAGTTGCTGGTAACATAAAAAAACTCTTGGTAAATTTATTACACAGAATCTGTCATTGTCCTGCATAAATCTCCATGTTCCTGGTAAATAGCAGAGATTTGTAGACAATGAGAGACACCAAAAAGAACTTAGGCAAGTGAATTGGAGGTCTGGAAGGAAGAACATCCACACCCCCTTGTGCAGAGCAGGAAAGGGAGTCCTTACCTTCACCTGATCCAAAAAGGTAAAAACCAAAAGAGGAAAGCAGGAGAAATCCTCCTGGTTCCCCCAGCCAGGCAGGGAAACGCAGCAGCTCTGTCAGGACAAGGTGGGCATCTCTTCCTAGGAACATGTTTCCTTGAACATCACCAGGAAAGCATGGGCCAGCATCCCTCAGAGCCACCACTCTGCTGTGTGCCAGAAGCTAAATATTATCCAAAAAGGTGGATTTTCCCCCCAAATGAGGCTGTGGCAAGCTGTCTCCTGGCTGGTCTACAGCTCACTCTTGGTTAGCTAGAAACAAGCATTCCTGCCCGCTGGAAAAGAGTTCCCATTACTGTTTCCATCCTACTGTCTAGGAAAGCAAAAGTCTGACTTTTGGGGAGGATCATTAATCTCATTATTTTTAGATGACATTTCCAGGTGTGTTCTCAGAGCTCCAGGCTCATGGCACAAGCACAGAGGAGTGGATGGGTCCACTGTGCACCAGCATGAGATCACTCCCCCAGATGGATGGAAGCAGACAGCAAGTAACGAGTCTGGAATTGTGGTGGTCAGAGAGGACAAATGGAGGATACCTAGCAGCGGACATCTCCCATCAAGGGTAGGCTATGACATCCCAAGAGCTCGCTGACAGCTCAGCCACATCACTCGGACTAGGACAGAGGAGCAGATGGCCAGCTCCACTACTCTGGTGGAAGGAACAAGACCCCCCTCCTTTGCCAGAGGGGAAAACAAGCACCACCTCAGCTACTCAGAACTTCCTGCAGTACACCTAGGCCCCTCTTTATCCTGAAGCCACATGGCAGCTGAGACTCATTTCTTCCTAGCAGGGCTCCTCTGCAGCTGCAGAGCACCTACAGGCAGTGAGGCACCACCTCTCCCTACTGTCCCACCTCCAGCTCTTCCCCACCAGGTGACAGCTGTCAGAGACCAGGTGAAAGCTCTCCTCCTGCTGCATCAAGAGGAGCTCCTCAGCTTTCTGAGCTGAGAAAGACTCTTCATAATCAGAAGGAGGGGAGGCTGTGGCTTCCGCATCCCTGGAAGTGTTCTAGGACAGGTTGGACAGGACTGGGAGCAACCTGATCTAGTGGAGGGTGTCCCTGCCCATGGTCTGAGATGATTTTCAAGGCCCTTTCCAATCCAAACCATCCTGTGAGTCTCTGATTGGGTTGGGTTGATGGATCATGACATGCTCCCAACCCAAACCGCTCCACACGGTGATTGTGGCCAGGTAGCCACAGAGCTGCCACCAGCACCTTCACTGTCCCCATCCATCAGCATCTCCTTCAAACCAGCAACTTCTACTCTCCCACAGTATTGCTCCCACTTTCCCTCCAGGAACTTCAAACATATCCTGGTGACATCATGCTACACCCCCGCCCCCTCCCTGCCCTTTCATTTCTTTCATCAAAGTTTCTTTTCATCTCCCACCTCCTTGCTCTGGGGTGTTTTGTTCACCTCTCACCACCCGCGAACCGAGATGCTGTGCTGGGAAGGGCTCTGCACCCAGTGTGGAGGTGGGAGCCCTCCCAGGGGGAGCGAACCTGGCATCAGAGCAGCTCAAAGCCCCCCCGAGCCTCACAAGCTCCCTACAAAACCCACAGACTTACAACAGAGCTCTGTGGGATGAGGTGCACATCTTTGTCTATCCGACAAGCACATCCCCAGAAAATGGAGGCATATAATGAAGTGTGTTTAACATGGGCTCAAAACATGGTATTCAATCTGTGGGAGTCTCCACACCCACGGTCATGCTCGGGTCATGCCAGCACAGAGAGCAGTGATCCTGAATGCTAAAGGAAGAAACAGGGAGGAAGATTCCCCCAGGCTGGATGGGCAGACACAGCTGGAGGCACAAAGGTTGTCTCCAGATTGCATGTGCGATGCTCCCACCGGCAGAGCGTGGAGATGGTACAACACAGACAGCAAGACCTGGGAGAGGGAGAAGAGAGAAACCTGAGCAAATCAACACTTTTCATCCTCTTTGGCAACAACAAAAACATGCCTTTATTTCAGATTAACTGATTTCTGTGTGCGTTTGGTTTTTTCGATGGTCAGTACAACCACGCAGGTTTGTACATGTGTGTTTGAAGCAGAATACTGACCCCTTTTGAGGCTGTTCAGAGTTACATGTAGCTCATTCTCTTCATTTCTCTCAAAATAATTTGGAAAAATCTTGCAGAGCGTGGCCAAGCTCCTTCAGAGGGATAGAACACAGGGTTTGCCTCAGTTTTGCTGCTCCAGCCCACATGGATGGTGGCCGGAGGCTGCAGCGCACAGGCCAGACTGAACTGGGGATGCTGGGACAAAAATACAGTTTTTCCCCATTTGCACTGAATGTTGTCATTTTGCCAGAAT
Organism: Lanius collurio; assembly: GCA_020086605.1. Taxonomy (NCBI): domain Eukaryota; kingdom Metazoa; phylum Chordata; class Aves; order Passeriformes; family Laniidae; genus Lanius; species Lanius collurio. The sequence continues at coordinate 673,091 of JACBWW010000019.1, read as the reverse complement.
CCAAGCCCCTGCACTTGGTTGTGAATCATCCATTTAAGAAAGAAAAAATCCTTTTCTCCCCCTCAGCACCAGTGAGCCAGGCCAACATATGCCAGAGCCTGGGAACAGGGACAATGCCACTACCTCAAAGCCAGGCAGCACCTCAAGGCTGACACACTCCACCCCTACCTGTACCTGCAATTTTACAAACTTCATAAATGTATGTATCAAATAATCTATTTACTTTTTTTCTAAAAAAAAAGTAACCAAAAGTTGAGAGGCACAGCACAACAGACAACCTTAGCTGTGAGCCACTGATTTTTCTATGATACATTACATCTGAACCTGCTAGTGCGATGAGCACAACGTACCAATTTTGGTAATTGGTGAGGGCCTGAGAGCACGCACGCACTGCTGATCTGCCCTAAATGTATATTTACAGTGCAGGTTGTTTGCATTTCTGATGATCTGTGAAGCCAGAAGTTAATCAGCTCCTCCAGTGCACGCAATCAGCTCCGTGGCTGTCTCCTCTCTGGTGTGGGGGAAGCCGCTCAGACTGTGATTTTAGAGCTGCAAAACACCATTAGACTGTTAAATGGAGCAGGGAGAGGATGCTGCCAGGACCAGGCACTGCCCAGGTGCTCCCTTGGGCCAGAGGACACCTGGGCAATGCGGAGAAACATGGGAACAACGCTGGGACCCAGCACTGACCAACACGCCTATGGGCCTGCACTAACTCAGGCTGGTTTCAATTTAAGCCTGAGTGCTGGCTCAACTCTTCCCACTGGATGTTAGCATTCCCATTTCCTCACCTAAAATCCACTTGAGTAATCAACCGTAAAGCTAATGACTGGGGCACCAAATCAGCAAAATACTTGAGCACATGCTGAAGTCCCATTGAAAGAAATTAGACCTAAGCAGACACTTTGCTCCAAGGTGAGGGGGCTTTGTGTAAAAAGTCACAAGAAGGCTGTTCAAAACAGGTGTAACAGCCTCTGGAAGCAAACCATTGCCACTCGAGTGGCTTCCAAGCATCCTGCTCAGCACTCACAAGGATCTGTCAGAAGCATGGGAAACCTAGAGCTTTAGACCGGACTTTGTTTTGTTGGCAGCCAATCCTGAGTAGGCTTCAGAGGACAGTCCAGGAAAGTGCAGGCGGCTCCCATGCCCTAAGTGCAGGAGAGCACCTCCTGGGGTGCCCTGAGGTGGCAGCTGGGGCATGGATGGAAGGGCACAGCACCCACGAGCACCCCAGGCAGGACCAACACAACCAGTATCTCCACACTGGGATCACCCAGTGAGCTGCAGGCAGGCCCTGCCCAGCACTGCTCCCTGCAATGAGATCCAGCACCACTGGATCCAGCAGGCAAGCAGGGTTACAGCCCAGGGACCCCAAAAGAAGCCCTGTCCCACCAGCAGCACTGCCCCGGCTTTTCCAAAGAAGGTCTGAGTCTGCACATTTCCCCTGCGGCCACGCTGCCACTCTGGCTATCCCCCCACGCCTGTTCCTCAGCGGGTTCACAGAAATCCCACGTGTCACCCTCTGGCTACCTCCCAGTCACGCTTCAAGTGATGGGAAGAGCAGAGATCAAGTTTCCCTGCACACCAGAGAACAGGAATAATGTTTGGTCCTGCCAAGGACCACAGCTCTCTCTGGCAGGTTGTGCAGGTAACCACCTGGCATGGTGAAACCGAGCTGTAACTTGCCTTAAGTGTGGGATTTTACAGCCCCACACAGTGTTAATGTGTGTCTATTGATATGCACATACATCAGTAACCAATGTGTTCCAAGGAGACAGTTTCCCTGGAAGTTTTCCAGCCTCTAGATATCTTTATTATGGTGAGTTACTCAGGTCAAAGCCCTAACTTGAGTACACTGGCACAGCTCTGCTGAAATCAATACCCCTATGCCGACTCCTGCTATTTGATGAGGTGGCCCAGGATCTCTGTATTGGTTTCACTGTCTTCCTTCATCATCTGTCCAGTTCCTATCTCTTGTATTATTTCAGCTGATTTTAGTTTTGCTTGTGGAGTCCTGGACAAAGGCTGCGAGCAAAGAGCAAACCACAAGAGCGTCACTTGTAAGTGAGCAGTCCAGTTGTGTTCACCATCTCATGGAGGATTTGCTCTCTTTGGTCTCCCAGCACTTGGGGATTACTCCTTGGTTTCCAGGAGATCCCCACGTCTGACATTTTCCCTAATCCCTCTTGGTGTCCAGCTCAAGGGTCAAGCACAAGACCAAGCTGAGACAGGGAGTACCACAAGACATTCGTGCTTTCCCACATTCACCCAGGGTGCAAAGTGCAAAGACACCTGTAAAAAATGGGAAAAAGTCTTTTCTTACAACAACCTCTTGCAGATAGTCAAAAGCAAAGTCACAGATATCTTTCACTTTTTCAGCAGGAGAGTAAGAGAGAAGGCCCTGCCCAGCCTTTGCAGGGGGAGCGAACCAGTTTACGTGCTAATCCCAGTGTGAGCAACCAGAGCTGGTACCAGCCAGGGCCACTTGTCTGACTTCAGCACTTGGCAGGGAGGGACGGATGAACAAAAATATGTAGCACAGACCCTGGCTGCCCAAAGCCATGGGTCATTTTCTGTCAGCAAACAGAGCCAGATGGAAAAATAAATACAGAGAACATCTTGAATTCGGACAGCAGTTCCTGCATGGCTGCAAGGCTCAGCAATGCCCCTGCCCAGGCTTTTCGGTGCCCGCAGCACATCTGATAGTGTGGCCAAAGGCAGGGACAAAGCTGACATTCCTCCCCCAGCTCACATGTGTCCATGCAATGCTTCCAAGTTCAGGGATTTGTTATTTCTGAGGAAAAAACCCATAATCCTGAGGCGAGAGCAGAGAAGGAATGAGGGCAAAGAAGGGATTTTGGCAGGAGAGCACTAGAGGATGATGCTGTGGAGGGGTGATATTCCAGGGAAGGCAGCCCAATGCTCCCATGGGACGGGCAGTGCTGTCCATGCTGACAGCCCGGATCCAGTATCTGTCCCCACAGATGCCTTTGGAAGCACCACCTGTACATGTGCAACATCCCGGCACTCTGTGCCAGTGTGACAGGGCTGGCACGGGGAGAAAGTGAGGACAGGATGCGAGGCAGCAGGCACATCTAAATAAGGCCACAGAGGTAAGGGCAGGATCACTTTTAAACAGTTAAAGTTTCATTTTAATAGATACCACGAAGGGGAAAACATTCCCTGTGGTAAAGAGCAAAAAAGATACCCTTTTTTTCCAAGGCCAGTTTTCACAGCTGGCCTCCCTGAGGAAATGAGGCACATTTGTATCCAGCCCCACTCCCTACCCCACAATTTTAGAACCTATTGGTACATTTTAGCCAGGTCAAAGAGGGGAGGATGTCTGAGGGAATTTCTGCTCCTATACTTTGTGGGTTTCTCCACACTTCTGCATTTTTTGGAGACCCATGGCACCGCTTGCTCACATATAATACCCTTTCAGCAAAGATACCCGAGCCAGGTTCAAGCTGTTTCAAACTGTCCCATTAGGCTTGTCCAGCTTGAACATCATGGATCTATGAGCACTTAGCAGGGGTTAACCCCACCTTCTCTGCCAAAAAATCATTGTAATTAGCATTCCTGTGACCAGATGACACAGCTATCTGCTGGAAAAAATCAAGGCAGAAGGTGGTGGTGCCTTGGTGCACTGCACACCTCATCCACCTCCATCTTTATGAGTCTGGACTTTGCATGGGGGTACATTCAGTGCCACTTAAGCGGATTGGCTCAAGGACAGTAAATTAAACAAGACCAAGCAAATCAGCTCTGGAGAGCCTGACATCCTCATGTCCTTCCAAAGTGACTGTGAGCCAGGCCATTTTCTCATGTGCTCATGAGGGAAAATGTAATATATCATTTTGTATGCCATGACCTGTCCCCAGCCCTTCCCAAGCATTTGCTGGCAAACCATGGCACTGGGTGCATCTGCTCCAAAACCATCAGGGAGAACTCTCCTCTTTCCAAAAGGACAGTTCAGAAGATGGAAGAGTTTCTAGCTCCTCCTGGGGCTGGTGGGAGTTTGGTATCAGCTGCAGATTACAGCATTTTGCATTCTTGGGGTGAGGAAGGTGCATGGGCCCAAGGGGAGCGATGCCAGGTGAAACACCTGTGGCTCACTGAACAGAACCACTGCAGAAATCACTCCAGGACTTGGGTTTTCCTGGTCTGTTCTGAATCCCAGTTGGATTTGGGCTGGAGGTGCAGCAATTTAGGCAAGTTCCTGTTGTAGTCCCCCAGCACAGTAGAATTAATAATTGATCACAGGCCAGGTCAGGAGCAGTGGTTCTTGAAGGCAGCTGCAATATTTTCATTTTAAAAGGCAGGAGGGCAGGAGCTGGAAGCTAAGTGCCAGTTCATATCCCTTCTGCACAACAGCATTCCAAGGTAAATTATTAGGGATGAGCTGGCCATTGCCAGTTACATTTCCCATTTATATTTCCATGATCAATGGCACTTTCCAACTCCCCACAGATAGGGGAAACAGCACAGAAAAACTCTGAGAGCACACTCAAGTCCACCAGCAGTGAGTCAGTGGAAGGGATTCTTCCAACAGAGCTGGAAGGAGCTGCTACCCCACCACAGGACCTCTTGGGAGCCTTCAGCTGAAACCAGCTCTGAGCCTCTGAGCTCCCTCCACTGCGACAGTGGATTTGCTCCAGCCCAAGTAAGGCAGCCCCAGGGCTGGTTACCTGCAAGCTGGGTTGGCCCTGGGAGCCCTCTGAGCCACAGAGCCCTCAGTATTAATAAACCCGGTGGCTCAGCCCATCACGCTGTCATTGGGCACCTTTTACTCTGGTGTACAGGCTGCTCTTACCTCTCTGTATTCGGATATGAGGTGTCCAAAATCAAAGCTGGAACCAGCTGCCCTTCGCACATTTAACAGCCCGGCCCCTCTGCGGTGCCCGCACACAAAGACAGGCAATGTCATCCTCCCGCAGCTCCCTTAACTGTTTATTGATCCCAAAGAGCCTCCAAATGGATTTCTCTGGCTAGCTATCATCCTCCATAGCCTGGGAGATCCCCTCTATATTATAGAGCAGACATCTCAGTTAGATCTTTATTTACTGCAAAGGAGCAATTAAGTCATCCCGGTTCGATTTATGGCCGGCACAGATAACCCCACTCAACACAAGCCAAGGCCAGTTTAACTTTCAGATACTCATCTCTCGCCACGTGCAAAAAAACCAGCTTAAATTGTGCATTTTTTATATCCCTAGCCTAAATTCAGACTTCATCTCTGATCAGACCAGTACAAGCTGGGAAATTATTCCCTTGCAGGGTGTTTAATAGGTTTCCATTGTGCTCACTGCAGTCCTGAAGTCAGAGCTCAACTCATCCGGCTTTACTTTCTGAAAGACACATACTGGCTGGAATCTGGGATACTGGGGATTTGAATGGCCAGCTTCATGCTCAGGACAAGATATAAGGAATGTCAGGAGCAAGGCACAGCCATGGTGCCGCTCCACTTTACCAGCACAAGGGACGGAACTCCCTGACTAGCAATGACCCAGCTGAGCATCCTGCCAGCCTTGGCAGAGGGGCATGAAGCCACGACATCCCTCCCAGCCCCTTCCCAGCAGGCTCCAAGGCTGCAGCAACCCAGCATACAAAACCTCTCACTGGTCCAAGCCTGAGCTGCTATTCCAGCAGTTTGCCATGGATAATGTTCATACTTTACAGCTTTACAGAAAATCACTGAGATTGATACGGATCTGCACTTTATTAATTTTTCCAGCTACCAGCAGTGAATTAATCCAGCTGGAGACTTATTTAACTTCTCAATAATGCCCATATTTTCCACATTGTCAAAGTTATTTCCCATTACCCATAGTAGTGTTTGGGTAGCCAGGTGGAGCAGCATGACATTGCTGCATCGCTCCTTCCAGACAGCTGAGCTGCAAAAAGCCCACCGAGAACACACCTGGCTGACAGGTATCCTCTCTGGGTGAGAGTCTGTGGGATCTAAAGAAAACCTCTTTTTAACTAATTCTGTGTCTTGGCAGGACAGAGCACTGAGACTGAGGAGAGGGACAAGTGCTACTTAAGGATTTATGGAGCTGCTGCATGGCACCAGTTTTAAAACACACTGTACAAGTGGCTGCTTTTGCTCTCAGATGTGGTTTTAAGTCAGTAACAGTCTTAATTTCACATTCTCTCAACCGAGGCCTTCTGCCTTTGGACCCACAGCACATGTGCCCAACGTCCTGGAATGTGACCTGTCCTCACCTGCAGCACTGCCGGCACCACCCGTGGATGCAGGAGCTGTGGATGCAGGAGCCCCTGCTCCAGAGTCGTTGCACCCAGCCAGCTCTCCCATCCTGCTGATTAGCTGGAAGTCTCTGTTCTTGGCCTCATTGTCCCTGGCATTGAGATGCTTCCCTGGCTGAGGGCCTGAGACCACTTCTGATGGCCCTACAAAGATGATGCCAGCACCTCCTCAGCTCCTCACTCACTACCAAGCACACAACACCAATCAGAGCCACACTGCAACCCAGGGAGAGGGGTCTCAAGATGCTGTTTTTGATTAATCATACACTTAGAAAGGTTCTAAATAACACTTAAGGAAAGAAAAATATCAACAATGGCAGCCTGGCTGTTTTTGAGCTAAACCTTGCGGACAGAGATGGGCTACAACCTGCATGTCAGCCCTGCTAAACCAATGTTGCCTCCCATCTCTGAGGCCTAATTTAATTATTTTGGGCTTTAATCTAATCACTGTTCCTGCAGTATTTGCACAGAGCACCTTGGTGATTACCCAAGAGACTTTTCCAGGCAGCCACACCCCATGCCAGTAAACACCTCCTCCTACCCAATGCAGGTGCCACCACTCCTGCTTTCCAATCCCACTTTCCCTTTTGCTTTCACTTCGTGCCCCAGCTCGTTTCCCTGTTGTCTCTCTGTGCTCCATGGCACCTGCACTTTTGGGCATTTCCTGGTGCATTCACACATGGATGTCTCACCAAAACCACCACACCTGGCCAGGTAGAGGGACCTTCTCCTTTATGAACTTCCATAAATGATACTGACACTCAATTGAGCTGGCAGGTGCAAAGATCAGTTCTGCCAGAACTATATATTTCATCTTGCTTCCTCCTTTTCCCATAACTCATCCTATCCACTCCAGGGAAAGCAAAGCTGCAACCAGTTTGACAGAGTCCCAGAAGGCCTTGCTTGCATCCTCACCTGCATGGGAAACTTCCACAGCTTCTGCATCACCTGGGCAATGAGGTAATGACAAACCCAGCAGGGACTGATGGTGTCTTGGCAGCCACTGGATTTTAGACATATTGCAGTATCCATAGGTGAGATGGGAGCACTGGGATGGGAAGTGTCCTGGAGGCTGGGAGCACCAGGACATCTCTGGTACCACAGACTTACCCACTTATTTGCTCTCACATAGTGAAAACTAGAGGGGGAAAGATGAAGTCCCCTTCTAGCCTTTCAGACAATGTCTGCATGTTATTTTAGCATCTTCCAGGCAGGACAGCAATTTTGTACCTGCCCATGGCAGGAGAGTTGGAACTGGATGATCTTTAAGGTCTCTTCCAATCCAGACCACTCTGTGATTCATTCTATGATTTATTGTATAGTGGCAAATTAATTTAGCAGGAAAATAAAACCATTCAGCATCTGAAATAGAGTATTATTTCCTGCAGCATTAATCGGTGGCATCAGTACCACATAATTTGTTACCGGTAGTGTATTTCTGTATGGCTTCATTTCCTTAAAAGCACGGGAATTAATGAGGTGTTTGCACTGGGAAGGGACTGGCAGGCACCAAGCATAATGTGGGCAATCACCAGAGAGGCTTCCTGGCTGCACAGAGGCACCGAGGGTTTGTGAACCACGGTGTAAATACCACAGCTCTGCTGGCCTACGGGGATTAATCTACTCCGAGGCAGATGTGATTCCAACAGCTGAGCACCTGCCCCACTGTATTTAAGTGCAGAACAAGAATTCACCTCGCTTAAGTAAGGTACAGCAATACTGAATCATCATTATTTGTCTCTCAGTACCTGAGTTACTGAGTTACTTTCCCAGAAGGAAATCAATCAGGGAGCATCCAGCCCTGGGGTGTCACTGGCCCTGGGATGTCGCTGGCTCCGTGAATCACAGCCCTTCTGCTGATGCCATAACTGTATTTCACCTCCTTATCTTGTGTACTCTGAGGAACTCTGGGAGGGAAAATCCCCATCCCTTGGCAGGGATCCAGCCCAGGGGAAGAGCTGCTGAGGGGACAATCTGCTGCTGGGGGTTAGTGGCTGATTGGTGCGTGCTGCAGCCATTCCCAGGAAAGTGAGAGATGAGAGAGAGCTTGAGGCCAATAGGTCGAGGAGGGCGATTCTGCCACTCTGTTCCACTCAGGTGAGACCCCATCTGCAGTGCTGTGTCCAGCTCTGGCGTCCACAACATGAAAAGGACGTGGAGGGGGTCCAGTGGAAGCTGGAGCCCCTGTGCTTTGGAGCCAGGCTGGGAGAGCTGGGGGTGTTCACCTGGGGAAGAGAAGGCTCCAGGGACACCTTAGAGCTCCTTCCAGTGCCTGAAGGGGCTCCAGAAGAGTTGGAGAGGGACTTTGGACAAGGGATGGAGTGACAGGACCCAAGGAATGGCTTCCCACTGCCAGAGGGCAGGGTTAGATGGGATGTTGGGAAGGAATTCTTCCCTGTGAGGGTGGTGAGGTCCAGGCCTCTCCCAACTTAGCATTAAAATGGGTTACTCTAAAAAAACTTCCCATGTTTTACAGGGGTTCAGAATGTATTACCTATTTTATACACATGCATTATAGATTTATATAAACTTGACCTTTTAAGACCTTTTAATCTGTGCACTTGCTGAGCGTTACATATAAACTGAGTATGAAATATTTCAACCAACAGCTTCCAGATGACGTGTGGGTAAAACTCAGGGCTAGGGAAAGGAGAGGCTCTCAGAAAGCTGTGTGCTACAGAGAAATGTACCTCTAACCTCAGCTCTGCAGCTCTGCACCTCTGACCTCGGTCCTCGCTCCCCGAGACTTGGGCAGGAGCTCAGGTGACCTCATCAAGGTACGCTGAGATCCCTGAGGACAAAAAAAATAGAGTGCAATAGTGACTCCAGCTGCCAAAGTCCTAAATAACCAAATACTTTTGGGGGTGGTCAGAAAACAGCAGAAGAGTTAAAGGAATTAGGAAAAAAAATTTCCTCTTTCTCATGGACCTTGTATAAAAGACCTTTTCTACAGGTAACCTCGTAACTCCACCATCAAACCCCCACTAAAGCAGGGCAGAAGCAGCTCGAATCCCTGGGTCAGAGCTGGTGACTGTGGCAGTGAATCTCCCACAGCAGGCATTGCAGTATTAACATTTTAAAAATCACGAGACCACAAATATCCCAATGCTAAGTCTCATGACCTTTAAGTCAACTAGATTCAGGTTTCTTTTTCTTTGACTCTTGCTGTGCTTTTGGGATGGAAATAAAAGACATTTTAAGTTTAGGGAACATTACAGGGAGCCTGCACCACCCATTTCTTCCCACATTTACATCCCTGATCCCCTAAATTCAGTTATCATAAGGGCTGGTTTATTTTCAAGCAGTTCTTTTTCATGTTGCTGCATTTTGATAATTCTTGCTTTTAAGGCAATTCGTGATGCATTTTTAGTCTCAGATGAAATAAGTCTCTCTTTGAGGCTCACTCTGAGCCAAACCACCATTAAGGAAGTCCTGAGGTTTGTCCAGGCTGCCTCACAAGGACTCGGGAGTGGCCTTATGCATTTTATAGGTCACAAGGAAAGCCAAGGACTGAAATTCAAAGACAGAATATTAGAAAATTCCCCAATTCCGAGGTTCAAAAGCACAGCCCCATACTGTGCCTTGTCCCTGGGCACACAATACCCCAGCAGTCCTCATTCAATCCTCCTGACACGTTTCTGCCTTTGATAACACACTCCCCTGAAAACCCAAACCCCAGCTCAGAGAAAGCCATGCCTTGGGCTGCATTCGTTTGGTTGGCTCAAATCAAAAATGTAGAGTCAGGTGTTCATCAGCTGCTCTGTAGTGCTGAAAAAAGCCCTCTCCTGCTTTTCCGCTGCGTTGCCAAGGTGTGTACTTTAGATAAAAAGTCCCGTTTCCGACCGAGGCACTCGCTGCTGCTCCCAAGAGGGAAACGACAGGCTCTGCTCCTGCTCTCCCCCATCCTCACCGCCATCCCAAGGTGCCTCATGGCTCCTGCCGTTGGCATTACCTCCTGCCACGAGCGGGCAGAGACCCCCAACACCGCCTCTCTGAACTGCGGGCACAGAAACCCCCCAAATCCGCTGCCCGCGTTCAGCAGCCATCGCTCCCTTCCTCGCTGCCCTGCCGGGCCGATGGAGCCACAGGCACAGGGACGAGGGACATCGGCTCAGCCTGGAACAGCCACCCAGCTCAGCCGGCGGCTCTGTTTGCACGTACAGATAAGTATATATGAGGCAGAGCCGAAAAGCCGGAGTCAGCTCCTCTCCGGGCCCTGCGGCTCCGGTTACGGCGCTGCCCGGGGCCGTGGCACGGACGCGCCCTGGAGCAGCCGCCGGCCTGGCACGGCACGGAGCAGATGGTCAGAGCCGCTTGGCCCGCGGCCGCCGCCAGCCCCGGCTCCTCGCCTCACATGATGCTCACCGAGGCCACCTGGGCCTCCCGCGCACCTGCGGGCCGGGCAGGGCACCGCGGCACCGGGGACAAAGCCGGAGCAGTTGCTGGCGTCGCAGGGGTCAGCACTGAACGGTCCCCAAAATCACAGCGCCCCCCTAGCATCACCATCTGCTGTGGAGGATCCCGCTCCAGTGTGAGCAACAGGCTGGGGTAGCCGTGGGCAGAATTTGGCAGGCAAAAACACCCGTAAGTAAAGCTGGATGACAGAGGGACCACAGCACCTCAGGCAAATCCTCAGAAGCCACAATCGCTCAGTAAGGACCTGCCTGTGGTGGCCGTTGTTGATGCAGATTCGTCCTGCTGCCCAGAGCTTCCAGGAAGGATCCGCTGCCCCGTTCGCTCCTCGGACGAGGGCACAAGAAGCAGAAAGGGCACAGCAGGATTCGTGTCCTGGGCTGCAGGAAGAGCAGGTCCTGTGCCTGGCCACCGCCCCCGGGGACACGGGCAGGGAGTCAGATCCTGCAGCCGGGATGCAGGGAGAGAAGCCATGTGCAGGGATCGCTTGGTGCTTCCCGGCCCCCCCACCCCCCCATCCCCGTTAGGGGCTTTGCACCCTCACCAGTAAACTGGGAGGGTTTTGGCCAAGAGCAGTGGCCGCTCTGGGCAGTAAATGGCACGAGAGCCGCCGTGGCAGGGGCTCAGCGGGGGCTCGGGGTGCATCGGCGTGCACCGGGGAGCCACCGCAGCACCGACACAGCCCCGAGCGCGTGAGAGCCCAGCGGCTCCGAGCTCCGCTCCAGGAGCCCCGAGCAGCGAGCACGGCCATAAGGAGCAGAGGCAGCAGCGCTCCAACTTCCTGGCACTCGGGGAATCTTCCTGGATCGCGTTACGTTCATGTGTCCTTGGCTCATCTCTGTACAGTTGAAAAACACTGTAAGGGGAGCCAGTTAATTGGGACAGCTGAGGTCGAGAAGCAAAACCCAGGGAACCAATTCCTGCTAAATTGGAGATATGCTGCTTTCACCAAACCGGGCAGTCTGTGCAGCCTTGCTTTCCCGAGAGGCCCCTCCAGGCAGGGCAGCGGCACCGTGCTGCCCACAAAAGCCCCGTGCTGCTCCCAGGCACCCCACGACAGAGTCCCAGGAAGCTGCCCGCTCTGCTGGCGGTGGGATGGTGGCGGAGTCACCGTCCCTGGAGGTGTTCCAGGAGCGACTGAAGGTGGCACTCAGTGCTCTGGGCTGGTTCTCAAGGTGGGGATCAGGCAGAGGTTAGACTCTGTGATCCTGAAGGTCTTTTCCAACCGAAGTGATTCTGTGATTCTGCCATTTTGGGTCACCGAATGAACCAGAAGGCAGGCAGGCAGGCAGGGTGCTGGCTGGGTGCTGCCTCCACGCTGCCACAGCTGAGGACAGTGGTGTCACTGCAGTGACACTCAGCATTTACTCCGCTGGCGCTGCGTGTCCCGACTTGCGAAAGGCTCCCTGCCCCGGGGGATGTTCCCAGGCAGTGCCACGACACAAATAAATAACAACAACAACGCTCTGAGGGTGGCAGGGGGGCTGACATCTGAGCCAGCGCCACCAGTGGAAAGAGCAAAGAGCCGGTGCCTGTGCTTGCACCCAGCACTGCGAATGCGCTGGCACTTGGTCACAGCGGGAAGGGCTGGCACCACGGTTATTCCGAGGGGAGCAGCCACGGTGACAGAGCGCAGCTGTGCTGGCACCAGCACACACGACTCCGGGCTTTACTGGTGTGTCCAAGCACCAAATGCACCACGCACAGACCCCATACCTAACATCCAGAAGCTCTTCTCTTACCTTTTTTGACGCAGCTTATTTAAGGAATACTTCCAGAGCGATGAAGATGTTTTGCTTCTCCAGGGTATTTCCCCATCGAACTTATCCTCATTTCCTTGGCTCTTTAGGGGTTGGGTCTTTTTAGCTTGAATAAGCTGAGGGCAGGAAGGGACACTGATCAGGAGGGCAAGACATGCTCTCAGGCTAAAGGTACCAGCTCCAAACGTGGCCCTGAGCCACAGGCAGGGAGGAGGAAGTAGGTGCCATGTGCATGTCACCAATGGATGTCCCCTTGTCATCCCTGAGTTAACTGGTGGAAGAAGCAAGACACAGATTTGAGGGAGATCCACTCCCTTGCAGGTCTGCAGCTTGGCCACTCAAGGCCTGAGAACTGACAGTCGTGTTTTCCTTGCAGGCTCTGCCCAGGCTGTGCAAGCGAGGACGACAATAAAGCCAATGACCTTGGTAAGTCAGGTGTGAGACCAGCACTGGTGTGACAGACAAGCTGACACTGGTACTTAAAAATGTGACCTGAAGTGCAGCACCCTGGGATTCATGGAGGACATGGCCTTACCTCTTCTGCTTTTCCACTTTTTGGGGATTTTGGGAAAAAACAAAAAGAGCTTTCTCTGATCCTACCAGTCAGGAGGGATAAACTCCAAGTGGTGGTGTATCAGGATGCAATACCAAATTACCACTGGCACCACCCCAGCTCCCTAATGTCCAGGGAAGCAATAAATTTTCACAGAATCAGGGGATGGTTTATGTTGCCATGGGCAGGGACACCTTCCACTAGACCACTGTCCAACCTGTCTTTGAACACTTCCAGCGATGGGACAGCCAGACGCTTTCTGGGCAACCAGTTCTATGAAGTTATAAAATATTTCTAGAAAGACAGGAAAGAACCAAATGCCAGGCTCTGCTGGGCACCATGGCAAACCTGGGACTTCTGTGGGCAATCTGAAGGAGCCAGGGAGAAAGAGGAAAAGCAGATCATCACTCCTGGGGTAACAACCATTCACACTTCTGCCAGGAGGCTGAGCCCATCACATTTCCAAGAGGAATGCTGAGGGAACAGCACTGTCCTTGCAGCCGCCTCAATGACAGGAATAATGTGCTGCAGAGCTAAGGGGGACAATGGGACAATGATAATGAAAGTACAGGAGTGAAAATTCATTACTGGAGATGCTCGGGAGCCATCCTGAGGGATCCCCTAAGGCTTCCTGGGCTGCTTTAACCCTTTGAGCGTGGCTCTGGTACTCAGGCTGGTGTGCTGTGCTGCTCACTGTGCTTTCCTCCCCTTTTTCTCCCCTTTCTTTATGAAAACAATGTTCTCTTTCTCCACACAGAGCGCCATGCACATCACAGACCCTCTGTGCCCTTTAGCACTCAGCTTCCTAGGACTGTGCATGCAGAGCAAAAGGCATAATGGGGTTTCTGGGCAGCTGCTCCAGGAAAGAGTCCAATAATATTTTCTCCTATTCCCAGCAGCTCACATGGAGATGGGAGCAGCAACCAGACAAGAGAGCCAGCCCAGCTCCACAGGTGAGCTCTCCCAAGGGGAGAAGCCTTCCCTGGCTGCTTTTGGGCCTCCTGAGCAGAAGGAATCTATTTCAGTGCCGTTAATGTTGCTTAGGATGCCCCAGCGTCCTGCCAGATTTCTGAAAAGTTAGAGATGCCCATCAGGCATCTCCATGGCAACTCTGGGATGCTGATCCCAGCTGGGTGCAATGTCCATGTCGGAACAGCAGGTTCATCTTCCCTGGGCATTTGGAGGGGCAGAAGGAACTGAGAGGAGCTCTGGTTCCTTGTGATGCCCTCCCAGGCTGCTGGAGCAGCAGCACATCAGACACCTCAGGGCTTCAACCTGTGGAATGAGCCAAATGGTTCTTCCCAGCTGGTGGCAAAATTCCTGGCAAAGGTATTTTTGGTAGGTTTTTTTGGAAGGTATTGGTACCTGGTAAAAGAATTTTTGGAAGGTTTGGCTGGTGCAAAATGATTTGGTGCTTTGGGCTTCTCCCACAACCTGGAGATGCAAGCAGCCCATACCTGGTGGGAGTTTCCTACTCAAGCTCATGTCAAACACCCCAGCATCCCCATGGCAGGGCAGCAGGAGTACAGGACACCACTGCGGTGTTGGGATTTGGGATGGGAATGGCAGCAACAGCCAACCTGAGAGAAGATGTGGCCCTCAAGGAAGGCAGGAGATGCAGAAAAGGACAATGTCACCCATACCTCCAGGGCCTTAGCCAAAAAAACCTAGTTTCTGTGCAGAAAAAAATAGTCCTGCCTCCCCTGGGGACACATTCTTCCTGCCAGCCAGCTTCACATGTTGTGAGGGACACAACAAACCTCCTTTGTGTCACTCTAGTCCGGAGAACACTCAGAGTCAGCAGCACTCCTGGTTCAAGGATGCCCAAAGGCAGCAAAGCCCAGTGTGACTCACTTTGAATTAAATACATCCATCTCCTTTTGGCATTGTCACACCTCATCCCACTCTGACAAGCACCAGATTCTTCACTCAAGAGCACCTGAGATGGTGCTTTGGTAGCCCCAGCTCAGAGAGGTGCCCACAGAAACACCAGGGGTACTCATCCAAACAGAAGCCTTGCAGCAAATTCCAGCTGTTCAACTCTCACTCCTGACACCACAGCAAATACTGATAGAGCTTCTCAAAAACAAGAGCCGGTTACCTCCACACTTCTCCAAAGCAGTGGTGAACTTGTTTCTGTTGCCAGCATTGTGTCCTCAGCTCATCCAATAGCTCAGGTGTCCAAGATCACCATGAGAGCATCCAGCTCCCTCCACAGCATCCTGGCACCCCAGGTTAAGAAGAATAACCCCAGCGAGGGCTGTTCTATGACCTTGCCCCCAAATGACCACTCAGATCCTTTAGCTCTAGTCCAGGCAAACACAGTCAGGGAGCCTGTCCTCCTGCAGGCCAAGCCCCCAAGGAACAGCAGCCCCACTCTTAGGTGTCACAAGGAGGAAGGTTTGGAGCTTCAGCCCCCAGACACTCCAGAAGGGTTGATTCCTACCACGTCCACTTTCCTTCAAACACTACAACTCACACTGAGCTGCAGGTATGTTTTCCAAACTGGCCTTCCATTTGCCTTTGCCACTGCATTAGAGAGTACCAGGCTGGCTGGGCAGTCGAGATAACTCCTTTGTCTACTGGGTCACCAAAAGAAGGGCTTTGCTCATCCCTGAAGCAGAGAGATGTTGATAAAATGCAAAATTTCTGCATCTCCCAGGATATGCTATGCTGCTTGCTTAATTAGAAGGGGCAAGGCTCCCTCTTGAATATACCAGAAATAGCCTTCCAGGGAAAAAATAACCCTGCCTGGGTATTCTGGGGGATTCTTGGAAAGAACAAGTATAAAATCTCCCCCAGTCTTGCACAGTACAAGAGCCAGAATTTTGGAGGAGGAGTATGTCCAGAAAGCCAGTCTGCTCTGGGGGAGAAACCTCCTTCCCCTTTAGTGCTGGTGAAAGCAAATAGAGTGTATTTTCCTCTCCCCCTTAATTTCTTCTCCTATGTGTCTTCATCAGCCCATCTCCGACACATTTGGTGTCAAGGGGCAGCTTTGTGGGGATTGTGACAATAAAGCACATCCCCAAGGGCACAGCTAATGGATAATTCAGGTTACCAGGACACCTTAACAAAGGATCCCTAAACCCTCTGCAGGGTCACACAGGCCCCTACTGCCTTCAGAGGACGAGTTATTTGAATATTATACAAGGATTACTGCCTAATGACTGGGTGCAGCCCAGCCAGGACCACTCTCCTCATCCAGAAAGGCCAGCAGCAAAGCCCAAGTCAAGCAGCAGGCTGAAGGTCGATGATCCATGCTCGGGCAGACAAGTCAGGATAGCTCTGGAGAGCCTGACAGCCCTCGGTGGCCAAAGTCCTGCCAGCAACCCCCTCTTTCCTCCCTGCGTCGGGCAGTGCTGGGGACAGAGGCTCTGCCTCCGAGTGCCGCAGGCACAGCCCCATCCAGCTGCCAGGGAAGGAGGAGCTCCCTGCCAGCGCCACCCGGGTGCCCGAGGACACACAGCCGCTCCTGCAGGTCTCTGCCCCCGGGCATCCACTTGGTATTTTTTGGTTTTGAGGGAGCGTATCAAAACACCTGTTGACTCTCCAACTGCTGAGAGCTTGTTCTTGGAGGAACAAAGAGCAGCAATGGTCACAGCGATGTCTTTTGTCACTGGAAAAAAGAGAAAGTAGAAAAAAACAGCAGAAGTATTTGCAGTTCTCTCTCGGAGAGCAGAGCTGTGACACACCCGGAGCCACACCCTGCTCCTCTCACGGCGGCTCCCACACCTCTGTGCAGGCAGCAGTCAGGGAAGGACTGCTGGGCCATGTTATGAGCCAGGGAGCAGCCAGGCTTGCCTTTTATCCCCAGCAATCCCACTCGGGGTGCAGGACCTCCTGCCAGAGCTCCCATCTGTGGACAGGTATTTCCCCGCGGGAGGCAGAATTCGCCTCCAGAGCATCGCTCCCGCTGTGCCTCCAGGGGTCACAGCACTGGCTCAGTTCTGAACCAGCCCTCATTGTCTCCCTGACATCTAAACACGTCCTTGACCTCTCTGGCAGGGCTGCCCCTGCCATCAGTAAGCTTGTGTGGATACCAGGAAACTGAATACATGGGCTTATAGTTCAGTGGAAAGTTCTGCTGCCGTCTTAAATCATAAAGCACAGCTGCTGACACAGCAGAACTGCAGAATGAGGCATCTGAGCAGCCTGGGCATGGAAAGCGCCGGCAGGAGAATAAGGGCAGCTCTGTCTCAGGGAGGGAGAAAGGACAGGAGGCCAGGAGAGCAGATTAAAGCTCACCAGAGTGCAGCTGTAATGTGTTATCCACCACGGATGCGTCCCAGTCCTCCACAGTTCATCTGCAGTTGGGAGAGGAAACTGTAGCTGAGATTCAATGTCTGCAAATGCAAAGTAACGGCTGGGAAAAAAACAAAACAAATCCCAGACTTCAAATATATCTGCAAATACACACACGATAATGAGCTCTGAATGAGACATCCTGAGGAGGAGAGGGATCTTGGGAGTCTGGGTGGAGAGCGTGGTGAAAACACACAGCTCCTGGATGGTGAACAAAGCCAGCCTAGGGCTGGGATGGCTGGGGCAGGGAGGGCATGGAGAACAGGACAGGAGCCACTGGCACAGCTGCACGGGGAGCATGGCTGGCCTCAGTCTCCCCTCTCCAGAGGAACACAGCAGAGCTTATGGGGCTCAGAGGAGGAGGAGCAGCAACAGGGAACAACTCCTGCAGGAAGGCTCCACAGCTCGGAGGTGACACTGGAACTGTTTCATGGACAGCACAGCTGGCAAAAACAGGGACACTCTGTTGTGACACAAGGAGCACCAAATGAAAGGCGAAAATTTCAAAGCAGTGAGTATCAACCATCAACCAAATGGGTCATCAGGATGTGTTAGCTCCAAATGACTTTAAAGGGGTTCAGCTTTAGATGATTTTGGTCTTGCCTCCAATGGGGTTAAAGGCCCAGACTTTCTCTCCAGACAGTGGAGAAGACCCTGGAACACCAGGGTGTAACATGTGCCCCAGGGTGGACAGCCAGAGCAGGTCACCACACCAAGGAGAAGGGCAGCTCTAGCACTTTTTCCAATGCAGGCATCTACAACAGCCTTGGAAAAACCTTTGGACATGTTCAGCCGTGGCCCTGGCAGGACCAAGATTCCCAGCAGCCTCCCTTCAACAAGCAGAGGTGGAATATCTTCCCGACACACCTTCTACTAGAGCCTTACATGCCTTTGTGAAAGCAAAACACCTGCACAAGAGTCAAAACTCTTTCCTGGGAATGCAGCCTGCAATTTCCCTTTCCACCTAATGGGATTCAAATAACCTAATTCTTGCTCTACATTTGTACACTCCCTCTCCCCGCTGGATCCCCCCCGGAGGAACGCCAGCCATGTAAATACATGTAATCGTGGCACTCTGATAGCTGCTCTTGCTCTCTGGCCATTAATTCTTCTCCCTGGGACCTCAGTGAACATTTGAAATCCTGCAGCAAATCCAACGAGCTGCCTTTATGTGAAAATCAACACTGCATTAGAAGGCTTTCTTCCTTTCCCTCCTCAAAACGCAAATTTTTTTAGCTTCCAAAGTATCCTGACCCATGGACAGGTTGCTGATCATGTCCTTATCTCGGGCCAATGGGGAGGTTACTTTTTTCCCTGGAAAATTCATGGAGCAGGAGGGCTCACTGCTGCGTGCACCCACCTCAGGCACAGCCTGCGCCTTCCTCGTGGCACACACTGCAAATCACCACCAGAAACCTTCCCTTTCCCCTCTCCAGGAAAAAATATAGCATAAAACAGAAGAAAGGAAAATGCAAAAGAGCCTTTCAAACCCAACCACCTTCTCCCTGAAGACTGGCATTTCTAGGGAAGCAGGAGCTCCCTGTAGGTGCTTTCAGTGTGCTGGAAACACCTTGTGGCAGGACACTGGCGAGGCTGGCACAGGAGGGAAGTGGGGCGTGCTCACCACTGAGAGAAAAGGAGGCTCTAGTGAGTGTTAGAGCCCAGCAGGAAGGGCAGTGCCAGCAGCTCCTGAGGCAGCAACCTCCACCTGCTCAGCTGCAGAGGCTCCAGCTCAGAGCTGCCAGGGAAGAAATGTCACAGCTCAACATCAGCTGGTGCCACCAGAGTGTCCACAACCAGCTCAGGTCCCCAGCATGGCTTGGCCTGCACCACTGGAACTGGCTCTTACCAACGTTCCCCAATGCGAGCCAGCACATCGCCTCTTTGGAGCCAGAGAGGAACGAGGACAAGAGCAGACCTGGAGGAGCAGCGAGGCCAGGACATGCAGGGAAATCCCTGCAGATGGGAGGCAGGAGCACAGTGAGGAGGATTGGAGCATTGAGGAGATTTTGGTAACACCAGGCTTAGGGTTCAGCTGTGCCAATGAATGGCTCAGGAGAGCAGACTGTCCCACCCGGGGTGTGAGGGAGAAGGGACAGCAGGGACAAGGGCTGCACCCCAGGCGAGTGGCTGGGGAGGAAAGGGTGCTCCGGACCAGGCAGGAACCGTGGGGTGACAGGTGACAGAGGGGTGCTAAAGGCCAACAGGCAGATGGTAAAACTGTGATTAGAAAGTCACTCCAGCCATAAATCTCGTGGACCTGAAATGGAGATGGGCAAGCCCCAGATGGCTTGGAAAGTCTGCTTGGCAGAGCCCAGCATGGCTCAGCGTGCATCTGGGCCCTCCTTCTTCCTCCTCCTCACCAGGTTTAACCACCTCCAGCCAGCTCCTCACAGCCCTGTCCTCCTCACAGGGACCCCTGTAACAAAAATTCCTCTAATGCATGAACCAAAGAGTAAAACCTGGACCCCAACAACATTGTCATCCATCCTGGCATGGGACTCTGCTCATGTTACTGGGGGTTACAGACACATCCCATCCCTGGCAGGGATGCTGTGGCACCAACCAGCGGGGCACGGGGGCTCAGGACTGTGCCGTGGTGCACCAGCAGATCTGGATGAATGCAGGTTCCCTGTGGCCACACACGCTATTTCTGGATATGCTGAGGAGCTGCTTAGGGCTGGATTTGCAGGCAAGCACGGGGGCATATCAGCTGTCCATGCTCTGGAAGGGGCTCAGGAACAGAAAAGGGGCAGGAGATTGGGAGGGGACAGGATTTATATAGAGATCCACGGGAAAACCCGTGTCTCAAAATACAGTAACCTATCACCAGGTAGTACTACCAGCCCTTGCCCGTGGATCCAGGACAACAAATTTCCCCACCTGCAGGCAGAAGAGCCCAGTGCTCCTGCCCAAAAAGCACCAGCAACACCCACAAAAAGGCACCCTACCCATGCAACTCTCCCCAACCCCCTCTCTGCCAGCGGCTGCCTCCCACAACCTTTCCCAAGGCTGCCAGAGAGCCCTTCAGCCCACAGGTGCTGTCGCTCCCCCGGGACCCCCGGCCAAGGCGGGGGCTGGCAGCACCGCCGGGACAGGGGCCAGTGGTAAAATTAGAACGCATGTCCCTGCCAGCCCCTTCTGCGAGCTGCAGGGACCAGCTGAGCCCGTTGAACCCGCACTGTAACCCTTCATGTCCCCCGTTTTGTGGGCTGGGATGGTTAGTAGAGAGGCAGGGATTTGTAGGGCTTTTTTTTTTGATCAGCCCTCTCCCGCTATCCGAGAGCCGGGCTAATGGGGCGGAGATGTGGGGGGTTTTGGATCCTTTGGGACAGTCGGGATTGCAGCCTGCAATTCCCTCATCTGCTGTCCCTTCCCAGGCCAGGCAGTCCTGCAGAGACCGATCCTCCCCGCTTCGAAGGTTCGTGTCCCCTTTCCAGCCGCTTCTCCCCACCGCTGCCCTCCTACTGCAGCAGTTATTGTTATTATTTACGCTCCTAAGCATCCCTTGAGTTCTGCCTGGGGACAGGGTCCGAAGTGAAAGCCTTTTAAGGGTTTGTGCCAGCTCCGGGAAGCGATTCCCCCCCAGCGAACAGTGGTGCTGGGGGATTTGAGTGTAGACAAGTGCTTAAAGCTGAAAAGGGCAGAGAGAGGGGAGGGAGCCGGGGGCACGCTCTGAAACCAGACCCCCCCCGCCCGAAACGCAGCTCCTTCCTCTGCTTTAGGAAACGGATCCCTCCTGCGATTTCCTTTCAAAGGTGACTTGTAACCTCTTCATTAGGGTCGGCTTTGGCAGAGCCCTGATGGTACAGCTGGCAGGGCCGGGGCTGCGCGGGGCGGGAGCGCGCTCGCCGTGCCAAGGCTGGGCAGCACTCGCGGCCGCTCGGCGCAGCGGCGGCTCGGAGGCAGCACCGGCCCCGGCCATGCGCTGATGGGTACCATGGACTTTAAGACAGACCCCAGCGCAGTCACCATCAATCTGTTTCTTATCGTGCGCCCCGAGGAGGCAGCGAGCAAGGAGAAGGGGCAGCGAGAGGGACAGACGGAAGGCGGCCGAGGCGCAGGTAACACCGCGCCTGCATCGGGCGAGGGAGGGCAGGGCTGCAGCTGCCCACGGAGAAGAGAAGCAGCGGCTTTGGAGCAGGGTTTGGGCTTCCGCTCCTCTTTTCCTCTTTGCACGCATGCTGCCGAACTCCAAAATGCCAACTATTTTTTGTAGAAGCGCAGCGTGTCCGCCGGTGCAGCAGAGCCCTGCGGCAGCTCCGCTCCGAGCTGCGCCCTGCCCAGCTGCGGTGCGAACAGCCCCGGGTGCACGGGCAGGGACCCACAGGGACACACGGGGACACACAGACACGCACAGGGACACTAACGCGAGGGCTGTGTTTGCGCCGTGCCGCGTCCTGCGCCGGCCCCGAGCTGCCCGCACGGGCTCTCTGGGCTGTGCGAGGGGAGCAGGGAGAGGGCTCGGCAGTTTCACCCCACAGCAGCACCCACTGCCCCGCGGAGTACTGGAGCAGAACTGTTTTGTTTGCAGCGTGCCCAGGCTTTGTCTCCGAGGATCACTGTCCTGAGCCATTTATAGCTACACTTTGGGACAGTGTCACTGGCCCTGCTTCCTCTCCTGCAGAGGGTCTTCCAAAAAGCCACGGCTGTGCTCTGCAACTGCAAGGGGAGCTTCCCTGCAGAAGTAAGAGGAGGAGATGAGAATTCCTGCTCTAAAACCTGGTAGAGAAGCTGAATTTTCAGAAAACCAGTCCCAGGCTAAAAACTACAGGCAGAGCTATCACAAAGTTGTGTCCATGCTCCATCAAGCACGGCATCCAGCACCTGCTCAAATAAGAGTAAATCCTACCAAAGCGGCTTAGACCTAGACTACTGCACTTCCTGCCCCCTGGTATTTCATACTTCAGCAACAAGAACTGCAGCCAAGGCTGCAGATGAGTCAGAAGGTGGATCCTGATGACGCCTGGCTTCAGCTGGGAGAATGGGTTGCATCAAAGGGTTCGGGGTGCTTGGCCTTCAGGCAGTGCCAGCACTTCAGGAGGACCCTGCCAATGTCCCATTTGTATCTTACAGGTTCGGCAGGTGATGGCAACGGAAACAGCAGATCCCAGTCTCCCCAGGGCCCAGAGCTGAATGGTATGTCACCCTCTCCCTCTGTGAGAAACCAACACCAGCCACAGCCCAAAGCTCCAAGCTGTGCCTCTAGAGCATAAATGTGCTTCACACAACACATCCCTTTCCAGAGCTTTCAGGGGCTCCAGTGGAGGCACACGGAGGGCCCTGGGAAGCATCCCCTCCCTCCATGCTCTCCATGCCCCATTGGGAGGATGCACAGGAGTGGCACTGCTGAGCCCCTGCACATCCATCTGCAGGGATTCTCCTGCTCGGTCAGATTACAAGTGCACTGAGCTCTTACATTTCACAGCCAGCTGATGGCAGGGGAAATTCAGTGCCCCCAATTGCTCAGGTTACAGCCAGAGCTTCCAGAGACTTCCCCAGCACTCACACAGCTTAAAGTAGGGTCTGGGGGATGCAAAGAACCTTTTCAACCATCCCTTCACCACTCCTTTCTTCATCTCCCCCCTCAGAGATTGAGCACAAGGTGGGTGGGATTGCTGACCAGGAATGATATGGCTGCTAGTTCTCAGTGTTCTGCTGCCAATTCCCAGCCTTCTCCCCTGAAATAGCTGAGAAGAAACATCTCAGGAGGTGACCCCAGAACTATGGAGCAGCTCCCAGGGAAGGGACTCAGACCATCCCACTGCTTTCCTGGCAGTCTAAGTCTACCATGGCTTAGCAGAGAAAGGCAGGGGCAAAGGTAGAGCAAGACACAGGTAATTGTCAGGTGGACAGTGGATTTTAGTTACACCCGGGAGGAACTTCACTTCCATAGGTCAAGCAATAGCAGCATGCAAAAGCCACGGCTGCTCCCAGCAGGATGCCTGGCAGGAGCCCTGATCCAAGTCCCTCTGTAATCAGTGGGGACTGGAGGCTGCTCACAGTCTGGGATCAAATGATATTTCATGGCAAGGCACTACTTTGGGGCTTTTTTTACAAAGCAGACAACAAAAGCCACCACTCCAGGAAGCAGATAAATATCCTGTATTCTCTCCCTCTGTCATGCTCAAGAGGTTCTGCAGCCAGAGCTGCAGACTCAGCCTCCTCTACGAGTGAGTAAGAAGCTGGTGTTGATCATTTCCCACCCTGAATTAATGGCAGGGGTATTTAGCATGCATATGGGAATCCTTCCCTTGCAGCTCTACCTTAGGCATTCAGACACCTGAGGAGCAGGCAGAGCTGTGGCTTCTCTGGTACCACAAGGGTTAATTAATTCCCCTTTCACCAGCTGTGTCAGTGTCCTGAAGAGGCCTCTGACACCCCTGGTGCTGCTACAATATTTTTGCACTTATATAATCCCCAGCCCCAGTGAGGCAAAGAGGCTGTGGCCCCACTCCACAGAATCCCATAGCTCTGGGGACCGATCCTTGTCACAGCCACACAGCACCAATGGACTCAGACCAGCGGTGGGATCCAGATTCCTCCCTGGCTTCTGATGGCTGGTGGGATGGGGATCCCAGGACACTTTGAAAAAGAGCAAGAGATCACCCTGGCCAACAGCCACCAGAGCCCGGAGCAAGGGCTCAGTGTCCCCTGGCATTCGCTCCCTGCCCGGGGCGTGGATTTGTGCTGCTGCCACCTGTGTGCACCCTGGGCACGTCTCTGCTGCCCACACCTCCCTCTGCCCCGAGGACTCCAGGGCCAAGACAGCCAGGGCCTCCCAGAGGAGAGAGCTGAGGATGAGGATGAGCTGCTGACAACCACACCAAAGTTCCCACTTCACCTCCAAGCTCCTAGCAATGCCCGTCTCTCGTCCCCACCTCTCCAAACACCCCCTGCTAGTTCTCAATGTTTTGCTGCCAATTCCCAGCCTTCCACCCTAAAATAGCTGAGGAGGAACATCTGAAGAGGTGACCCCAGAACTACGGAGCAGCTCCCAGGGAAGGACTCAGACCATCCAATGCTTTCCTGGCAGTCTAAGTCTACCATGGCTCAGCAGAGAAAGGTCTGGGCACGCTGCCCTGAGCAGCAGCAGGCTGGGCTGGAGCGTCCCAATGGAGAGGGGTCAGGCACCCCGACCACATCTTTGCATCTGAAGAACAGGGTTGAGCTTCCTGAGTCATTCCTTAGCTCACTGCTGAGCACGGCTGATTTAACCACATCCTTGCTGGTGGGTGGTTCTCTGCAAGGCACTGAGATGTTTCCCTTCGTGCCCCCAGACCGGCGCAGTCCCGAGGATCCCTGTGAGCAGACACCACCCATCACTTCGGGCCCCGACAAAGGTAAGTGGTGACCCAAGAGACAGAGCAGGGCTTCACTGAGCTCCCAACAAGCTTTTTCTCCAATAAAATAACATCAGAACATCGCTTAAGAGAGAAAATATCCCACTCTGGGACAGCCGCCCCTCAAAGCACTTGCTGGCCAAGGACTTGTCTGGCCACAAAACACAAGGAGAACAGCAAGTGCTTCTCTGAGCCTGGTCTGGTGGCAGGGAGTTTGAACAAGAGGATCTTTAAGGTTCCTTCCAACACAGACCATTCTATAATTCTTTATGAAGGATATCTTGATCAAGAATAGTTAAATTTAAAAATCATCAAAGCACCAGCAGCAATTTCATACCACCAGTTTTTAAAGCAATGATATAGCACATTGAAAAGTTCCACTGGAATTACTTTTCTCATTTGTTAAATGCCATTTAAACTCATCAGCAGAAGGCATTAATCACCAGTAAGTTTGTTCCTTGAAAATGAAGAATTTTAATTTATGAGGGAAAACTTAGAAAGTGAAAGTTGGGGAGAAAATCCACAAAAAAGCAAAGTAAAAATAACCTTGAGCAATAGGAAAGAATCCCTGAAAATAAAAAAAAAAACTTTAAGGAAATCAAACCATTTGCATAAATTCTTTCCTTTGAGAAACAACTTGATTTTACCTTTGAATTAACTGACAAAATGCAGCAGCCAGCTCTGTTCTGACACCCTGATAGCTGCAACCATCCTAGAACTGGAGTCGAGCTCTAAGATTTAGGTTTTTAAAGGTTTTACAGTTTTTCTTGCTTTCTGGTTTTGGGGCTTAAAGGACATTGAATCTCTCCGCATAATCACAGGAGAAACTTCACTTTTCTAAAGGTAAATGCTGCAGAAAAACTTATTCTTCTATGAAAATGCAGATTCCCACCTAATTAGCTGGTTATAAGAGCTGACTTTCAAGAAAAACCCCAAATGTCATGAGGCTCTTGATGAATGTGTAGAAGGTATCACTGGAAGGCAGCCCTGAGGTGCATTAACATCTTGACCTTCAGTCTTCTGAGTAAACTCTGCCTGATCCGAAACAGAAGCCCAGGAGCACGTGGAGCTCCTCCAGGGAACCTTGGGAGCTGCAAACCCTTCTGAAATACCTGCTCAAAAAATGCAGTCTCTGTCAAAAAGTTCAGGTAGCTTTTATAAGAGATTCCCTCACTCTTTTTCTGGTATTTCCCTCTCTGAAACTTTAAAGACCAGAGCCCAGGTTTCCAGGGGAGCTTTTTCTGGAGCATCAGGGCATGCCTGGACCACAGCTGGCCCTGCCAGGACAATGCCTCTTATAGGCAGTGGCCTTTGTCAGACATTTTAGTATCACAAGTCTAACCATTTTCATCACTTCAAGCCTTTCTCTGTTTAATTCCAAGAAAAATCAATGAAAGACATTGATTGTCTGCCTGCTGTAGCTCCATCAAGAGCTCTTTAATATGGTGATAAACCTTGGCTATCACCAGAGCTGCTGCTTTGTCTCAAGCTAAGAGCTGCCTCGGCAGGCACTCCTGCCCCCTGCTCCATATCCTGGTTAGTTTCCCCTTTTTAGGGAGTTTATCGTTGTTTCTTGCAGGAACCCAGGTGACAGTGGAGATTCACCACGAGGACAGGAGCCCCCAGCTCATCAAGAGACTCTCCTTGGGAAAAGGTACAGCCCCAGCTTTAAACCTCGGCAGAGGCTCAGCCCATCCTCCCTTCCCTTCGCTGAGGAGCCCGGGCAGGGCTGAGGGGATGCCACTAACCCTGCTGGGCTTGTTGCAGGTTCGCAGAGGCTGAGAGGACACGACAACAAAGGTGAGGCTCTGCTCTATCCTGGCGTGTCTTCAAGCTCTCCCTCTGCCGGGAGGCTGCTGACAGGCTCCTTCCTCCCACGAGGAGGCCGCTGAAGGGCACATGCTGCTGACACTGCCCATGACTGGGGCTTGAGGAGCAAAATCCCTCTGCTCCTGGGGTGTGGGTGTCTCCTCCTCCTCTAGCCCTGGGATAAGGCGGGTGGTGACACTCCGGTGTCCCTCAGCAATCCCCCAGCTGCCGCAGAGCTCCCACTGGAGTTATCACTTAACAGCTCTGGAGCCCAGAGCTCCCTTCTTCCACGCCTGGGGAGGTTTGGCCGTGGTGGGCTGGGGTTGGATGTCCCCAGTCCTCGGGCTAGAACAGGAGATGCCTGACTGCTGGGGAATGTGGGCTCTGCGGGATAGCAGGGCGGGGATGGGACCACACTCCGCAGGATGCTGACACCCATGTCCAAATGGAAGGAAACGGGCAAAGAAAAGCCTCAGTTCCAGCTTTTTCCACCCAGTCCTGCTCCCAACAATAATTTATTTCTCTTTGTCTTTTCTTCTGTGGGGGACAACCTCCTCCCCCCCGCTCTCTTCTCCGCTTTGCAGGTTTTCAGAGGACTGAGGTCCCGCGGCCGCCGGGAGCAAAGGACCTGCACGGTAACTATCCATTAGCACGAGAGTAGCGTTCAGTTTCCCAAGACCCTGTTCGTCGGGATGGCAGAGGGGAGCGGCTTTGGGAATGTCGCACGTCCCCAAGCCCTTCCCAAGGCTCCGTCCCCAGGGAAGGCAAACAGGCACAAGGTGCAGGACTGTCCCAGGTACTGTGAATCCCACTCCTGCTCAGCGCCTCTGCAGATAGAACCTGGCAAAGACAAAACCTGATAACCACGTTTAAAAAAAAAAAAAAGACGACCATCCCCTTACCAAAAAGACATAAAGTTATTTTCAGAGCTGCAGAGGGTGGGATTTACACCTCTGAACATGTAAATCTGCTTTCTCTCCCTTTAGGTCAGTGTAACAGCTCTTTTCAGGGAAAACACAGACAAACAAACCAGCCTGTTAAGAAGCAGGTGCCGTATGCGTACATGCTGATTTTGGCAGACAGACGCCTGCCCAGCACAGAGATGTGCCTGCATCCCACCTGGCAGGCAGCACTGGGACTGAGTATGGGGGATGCCCCAAACCCCCTCCCTGTGCAGAGGTTTCCAAGAGCAGGGCTCACATTAACCACACACCTTGGCAAGCCAGGAATCGCTCTTCTAGTCACCCCCACAGAGAGCTGGAGCTGGGGCCAGAGCCCATTTTGGGGAGGTGGAGCAGGAGCAGAGGGTGGATATAAGTTTCAGAGGCACTGCTAGCTCCTCAGCCGGGACAGGATGCTCTCCTGCCACTCCCAGCACCTGCAGAGCAGGCAGAGGGGTGTCCCACTTGCCTAACGAGGGTCAGGAATAAAGGCAGAAGTGACCAGCTGTGCCCCTACCCTGCCCAAGGCAACCCAGGCAAACAGCAGCTCCACAGCACCATCCATTCACCTCTCCCAGCACTCGGGAGTCAGACAACAGTGTTTTCACTTCAGGTTCTCTTTTAAATCCTCTTAGCCCAGAAAAAGAACAATCCTGCAGAGACAGCTAGAAGAATCTCTCCTGAGATTCAGCTAGAAGAATCAGTCCTGAGTAGCTCTGACAGCACAGGACAGGCAGATGGCCATCTCAGTTCTCCTCTCTCCAGCTAGCAGAACAGGGAGGGATCAGGTCCAGGGGATATGTCCATCCATCCCCCATGGCTCACTGATGGGACCCAGCCGTGTCAGCTCATTCCAAGACTGTTCAAGAAAAATCAGTTATCTGGTTATTTAGGGCAAGTTATTAACCCTTTGTTCAGACCAAGTAGAACCAGGAGCTCAGAGCCTTCAAAGATGCAGGGGGTAGGCACAGCAGGTTCAGTCTGACTGCTCCCAGTGTTCCATTCCTCATGTGCCTGAATTCCGGCAGAATTGAGGCCCTTTACCATGAAAAACCCCTAGAGAAACCCGGCTCTTTAGTGCTGGGGTTTTTTTAAGAAGTCATGCGTTTTCTAAGGCTTGCACAGTACAGATTTTCCCTGATACTTCTGCATTGTTCTCCCGTCCCTCCACACAATATCCCAGGATTTTCCATGCTGTTATGCAGTGCCAAAGTTGCAGGGGCAGCTCGCACTCAAGCATTGCACAAATCCTAGCAGACTAGACAGGATGGCTCCTGCTTTCCACGCAGCTGGCAGGGACCTCTGCGAGTGCCCTCATGTCCTCTGCTCCCTGAGCACCCGCTGATGGATGTCTCCATGGGCCAAGCAGGAGCTCTGTCCCCTTGTTCCACCTTACTGCCAGGGAAAACACCTCTTCCTTTCCCAAAACAATGACAACTTGTTTCTTCCCAGCATATCCATGGGACAAATCCTCTTTGAAATCCATGCCAGTAGATCTGCAGCAATTTGAGAAGCTGGATGCCTACGCATTAAAAGTAAGTTTTGCTTTTGCCTCTGTCCTCCTCCCAGCTCCCCTGCACGGATGTTCCATGAACCTGGCACCCAGCAAGAGCACCAGCTTAGGCTGAGCTATGGGGCAATGGCACCAGAATCTCCCAAACAAGTGAAAAGCCTTTTTCCTTTAAACATTAGCAAAGACATCCCACTCTGGGAAGTCTAATCAAAAATACATGGACCTACAGCACTGTACCTCTATTTCAAAGGAAGCCAGAGGCAGAGCAGTCTCTGGCAGGTGGGGTCTCACTGGCTTCAGAAGAACAAGAGATGGGGAGGACAGATCTACCACAGGGATTTCTTCCCCATGACCTTGCAATGTTTCCTCCCCCACATACAGGTGAACATCAGGAACAGCGTGGAGGAACTGGTCAAAGCCCTGCTGAAACAAGCCCGGACTGACCTGGAAAAGGTCCGAGCCATATGGATGTGGATATGCCACCACATAGGTAGGCTGAGGTCTCCAACTGAAGATAAGGCTGTCGCTGTCACCCCTGTCCCACTGCCATGGTAGTTTACTCTGTACTTGTGAGTTAGTTCCATGTGGGAAGTGGAATGAAGACTTTCTGGAGGTTTTTATCCAGAACTGCACCCAGAGCGTCTCTCACCACCTCTGCTTCCCAGTCCCTCTGCTCACACTGTCAGGCCCCACAAGGTTTGTGTGTACATGATGGTGTAAAAGCTCTGGTGAGGAGATCCCAGTATAGCTGTCAGGGACAGAGACATCCCCTGAATGTTGAGGAGTATGGACTGACTTCAACCAGGCCTGGCCCAGGTACTGTGGGCAGAAATGGATTAACAGTGGAAAGAGAACAACCAGTGCTGGGTTAGTCAAAGCCTGGGCTTCAGGACATGCAGTGAAATCAGCACTCTCCATATTTCAGGGCAAGACTAAAGCAGTGTGGGACTGACCTGACCATTCTAACCCTGTAGCTGCTGCTACCAGTGTGTGTGAGATGAGGCCAGTGCTACCCAGCCTGCTCTTTTCCTCTCCATCAGTTGGCCTGCACTGCAGCAGTGCCCCATCAGGATGTGTAGAAGGTGAGGGAAAGGACAGCTCTCCCTCTCTGCCTCCAAGACTTAATGGGAAAGAAACATTTCTGCTCACGTTTTGCAAAATGCCATCAGGCTGCACATCCAGTTTCGCCCCAGCAGGGCACTGGGCACAAGAAGCCCCCTTTGATGTGCCAGATGGGAAAGGCTACAAGTGCTGCCTCCTCTTCCTCTTCCCCTCTCCAGGTTGTTGTTTGTATAACTCCAGCCTTGGGACTGAGTAGGAAGGGGCAGGGGAACCTGAGTGGTTGCAGCTCTCAGGAAGCTTGGAAAGTGCCAGTAGAGGCAGGAACTGCAGTCACACAGCTGCCATTGTAGGACATGGAGCTGGGCAAGGCAGCAGGATGGCTCCTGGTGGTACCTGTGTGGCACTGGGACCCTCCCAGAGCAAAGGCACCAGCATCAGACTGTGCTGGAGGGGCTGTATCAGGCTGTGGGGACTCAGCCCAGGGATGGAGATCAAATTTAGAATGGTTTGAGTGGGAAGGGACCTTAAAGATTATCTCATTCCAACCTTCCTGCCGTGGACAGGGATACCTTCCACTAGACCAGGTTGCTTCTGAAATCTCATCACTTGCTCTCTTGTCCACCCCCTCAAAACTGGGCTCTGGTGGTGTTGGGTGGCTCTGAAGGTGACAAGCAGGCCCCTGGTGTTGGGAAGCCTGGCTTTGTGCTCTGGCTCTTGGATAGTACAGACCTGTCTGGTCACACCTCAAATGGAGTTACACCACCTTGGCCCTGGCTTTCATTCCTTCCTGTGAGACTGACCCCTATTTACACACATGGAAAAGAAACAGAGTTGAGAATTTTAATCTGCTGGCAAAAATGCAATCTATCTATCCTGGAATTGCACTGATGACATAAAGTCCTTCCTTGGATGGATTTTAAGTGAGAACACTGCTCTCTGGGCATCTTTTCCCACCCCATTCAATTCCTGCCTGTGATGGGCTGCTATCCCCATGCAGCATCAGCACTAAAGGAAATAATTATTTTAGCTGTCATTTGTGGTACAAATAGAAAGCCCCATGGAGCCAGCACCCGCAAAGTGCCCCGTAGCTTTGCTGGTGGTCAGTGAACAGCCAGGATGGAGCTGCCAGCCTTTCCCAGTGCCTGGATCCAACGCCAAGGAGGCATTGGCCGAGCTCCTCAGACGAAAGACAAGCAGTGGCAGCATTTCATCAAAGCACATGCAGAGCCTGCTGCTGCTTTTCTTCCTCTGCTCCAGCACCAAAGGGAGGGGGGACCAGCTGATGAAGCAGTCCTGAGAGCTTTGTCAGAAAAATACATCTATGTTTGAAGAAAGAGGTTGTGGATAGGGCCAAGGTTGGTGGTACTGAATTAACCTTCCCAGACCAGTTCCACAAGCTCTGTCTGAAGGAGCCCTGATGTGCTGCTGTTGTGTACTCGTTCCAACAAATCAGCATTTCCTGAGCTTCCACATATCGATATGACCAGAATGGACAGGGCTTGGAGCAACCTGGTCTAATGGAAGGTGTCCCTGTCCCTGGCAGGAGATTGGAATGAGATTAGCTTTAATGGCCCTTCCAACCCAAACCATTCTACAATTCTGGGACTCATTGCAACAAACCACTTCAGCTGCTTTTCAAGTATTTTTAATATAAATTGCTTATAAAGAGTACAAACATCTCAGCAGTTTCTTTTGAGGTAACACCAATCCAACTCCCTCAGATGCAGCATGCTCTGGTTTGTACTGAGAACTCTCGAGACTGTAGATCCTCCACTTGAGGGCAATTCCTGAGGACTCTAATTTTGTCCAAAAAATCAAAGTTTTCTTCCCACTTGGATTCAACTGCTGAACCCTAGCCCAAGTCACAAAAGGGTGATGAGGGACAGAGCTGTCCCTCTGCCCCAGCGGTGTCCAGGCCAACTCCCCAGCACAGCCATGGCTCGTTCCGCTCTGTCACAGAGATGAAAAGCGATCCGAGCCTTGCTCCTGCTGCCCATCAATCCCATTGCCTCAGGCTTTTGGATGAATTTTTGTCTGTGTTCCTTCCCCCAGAATACGACGTCGTGGGCTACCACAACAAAAGCCAGCTGTCGAGCAAGCCCAGAGATGTGCTTCAGATGGGCAAGAGCATTTGTGAGGGCTATGCTGAGCTCTTTGAACACATGTGCAGGTAAATTAAGTTCAGAAACATTCAGTGCTGAGGAGAATTAACATTCCTTGTCATCTCCATGCCTATCCTGTCTGCCTTTGCATTGACTGATGTGACTTTAAGCAGGACATGGAACTTTAGCTTTCAAACCATGCTGTGAAAAAACAGCAAGTCCTAGAAAGGTCAATTTTGCTCCCTCCTCCACTCCCTCCACCGCCCTCCTCAGCATAATTTACTTGGTGCCATCTGCTGAGCTTCGCATTGCATTAACATAATGGCAGATGAAAACACAGAGCTAATTTGATTAGAAGAAGTAGAATTTTCCTTGGAGTATCGGGATGTGAAGGTTAAAAGCATTGCAAGACTTGAACAAGGAGTGCTGTCTCCAACATGCTCCCTTGCAAGAGGTAGGCAGAGTCCCAGGAGGAACTTTCCCCAAACCCTCTGGAGACGCCCTGTCCCGTCCAGGAACACCCCAGGGACACTGTCTTGCACTTACCATACTGTTTTCTGTGGCAAAGCTCAAGGTGTAGCACTGTTGAAGCCAATACTGCAATTCCCATTTTGTAGACATTTTGCCATTTAATGACTAAAGTACTTTCTTCTGCCAACAAAATCTTGCGGCCTTCACTGGGGATTAGTCACCTGAACTCCTCCACAGAGCAGGGCTTTACAGTCACAAAGCCACTTCTAGGAAGAGGTAGCTTCTTCCTTGGTAGGGAGCACAGGGATGCAGCCCCAATCCCTTCTCCCTCATGTTTCTCCAACCCAGTAAGGAAAGGAGATGGCTGTTGCACAAGGCAACCCCCAAGACCCACAGCAAGGAAACTAATGAAGGTGCTTGGAGAGTTTGGGGATCAGCCTTAGGCAGAAGGGCTGCCCAAAAGGAGAAAACTAGACCTGACAACTCAGGGACAGAAGATTGGAAGGGACTTCCTAAAGTCATCCTAAGAGGGTGGGCTTGCAAGGTGGCCCTCCCAGGGAGCAGCTTCCATTCCCTTGGAAAAATCACACACCAGTTATTAACAGCAAGTGCAAGTAACAATTGGCTTTCCACACCATCCAAAAGGATTTGAGAAGGTTTTCACCATGGAACAGACAAAATCTACAGGGAAAAGGAGTGACTTAAAAAAAAAAAAAACAAAACCCTGCATACTGTGCCAGATGCTGAAGTGGTAAATGCTTCCAGCCAACAACATATCCCACAATATTGTTTGGTCCATTCCAACACAAACCATTCTATGATATTGGTTCTTGTTTTCTAAAGAGTAAAGAAACAGGATGGTGAAGTATGCATTTATAGCTGCATCCTATGGAAGAGTTATTAGCAGTTAGAATGGGGGAATTTGCATCTATTCATTAAAAAGCATATGCTTAGTTCATTAAAAGCATTAATCTTTCCAAGGATATCTCTGACTATTTAGAGGCTCTGCTGATTTACTCGCAATTCCTCAGTTCCAGGCTGATTAGTCACTGTGATTCAGGAAACCTCCCAGTCATCCAGACTATCATATTGTCAAATATTAGCAAAATGTTTATCTCCTGTCCTGAAAAACTGTACTTGAAGACAACACCCCTTTCTTGCACAGAGATCTCCTCATCCCTTCTTCCTGTGCTCTGTTCTGCTCTTACGCTGAGTCTAAGCAGAAAGGCAGGAGGCAAAGAGCACTCATCATACAGAAAGGCTTTGCAGAGCCAGAGGGGGATTTTTTGGGGGGGGAAGTGTTTTAACATGCCTTTTTTCCCTAGCTCCTGTGAGGGAACTTGAACAAACAACCCAATTTGCCAGTTACCAGGAGTCCCCCCAAAAGGTCCTCCCGAAGGCAATGGCTGACATTGATTGAGTCCTACTTGTCCCAGTGCCAGAGGGAACAATTTCTGTTGCAGACACAACAGTGTCACCTCAGACCACAGCTTTGGCAGCCAGACTTCTTCCCATTAGCTAAGATTTCTGTCAGAGAGGAAAGGTGGGCACAGATAACGGGAAGCTGGCCATAAGGCATCACTTTCCAAACATCAGGTGTGATAGCAATGAATGCAAACACAGGCTCCTGACCAATATTTCAACAGCACTTATCAAGTACTGGCTTCCCAGCTGACAAGCAGACTCGAGGAGGCAGCATGGCTGAGTGAAGCAGTGCAAATTCATGAATCCAATTTAGGGCAAACTTGGCAGCCTGGAATTAGGGAGACACTCACTCATCAGGGTTAGTGAAGAAGGCACAACATTTATTTTCCCAGGAGAGGTTTCAGCAGCTTTGGGAGCAAAGCTGGCCTCACTGCCTAAAGGGGAAATGACCACTTAGCTAGCTGCACCTTCTCATAACCCATCTGTAAATATTCCAGATTTCAAAACCTCTTG
This sequence comes from Lanius collurio, assembly GCA_020086605.1. Lineage (NCBI taxonomy): Eukaryota > Metazoa > Chordata > Aves > Passeriformes > Laniidae > Lanius > Lanius collurio. The sequence goes on along the minus strand of JACBWW010000019.1, from coordinate 638,617 downwards.
CTTCTCCTGTTTCCTGCAGGCAGCAGCTTTCCTTCTTTTCAGGCACAGAGGCATACACCTACCTACCACAAGCATAAACCATTCTGTCTCCTTCTGGAAAAGCCAGATTTGCTCTTTTTTTAGATGAAATGATCAATGTCAACCTAAAATCAAAGGGATGAAGATGCCATTGAATTCCAGTGACACTTGTAGTAAGAGCCAGACTATTTCCTACTGTTTTTGAGGCAGAAAAGCAACTTTGGGTTTAATCTCCTTGCTGCACCAAGCAAATGTTGCCTACTGTTTCTTAATTCAGTTCTTCCAGTCCATTTTATATCTAGGTCATCTTCAACCTCACACTGCCACTTCAACCAGTTCTGGAGACTTTCCCAATCTTCTCTGCCTGCTTAATTTATCTGCATAAAATCATGGACACAAGAAGAGAGACATGAGCACCCTTTTCAGCAATACAGAATTGCTCCTTTACAGGATGTTTTAGCTTGGATTTTTGTCTGTCCATTAGTAGACAGACCAGTTTAAATGCTCAGGTCTTTATTTTGGGAACTTTGAACACATCCAAGCACAAACTCTTGCTGCTTTGCCAACGTTCACTGTAATTGAGAGCACCGTGAGAGCAGAACTTGTCCCTTAATGTTCCCTCTGAATATCCCAGCTAAGAATGCCTAGAGAAGCCTAGAAGGATTAGATGCCAATCCCCATGAAATTAGTGGGAATTTGGTACTTAGCTCCTTGAAACTCCTAGGATCAAATCTTCCCCAAAGCTCCCAGGCCAGCTCCTAGTCTCAGTTACATCATGCAAATCCAAGCTCTCACCAGTTCTTGTCAGTGGAGTTGTTCCAGATTTACTGCCCAGCTCCACATTAGAATTTGACTCACAGGGGCCTGTGGGCTGGCAAGGGCTTTCCAGACCACCTGCAGCACCAGATTTCTCCATGGCGTTCCTTCCAGCCTGGCCTGTTCTGGATACCTGTGGAACAGGCAGTGCCCACTGTCACTGCTCCATCCCCTCCTTTGCTGAAGTGTCCACCTCCCCTGGAAACCAGCATCCTCTCCCTGGAAAAAGCAGCCCTCCCTACAAGCTCCACTGCACTGCCAATTGCCAGCCAGTATCTGATATCAGGCCTCCACTTCTTAACAACCATGCTAATTATCTTCCCCATAAATATCACTTTTCTCCTGAGCTAAACCCACATGATGCAGACAATCTCGCTCTGGAAGCCTATACACTTTATTACTTAAGGTAGTTGTTCCATTTAACACACTTCTCAATGAAGAAGAAAAATGTCAGTGCTGTCCTACACAAAAGACAACGCTCTAAGTGAAGCAATTTTAGATTAATGGTGAAATAAGATGCCAATGTTAGAATCCGTCAGCAGAGAGCTTATTAACACAGTGCTTATTTAAATCTTATTTACACATCCACGCAGGTATTCATCATGTTTTTAGAAAGAGACTATTTAATCATTTCTACCCTGTGCAAGCACAAGCTCATTCTTTCAGAAAACTAAATCAGCATCCACAATCCCATGAGGTCTGAGATACCTTAGCTGGTGTCAAACACCAAGCCCACAGTCACGGGGAGAGAACAGCCTGTGCTTTTAATTTATAATTACATGGGCTAATTGTGGACAGCAGCAAAGGGATTCCACTGAGTAACAAGACAGAGAGCAATTAAGCACACTTTATCTTTGTCATCCTCTAACAGTGCTGAATTGATGGTGCATCAGTCGAAAAGACTGGGAATATGCAAAAATTGGGAGAGAAAAGGCCCTTCCTCCAGCAGGATGATCTCTAAGTCTCTGTGCAAAGGCTACAAAAACAGTCCCACCCAACACCTCAGGCATCATCACCTTTTCTCCTTCCCAGAAGTACCTGACAGGTATAAAACAGGACTCGCCTACTGCAGTTTATCCTTTCCTTCCAGTCTTGCAGGGATTCAGTGCAAGAAGCTCTCGGGACACGCCAAGGGACACGGGTACAAGACAGGGCAGACCTTTACAGGGGACTCTGACCATGCCTGGAACGCCGTCTACCTTGAGGGAAGATGGCATTTACTGGACAGCACCTGGGGGAGTGGTTCTGTGGATGATTCCTTCACCAAGTTCACCTACAGGTAAAGAACTCCCTCTGTCTTAGTACATAAACCCTCCACAAAGGCAGAAGGAAAGCTGATGGGATTGGCAAACCAAACAGCTGCATTTGGTGCCACAGCAAGACCCAAAGCCATGAGCGAGGTACCCAGGCTGCCTGCACAAGGCATGGAGCACGGAGAGGCAGCAGCCCCAAGCAGCACATCACAAACTGCCAAGAGCCAACTGGGTTTGCTTGTCACATCTTCAGTTTAGGCAACAGTCCATGGCACTCGATTCACAGCTTTTGTGACTTGATTGCAGTCAACACCCACTGCCTCCTTCTTTTTCCAGGAGCCTGTGGGTGCAAGGGAATGGTGCAAATACCCAGGGTTTATCCCAAAGCTCAGCATTTGCCCTGGAAACAGAAGACCAGAGCTCAGGTTTCTGCCTGGGGAATTTCAAACCCACGGATCTCAGTTTATCAGCAGCTCAAACCACTGCAACATCCCCCTGCTGAAACCACCACCACTGTGCGGGGGAAGAATTCACTATTTGTAATTACTCATTTTCCCTAATTTCTCCCTTCTCCCAGGTACAATGAGTTTTACTTTCTGACTCACCCGGCCCTGTTCATTAACAATCACTTCCCAGATAACAGTAACTGGCAGCTTCTTAAGCCCACGCTGACGCTGAAGGAGTTTGAGAACAACATGCTGCACAACAGCAACTTCTACATGCTGGGACTGCTGGCTGCACACCCGGAGACTCCCATCATCCAAACAGGTAATGGAGAAGCCATGGAGCATCTTCCTGCATGCATCTCACATCCAACACACCACTGTGCACCTCTTGGGGCAATACTGAGCAACCTGAGTCAGTCCAGCAGCTCTTTTAACATGAAGCGACTCAGGTGCCATGACTAAATGACAAGGCCCACGTTTAAGACCCCCTTTCCTTGGATATTCCAAGGGCTGCAGGAATTTAACTAGATGGCTAATCTGTGAATGCTAAGAACAAAGTTAAAACTTAAGGACATCAACATTTTAGGACTTAATGAAGACTTCAAGCTATATGGGAACAGGCTCACAGGGAGGTAGATTAATCTCATATGCACATACTGGAGAGTTCCTGCACTTTGAAGCTCCTGGGCTGGCAATCTGGTCTAATCACCTCTAATTCAGCCCTTCACGATCACAGAATTACAGAAGTCCATAATGGTTTGGGTTGGAAGGCCCCTTACAACCCATCTCACTCCAACTCCCTGCCATGGACTAGATCATATACTGGACCAGGTTGCCGCAAACCCCATCCAGTCTGGCCTTGGTGGTACTTTCAGTTATATTTCACACAGGCTTTCACATTCTATCAGACCACAGCTCCATGTCAGGGTGTATCAGAAGAGGATAAATGCACATCTCCCAAACAAAGGCCACTCTCATTTTTTCTGAGGGACACTGGTCTACACAAACAGCTGACAAGGTACGACCTGCCAGTTGCAGCTCTTAGTTTTACTGCTAGAGAAATAGCAATTTATTGGGCCAGATTAGCCTTCCCAGAACAGGAGGTACATGCAAAAACTCTACTGACACTCCTACGCAGCCTCTTTTCTTTTGTATTTCCTAGTAAATGGAAAAGCCTCTGTATCCGTGGACTGCCGTTCTGGCACGTTATTCATGTTTAAGCTGAAGGGAACAGATGAACACGGTTTGATGACTTTGAAAAAACATGGAATGAAGCTGGATATCTACCCACAGAAGACAGGGAGTCACAAGCTGGAGATCTTTGCCAAGCCCTCCAAGGCTGAAGCTTCAGATGATGTCTACAAGTGCGTGGTAGAGTACGTGGTGGAGTGCGAGTCCGTGGACAAGGCCATGCGCTTCCCCAGGGACCTGCACCAGCCCGTCGGGCCGAGCTGGTTCTCGGAGCGCCAGGGCTTCCTGCGGCCCTCACACCGCGAGCCCGTCCTGCACACCAACGACGGCCGCTGCTCCCTCACCTTCACCCTGGGCAAGGACATCAGCGTCCTGACCTCGCTGCACACCGACGGCAGCAGCCTCACGGAGGACATGGGCAGGCGGCACGTGCTGCAGATCCACCGCGGGAACCAGATCGAGCTGAAGGTCCATCTCCCACACGCAGGGAGCTTCGTTCTCAAAATATACTCCAAGAAGAAGTCGGACCCTGGTAATTACGACTACATCTTCAACTACCTCATCAGGTGCCTGAACACGGAGGTGAAGTGGCCAGCCTTCCCCCAGAGCTACAGCAAGTGGCTGCAAGACTACGAGATCCTGGAGCCGCTCTCGGGCCTGCTGCCGGCCAACCGCAACGTCCAGTTCAAACTCAAAATGCACAGCATCGCCAAGGTGCTGGTCCAGGCTGAGAACACCCACCCTCTCACCCAGAACAGGGACTGCTGGGAGGGAACCTGCAACACCTCAGGGTGCAGAGAGGTGTTTGTGATGGTGCACGAGAACGCCAACCACAGCTTCTACTCGCACGTCCTCAAATACGAAGTCGAGACCCAGTAACACCCACTCCTTGTTCTTTCATTCACCTGCATGAACCAACTTCCCCAACGTGCCCCAAACCAAAGCACCTTTTGGAGATTGCTCATTCTCTCAACCAAATCTGTTCTTTCAACAAATGCAGGATAACACTTGCAGACTTTTGCAAGACCGTGGCTCAAAGATGGTCAAGGAAGCAGAAAATCCTGTTAAGAAAAGGAGCAGCAGTGAAAGACATGAGATAAAACCCTTGCCTATATTTCAGTAACACTTTCCAGACAAATACTTACAAGAAAACAACTGACTGTCTGTAGGGCATTCTGTGCCAGCAAGGATTGCTGGTTTCCAAGTTTGGACCATAAGAAAAGTCTTACGAGGGCTACTCCAAGAATTCACCTAGTTATGGGGCAGGATGAAGAAAGTCCACCCTGGTTTTGAGCAGCAACATTGGACACGAGGAACTTCAGGATATTTAAACTAAGTTTCTGTATAACTTTAGTCAAGTTGCAAAATACATTCGAGGAGAAAAGAGTTAGGAAGAGGATACAACAGGAAGTTTCCTTGTGCACTTCACTGTCTTACAGATTTCAATAATACTGGAAAAATACTTTTTACACTGACTCTTAAATACAATAAACAAAATAATTTTTACCTTTTTATATTAGAGTATTGTAGACACTTTTTCTGCTGTAATTATATCTGAAGCATATGGGTGTTTCCATAACCAAAATTACTACAAAAACAAGAATATAGTTCTCGGAAATCACTCCTTACTCCAACCTGTCTATGCAATACTGCAGCTGTCAACTGACTGGGTTTCGTGGGACAGAGGCTGAGTGACATTATTATCTTGTGACAAATCATTTGGTGCTGTTCTCTTGGAAAACGCCTCCACACACAAGGCAAACAGGGGCTTCTACTGAATCCCACCACAAATGCACATCCTGAGATGAAGCAACATTTTCATAACTGATTCAGATGCCTGTGAGTGTTAGCATGACCCAAGAGGTATTCTGTTTGAGCTTGAATTGAAAATAAACCTGTTACGTTTTTGCTCTGTTTCATTGACCAAACAATATGAATTCTCTTCCCAAAGCTGCTGTATTTTCCACACAAAAGAGGTAGGTTATTCCTACATTCCCTCCTCGGTGACTGGGTGGCAGGAATCACTCAGAGGGCTTCCCACCTGCAGCAGGCTCACTCCTACGTTACTCCTTCGACCCCAGCACCCAGGGTTAAGTTCCCATTTAAGCAGGTTGAGTACCCGCAGCCGGATTCCAGGATCAGCGCTCTCTATGAGGATGCAGGCTGCTGCAGACAGGAGCTGCCAGCATAAACACAACATGTAAGCTAACAGGGCTTACTCCAGGGTAAGCTGGGAGCACAGCAAAGCTTCAGGGTCTTTTTGTACTTGGAGACAAGAGGCTCCATATGCAACATAAAAGTAGGTTTTACATCCTCCCCCAAACAGCTCAGTGTCTTTGCCCTCAAAATCTGGTGGCAGCAGCTCCTCCCCGCAGGAACACTAACAAGCCGTGGAGCCCAGCAGGCACCCGCTCCCTGGGCATCAGCACAGACTGAGCAGCACAGATGCAAGGCAGACTCGGGGATCTTTTGTTTTCCTAAGGACCTTGAAGGCTAAAGCAAGTATTGTCTGTCAGCACAGACAGCCCTGGTTTATTTTGGTGCCTGGCAGAAGGGTTCTTTTTTCTCAGATCCCACTTTTCAGATCAAGGAGGACACACTGCAGTAGCTTTCATTTCACAGGTCAAGCTGATCCAGTCAAATACGTCACTTCTTACAATGGCAGGATAAGGAAGCATCCCAGAGAGCTTAGTGACTAAAGAAAACAACTCCTTCCACCCAACAGGGTCAAGGATACCAAAGTACAGACACCCTTCATGGCATCACATATTTAATGTTCACTCACACATACACAAACAGGCACAAGCACACACTTTGGGAAAGACTCTCCGCAGGTGACACCGCTATGAACGTGCTCCCTGCTCCTCGTCTCAACGACTCACTTCCACAAGCCCTCTGTCTAAGCCCACATGCTCTATTTCTGTCTCAAGACGGCAGGGGGAACAAAAACTTACTCCGAGAGAGTAGAGAGGACAGTTTATACACTATTGGCCCCTACTTAGCACGACCTCGGAGAGTATTCCCTGTTCCTGCGCACCAACTGCAAAACCCAGGCAGCTGCAATTCCACACATCTACAGAATCCCAGAGTCTTTAACCCCTCAAAGTAAAGGGTGACCCCAGGCACTGTCACGCCCCCAGCAGAACATCTGTAACGCACTGATGGAGCCTGCACAGCTTCCCACTCTGCAGATGTACAACAGGAAGTGCTGCAAATAAAGTTCCACACTTCTGTCTCAAACAGAAAACAAACACTGGCTCTGCCCTGCAAATGTGCAAGAAATTCTTCAGTGCTATCGAAGGCATAAGTTCAAAAACACAAACCTCCTCTCCAGCTCCATTAATTATAAAGCTTCCAGGGCCAGGTGATTATTCCAAGGGAGGTTTGACACTGCAAAGGCAGAAAATGCCTGAGAAACCCTGCAGCCCCAGATAAAAGCACCTCAGAAGTCTGCACTTGCTGTGACATCTCCCTCCAGGATAAACACAGCTCCTTCTCCTCCCCCTCATAAAAAATGCACATTCTTCAGCACAGCCAAGGCTCCAGCACCAGGAGAACAGCTCTGGAACAGGCTTCTCAGTTATCTCAGGGCATCTGCAAAGAGAGAAGCTGGGAAACACAGAGCACACACACACCAACACAGAGAAGTAACTCAGCAGTTCCCCCACTGCAGATGTTACTTTGGATCACATTAGTTCAAATTTTTAGGCTACTCCCGGAATGAAGCTGCTTATTACAGGTATTAGAAACTGATAAAACTGTAGGATTACAGCTGCTAATTAAACAAATGGATCATCTTCAGGCTTGCTCTTCCCTTCTGCCAGCATGAACTGCCAAATATCTCTGAAGGGATATGGAAGAGAACATCGGAAACAAGGCAAAATGTCTCCTGAACTTCTGAAAACACCAACTACATGATGCGACACTCAGTAACTAACTTAATAAATCTTCAGGGAATATAATACTATTTTCAAGGTATAATTTCAAAAATTAAATTGGTGGCCTCACTGAAGGCTGTGAGGGATCCCAAAGGGTACTGGCATATCACACACTCAGTGCATCTGCAGGTTCATCTGCAAAGAGGAAACAGTTGGGTGTATTCAGGTTTTTGGGTGTATTCCGTTGTTCTGGTTTTATCAAAATGCCCCACGACCAACAAGTCCTTACCCGAGGTCTGGACAGACAGGGTGGATGTTCCATAAACACTTCCCCATGGACAGCTCTGCAGAGGATCCGAGGCCACTGCTGACTTTGTGCAGAACTTGACCACAACCCAGCCCCAGCTGGGGGCAGTTCAGCATCTCATTATAAAGGCTGAACACTAAGAATCCAGAATGGATTTGAAGGTTCTATCCTCGTGCAAAGAACTCCACAAGAAAGCCAAAATACAAGCTTTTGGATTGGAACGTTTCTAAACCCTGGGATGCAGAGGTGCACACCCAAGCACAGCCCCAGTCTGCAGTCAGGCATCCCCTTGGCTGAACTCACTTGCCTGACACAATGGTTGTGTACACCTGTGTACACGAGGTGCTTTTGAAACCCTGTTCCTTGACAGCATTAAGCTGCTCTAACATAATGTGAAGCTGATGGAAGGGAACAGGAAACTTATGGACATGGAATGTCCTTGTCCCAAGGTTTGCCTGTACAAAGGCTGTGAAGACTCAGCCACAGGAGAACTGCGGAGACCACAAAAGAAAACAAGTCCATAGGAAACAAGTCTTGTTTGCTCACTAACAACCTACTTCCCTCAAGGAAAGACTGAATATTTTCCCCAACAGAGGTCACAGATGTATTTTGACGCAGCAGTTCCACTGGACTGCCCAGATTCAAACCAGGCTGGCACCTGCTCACGTGGCAGCTGCAACGACATGTGGATGAACCTCACCTGTTTGTGGGTTCTCCTCCCATCCAATGTCATTTGCCATGCCCATATCGCTTTTCCAAGAGCTGTGACCACAACCAGAATTCAGCCACTCATTCCTCAGCTATTCTGCAGTACTCCAAATACCTTTGACAGCAAGATAAAGACACCAGATACTACACATACTGTAAAGGGCAGAAGCTGCAAGAACCAGGAAATATTAAGAAATTCCACTGAGGGCAAATTAACTGGAAAAAATGCAGATAGCCTAAAGGAAAGAGGAATTACATTCCTTGTTCCTTGAAGAACATAGCTATGCTGTGATGGAAAAGGTGTTGATCCAAGTTCCTGATGAGAAGGGAAGATAAGCCACAAGAGTCACTTTGTGTATTTGTATGAACAAGAAAAGAGGTGTTTGCCATTCTGATTTATTTCAATGCTTTTACACTTATAAAATATACTTAAAATACTATACATAAAAACTAGCAAATAGTTTGCTTTTAAAAAACACCATAATCTTTGTGAGGGAGTACATAGCTCTGATGCAGGTCTCTGACCTACAACAAGCTGCCTAAAATGTTTGTGGTGTAACATCCCTCATCAGATCAAGCACGTAGAGACGAGCTCCTTCTCCTCAACTCCCAGCCTGCTGATTCAGCTCCAGGTGGGATACATGGCCTCTCACTCAAGCTCCAATACCAACTGGATATAGGCACCTTCCCAGTCACAGTCTGGAACCACGTAAAGAAACCAGCATTCCAATTCCACAAGAAAATTATTCCTGGTGTTCAAATCGTCTCACTATCTTTGCACTCTCTTTTTTCAGTTCCTCAATGTGAGCATTTAGGCATTCCAGGATGTGCTGGGATCTCACTTCTTCATCTTCCAGGTATCGTGCAGCTATGGATCCAACAGAAGCTGTAGGCAAGGGGCACTAAAGGGAAACAAAGGCATTATCAGGTATTCCTTCATTCCAAGCTTTGGCCAGAAACACCCATGATCTGCAAACTACACAACTGAACGTGCTCCTAGAGGGCTCATTTCCATCTCAGTGGGCAGACTAAGCACTCAGGTCTCACACTTGTATCACAGGTCATGTCCCTCCCAACAGCCTCCAGCAGCAATGATTGCTGCGCCAAGCCAACACTGCCAAAAAATCAATACCAAAAAACCAGGGCTAGAGAAGGTCACTATGGAAGACCAAGGGGTTTGTCCTGGCTGTTAGTGCATCTCAAGGTCTACATCCCGCTCTTTGTCTCCATAAAAATCTCAGTAAGTGGGAGCACCTCAGAGTTTGGGTCCAGGGAAGGGAAAGCACTGCCAGACTGGTAATTATTTCACCAGATATTCCATACTGGGAATATCTTGACTTTCTTTCATATACTACTTCTTCTTCCCCAAAGTAAAGGGCTCCTGGTACAATCCCATAGGCAAGTACAGGTCAAATCTCATTGCAGCTCACAGAACAGCACTTCAGTCCAGCCAGCAATGGTCAACAAACTACTCCAGATTCTTTCCTTTACAGTCAAGAACTATTCCTGCTTCTCACATCGCTTACCCACAAGTTATTAACTTACAAAAACAACACTGTGAACCAGGCTTAATGTACAAGTTGATGAAGAGAAGCCTCATGCACAGGGGCTGGCACGTAAAATATTAAGGTTACTAAAGGGCTGCTTTCTATTACAGACAAGTTGTCTCAGTGTCTTGGCAAAAGAAAACAACTGGTTATTTCCAAATCCTGGAGTCTCATGGTTTTCAGGTCTTATCAACAGCCAAGAACAAAGGGAAACAGAAAAGGCTACAGACAACAAGCAAATCTCTCTCACCCCACTACTGCCTGCTGAAGGGAGTTCTCTCTTAGTGCTAAAAGAATTGATTTAAAGACACTGGAGCCTGACCATGAGCAGGGAGTTCCAGTCAACACCAGGACAAATACCTGCATTTCCTTAGAAACCTTATTTCTACCTCTCAGAACAAAAAGCAGCCCATTCTCTTCTATTAAACATCAAGCCCTAGAGCTTCTCAGACCCTGAAGTGGAAATGTTCACATTTTAGGTCCAATCCTGCAACCTGAAGAGTTTCCATTTAGAATATTGCAGTTGCCTAAGTTCCCAACACTGTTTTCTGGGTAAGTGCACAAGCTACTTCAGTCTTGAAACAATCAAGACATATTATTGGTAGTAAACTGCATCAAGATCTACAGACCCGACAAGCCTCCACTTATCTGTGCATCAGCCTTAGAGCCTCTTCTCTGGACTCTCACAAAGAGATAGTTAAAAGTTTAAAAGTTGTCACTGCTACCAACACACAAACAGAGGAGAAACTGCTCTGAGCACTGCTGGGGCAACACATCTGGAGCAAGGACCAGCGCTCAGCATTCTCCCCTCCCTAAACACGACAGGAAGAAGTGATTCATAGCAAATTTTCTGTATCTTGGTCAAGTGCTTCAGCAACTGAGCTGAGGTAGGACAGAGAAAGTGCCAACACTGCCCCCTATGAAAAAAGTATGATCAGCAACTGGGAAAAAGAGCAGGCCCCCCTTGGGCAGTGAAGCAGGGATTTCAGGCTTTGTCATCAGCAAGAATAAGCAGCTTTAAGTTCAGTGTACTGACTGCTGCAGCCCCACTGAAAGGGGTAAAACTCACCCTGTGCTTTACAGATATGCAGCAACAGGCACCCAGAGGCTGTGTGAAACAGATATACCCAGCACCCCACATCCACGCTGAGCCTCTGCTACAGACAAAAGCCAAAAACTGAAGCAGAATTCTGAGGGGAGCCTGGTACACACTGAGGTACAGCACCAGCATGGAGAGAACCATGAGCTCCTGGAATTAGCTTAGCAAGCACACAAACACAAAGCTCTTCTCCAAGGAGTTCTGAAGAGCCACCATATGGATCCCCCTGGCCAAGTCTTAACCATCCAGCAGTGACTTTCCCTCCGTTTAACACTTGATTTACATGCAGGATCACACACAATATTCAGTTAGGTCATGCATTCAAAAGCCTGTCTCCTTTTGACAGATGAGAACTCAGCTCTATTTTCAGCTGTTGGGCAGCAACTAGCTCCTGTACAACTGCTTACCAAAAACACAGATTCTCTGTGATGATTTGAGGTAGGCTGCTTAGATGCTTCATCTGCAAAATCTTTGTTTTCATGCACTGCATGGAGCACAGGCTCCGCTCCCAGCCAGGCACGTGACTCCTTGCAGCTCTTGCTGCTGCTCTGGGAGGGCGGCTCACCCATCTCAGGGGTCACAGTTCCTGCTTTAGCAGCCCCACACCTCTGGGACTCCCTGTGATGATGTTGAGCAGTGCTGTCAGGCTGGAGACGTGTCCTCCCTGCGTGTTCATCCTGCTCGTGCTGTGCTTCCCGAGCTGTCCTGGAAGACAAGTTTGAGCACGGAACTGAGTTTGTCTCTTAGCAGCCAAACTCCAGCAAAAAGTCACACAGAGGCAACAATTAACATAGATGTTACTAACAGCCCTGGCAATCCAAACTTGTTTCCATAGCACTCACAGATGCACATCCAGTCCCTGTAGAGAATTCTCTCTCTCTTCTGCTGCTGTAGATACCAAAAACCACAGCCTGCACATCCTAGCACAGCACAGAAAGGAGCGCAGCCGCCTGGGCTACATCCAACCCTGTCACCAAAAGCAGCACAGACTGCTGCTCCAGAGAGAGGCAAAGGCAGACAAAAGACAAACACTGCTGGCTTTGCAGAACACAAATCAGCTGGGACTCAAAGTCCTGCACTGCTTAAGGCATAAAGGCAGATTCCCAAAGAGTCCTTGTGTTCTCCCAGATGCACGATACACTGGAGAGAGACACAGCATGTTATTAAACCCCACACATCCCCACACCTTGTGCTCTCCTTCCCCCTGAGGCAGCAGTATCCCTGCGGTCACTCACCTGTGCTGTACATCCCCGGGGTCTTTGCCCTGCCCCTGCTGAGCGCTGCCCTCGGGTTCCCCCGGGCACACCTGTGCAGTGACCCCCAGTTTCGCCCTGGTCTCTGCAAGGTCCTTCCGTAGCTGCTGGTTCTCACACATTAACTGCTGGAGCTCAACAGCGTAGTCCTCCCTGAGTGCCCTCAGGGTGCCATCGTCCCCCTAACAGACAAAGAAGGCCAGAAGTCAGAAGTTCTGGTTTGCAAGACATCACAGGCACATCCAGAGCAAAGGCCAGCAAGAGATGCCATAAGGGATATCCCCTAAGCTCATTTTGACTAGCAAAACCTTCAAGATTTTCCTAGGAGCAAATTAATTATATATTATGGAGCCTGCATCCAGACCAACATGCTGATCTGCCTGGGAAGATCAGTCTCTCTCACCACTGGATTCCTCTTAAACATGGACCTAGGATAGCTCAGATGTACCTGCCTCTGGCCTTTTTGGAACTCTGAACAACTTGCTTCTTCCCATCACCTTCTTCATACTAGGCCAGGTGGGCGTAATTTCCACTGCCTCTACTCCTGTGACATTCCCACTTGCTTTTTGCTAGATGCTTAATTCATTCTCATCACCTCTGTATCTAAGGTCTTTCCAAATGTGCATTAGGACCCCCAGGCCAAGATCCAGCTCCTGTGCCTTGGGGCTGTGGGGCTTCTTTTTAAGGCAGATTTCTTGCTTTGCACACTGCTACCACGTTTTTGTGAACTCACACAGGTAAAAACCACCATGCACTTTTCAAGCAGAAAGTAATGGGCCTTAGGTTATTACAGTTTCAAATCAGCCCCCCAGAAAGCTCTGGTTTTAATCCATCTCACCAGCCACAAGCTTCTGTTCAGCACTTTCCCAGGAACTCAGCACATTTGACAATCACTCCAAACTAATACTAAGAGATGAGTATTTCCTTCTCACAGATCTAACAGGATAAAAGCTCTGATATACTCTCATGAGGTAGTCAGCTGTCTGAATCCAGCCCTTGCCCCCTGGGAAGCATCCATTCTGCTTAAGTTGAGACAGAAATTGCAAACCAGCCACTTCCTCCTTCACAAAATAAGTCAGCTCATTATTTCTGCAAAGGCTGTACCTCTTCCACACAGGCTCCTCTTCTTCCCTCTGCCTCAAGAGTTCTGGAGGCTTTGTTCAGCTGCAGAAGCCCACCACAGGGCCCTTTCCAAGAACACTGCCCCAGCACATCCAGCCCATATTCCCAGTGTGCATCCTGTCCATGGAGTGCAAGGGAGGGCCCTGCTGAATGGCTCCTCACCAGGGGAGAACACGCTCTCACCCCAAGTCTTTCAAGGGCCAGAGCAGTTACAGCTCTAGGACAGGTCAAAAGGACATCACAGGTTGAGAATCAAAGGTTTGAGGAAAACTAGCTTAATATGGCAGTGTAATGAAATGTACTAAAAAACATGGGCCAGAGCCCATGGAGAAGCAATGGAAATGATGGCTGCTTCAGCAGTTCTCTTCACTGCTCTCTGACTGAACAAATGCTTGATATTTCTGCACCTTATTTCCTCTCAAATTACCCCTTTTGCTTGGGTTTTAAGTTCACTGAGCTCTATCTCCCATTTTGAGAGGCCTGGGCAAAGACTCTGACTATTCCCAAGCAGGAACACAGGGCTAGCCCCTTCCGAGCTCCTGGTCCTCATCACATACCTTCAGTTTACCACACTCTGTTTTTTTCAGAACCTCGGAGAGATGACGGTTTTCCAGCTTCAAGGTTTCCAGCTGGACCAGAATTACCTGAGGAGACAGAGGCAAACAACAAGCTCAGGAAAAGAACACAATACATGCCCACAACACCCTCCAAGCATCTTCTACCCTCAAACTCAAGTACTAAGCAAGGTTTGGGCTGTTAGTTGTACAAGGACCTTACAGAGAAGGCTACAAAAGTAATCATACACAGTTTTCAAAGATGTCATCCATCCTGGCCTGGTTAGCATGAGTGATCCCAAAGAATTCTGTGGGGACTGTAAGCTGCTGCTTTGAAAAGAAGCAGCAAGGCAGATTCAGTGAACACCATCATTAGAAGATTCCTTCAGAAGGTCTCAGTTTTTGTACAGAGGCTAAAGAGAGAAGGAAACTACTAATGTAGCTAAAAAGCAGGATGGTGTTCCAAGCCTTCAGACCCCTTAAACAGATAGCATAAGAGTCTTGTTTCTTTTTTACCCTGTGCTCCACTGCTTTCCTCTCTGCTCTTTCAATCTCTGCTCTGAGCCGCTGCTCCAGGTCTGAGGTGGAGCCGCTCGCCGACGCAATGGTGATGTCTCGCTGGTGCAGCTCCTGTGTCAGCCTAGAGATCTCCCTTTTCATCCCTTCTAGCTCACTGCTGTGCATTTGTTCAGCCTGAGAGAGCTGCTCTTTCAGCTGGAGGAAGACATGCACACACCACTCACAAGCTTTTAAAACATATTTCAGAAAAAAAAGCAGAAGTATTGCCATGTGGTAATGTGAAATCTCAGTCCTGGGAAACAAAAAGCTCTATGTAACAAACCCTCTGCACATGCTTGTCCTTCCTGATTGAAAGTCACCTCATCCCAATCCTCTCCCACACTGTACACTGCCAACTGAAAGAAGTTCCATGCCATTAAGTATTTGAAAAGACCCACAACTTATCAAACCAGCAACTTCTTCAGCTCATCATTCAACCTCTGTAGCCAAAACCAGAGAGCCAAAGGTTGACCATGACTGGGGAAGCACAGTAACTCTTGGAAAATATAACCCTGCAATTTGCCACTCTGCCTTCCTGAGGTGTTTAAAGACAGTAACTTTAAATAGCTCAAGCCAGACTTTTCTTCCAGGAATTAATTTACCCTAAGTCTTTTGAATCGATATTAGAGTTGAATCAATGTCAAGTTCTAGAAAGTAAAGCTTCCCATGGCAAACTTCCACCAAACAGCTATGCAAGGGGTAAAAATACATCTCTTTGTTTTCATAACTCTGTGTGATGACCACTAGTTCCTGCATTATGAGAGAATAATCATTCCCTATTTACTTTCCACATGACAGGCATGATTTTATTTTTAGTCCATTCAATCTCATTTCTCTCTTTTCCAGTTGGGTAAGCCCTATTCTATTCAGCTGTTCCTTGTATAAAAACCACTCCATCCTTTTGGTCATCTTTTTCCATACTTATCTTGGTTTATTCAATGCTTTTTGAGGTGGCAGACCTGCACCAAATACAATATTCTGGTAGGAACATTGTATATTTATTCAGGGGCAGAACAGAATGACAGCAGCATAATTCCTTACCCAGGACTCCATTCCATTAGTCAGAAATATTAACCACCCAAACATCCAGGATTTTTCTGAGAATTACAAGCATTTTAGAAAATTGAACCAGATGATCTCTGCCTACCCATGTAAATACTGTACACACGGTGATTTATCTCCATGTCACCTCAATGCCTCCCAAGTATATAAAACAGAAACAGCCTTCATAAATCTCTCCTTCCTCCCCAGCAGCCTGTGGGAGATTCATTTACTGTGTGGCTGTTTAGATGTGTAACCAAGCACACATCTCTGGCAAGATCTGCACCTCTGTATGTTCAGAATAAAGGATGAAAGATTTCCATACAAGTGAGGTTTTTCACTCAGGTTCAATGAGGCTTCCACTCTGCCAGGCGCTGGTGAAAGCTCTCACATGAGCTGATGCAGATCATTGTGAAGAGCCCCCCTTGTGTGCTCAGAGCTCTGGGATGAGCCCTTCATGGCAGGTGAACTGCTCCATTCCTCCCAGCCCCTGCCCTCATGTCCAGCTGTCAAGCATGAAACACACTCCCTTATTCACATAGGGACCAGGACACATTTGAAGTCCTGTTTCAAGTGTGAAAGGACGTATTACAGCAAACTCATTCCTTGTCTGCTCTTCATCCTGTCGGGAACCTGTATTAGGCTTAAACTCTGGATTCCAGACCTTAGTTTCTTCACATATTTGCCCCTCCAGCACTAATTCAAGTATCTCCAGAGTGTACAGAAGCACTGGGGGAGGCCCAGGAGACAATCACAAAGGCAGGTTCAGACATCTGTGAACAGGTGTCCTCTCAATCCTTCCTCTGACAGGTGTGCTCCTCCCCTCCAGCATATCCCTGCCTGCACAGCAGCCCTGCCCTGGCCCCACTGCTGAGGCACGTGGCACACAGGGATCAGCTCACTCCACAAGTGCCATCCCACTCCCTGGGAACACAGCCACATTACCTTTTTAATCTCTGCCCTTGACTCAGTCTGGTCTTCTTCCAGGGACTGCAGCTCTTTGATATTCTCACCCAGCTCTTCGCTCAGCTGCACACACCTGGCATTTGAAGACACCAGGCTGGGTGCCAAATGCAAAAGTATAGATTAGAGTAACCCAAGGAGGAGAAAATGGTCAGAGAAACTTTAATCTTCCAGACAGTCCTTTATGTCCATTACAACAGAAACTGAACTCAGCCTACAAGTTCCTTACCAATCCTTTGGGTTTGTTTTCCAAAATCATTTCACAAGAGATCAGGAAGCTGATCTAACAGATGACAGCTGTTTCTTTACAAACTAAGATTACAAAACTTCTATGTAAACACAAGTCTGAAACCCACAAACTTGGAGAGGAATCACAGAGTCACAAAATACCTTGGGTTGGAGGGACTCTAAAGCTCAGTTTGTTCCACCCCCTGCCATGGGCAGGGACACCTTCAACTAGACCAGGTTGCTTCAACCCCCATCCACTCTGGTCTTGAACACCTCTAGAGATAGCGAGTCCACAGTCTCCCTGGACAGACTTGTTTATAATCCTCACCTCACAGGAAGGTCTGGATCTGGTTCTTACCAGCTGCCTCACAAAGACTCCTTAGCCTATTAGGAGTGAAGGTGCTCAGTCTAAGCAAGCTGGAACACTGAGAACACCCACCGTGTGCAGTGAAAGGCAGCCAACCAATTACCAAAGCAGTCACTACTACACTGCAAAATGAATAGCACTTGATTTCTTTAGCCCTTTGATATTAAAAACAAGCCTACAAAAACCACTGGTTAACTTGATGAACACAATTAGGTATTGTATTATTATCCAAGACTAATTGTACTTCCAGAGGGAGCAAGCAGCAGGCTACCTGTTCTCAAGACGAGTCACCTCTGACTGCAAGTGCTGTTCCTTCTTCTGGGCAACATCCAGCTGCAGCAGCACCTGCTCCAGCTCCAGCCCTGGAGAGGACAACAGCTTCCCTTGCAAGCGTTCCTCCAAGGCCCTACGCAGAAACAGCAGCTTTTATCTCAGCACAGAAACATCATGTCTGAGTTCACTGGTATGGGGAATATAACTACTGCTTGCTTGGAATTCTCTGGAAAATGCACAGAACCTAAAAGCAGGTGACCGCTGCATGCGGAGTGAGTAAGCAAACACAGCAGCTGGATGACAGCCCCTGCTTGAGTTCAGGCTGATTTAAGAAGACTACATTTTATTTTGATGTTGGCCTTCCTGCCAGAGACTGGTAGGTGACCAACACCCAAACCTTCTGACAGAGCCACCAGAACCCAACAGCCTCTGCACATTGCCAGGGCAGAAGGGGAAGGCCAAGATGATTGTGTCACGGATGTAGCTACCTCACCAAGCCCCAGTCAGTGAGAACTTTCCCCTAGGTTAATAAGCACATTACCAAACCCCAAAAGGTCTCCAGCACTTGGCTGAAAATGCCCAGGAGAAACCCCTTCAAAAGCCCTGTGCTGCCTCCAGAAACCCAGATGACGAAAGTGGATTCCTTCCATGCTCTCCACTGATTATCTGCTCATTTCAAGAGCAATGCAAATGGAAAAATGCTGCAAGGCAGCACAGCACTTGTGAGAAACTACAGTGCACTATTCTAAATACAACCAGTACAGATCCAGCTGCTTGAAAATGCTACTACTGTCCTCAGTGAGAGAACCTGGAATATAGATCTGGATTCAAAAGCCAAAGTACTAGCAAGGCACAGATGTTACCTGATGAGGAATTCTTTTGTGTGAAGAGTTTCAGTCATCCTGGCCAGCTCTTTCTGTAACTGTTCCTGGTGCAGCTTGGAGTTGCCAATGAAATCTTCTTGAGACTGCAAGGTGGCTTTCAGTTCCATCTTCTCATCCTGCAACACCTGCACAGAAGGCAGAAGGAATGACTGCTGCAAGACGGACCAATTGCAAGATTGTTGCAATGTGATGAGAGGTTGATCAGATTTTTTATGACCCTTGGAAATACTGCAGAGCAGCACATGGCTACGAAGCCGATTTTGATGCCAAGCTGGAACTTTACAAGGGCTCTAGAAAGAGACAACTCCAGGATGAAAAGCCTACCCACCACTTCTCACCAGCACTGCTTTAGACCCTGTTCCCTAGGAGTTCCTCCACTAACCTCTAGCATTTTCTTGGACTGACTTAATTCTTCTTGAACTCTCTGCTGATCTTCCAGAATCATGCGGTTGTCCTCACTCAAGTCATCCACCCTCATGCTGAGCCTCTCCAACTCCAGCTCGTTGGCACAGATGGTGTCATTGGCCCTCTCCAGCCTGCTGGTTAAGTGCTGGATTTCCGAGTGGCTCGCCAGCTCCACTGAGTCCAGGATCTGCTTCCGATTGGCCAGCTGGGTCTGCCAAAAGCAATCATCGGCATTAAAGCTAAACTGCAAAAACACAAAAGTTGTACCAAAGCTATGTTCAGCACAACTACTGATTTCTTAGTGTAACAAGCCACATTCTCAGAGTAAGCAACAAGACCTTCTAGAGAATTAGGGAGAGTATTGTTCCAGGTTTACGTGATGGATAAAACTTTCAAAGGCAAACATAGTAGGTAAAAAACAAAATGAAAAAAGAGGGGGCTCTTTGATTCCAAAAGCAGTTAAAAGAGAATCTGGAAAATGAGAATCTCAAATCACTCCTGCTGCCCGAGTATGATTTGTCTAAGAACAAAGTCTCCTGCTATTTTTTGCTCATGAGCCCAAGACTAGACCAGAACTGATGGCTGCAGGCAAGAAGGTTTGTAAACCATGTACAGGGCAGAGATTACCCAACCATTGATTCCACACCAGCACAGAAAGCAGCTCTGGGTGCACAATGGAAAAACCACAACCACCAAACAGCCCCAAAACAAACCAGGCATAACAGCCAATTTGCTTTGCTCTCTGCAGTAAATACCCGGTTCCAGCAGCTTGGGGGAATGCTCACTTTGAATTTTTCAGTGTTTTAATGGCAGACAAAAAAGTTACAAGGAACACACAAGAAGCAGACAATACCTGCTCTATTATTTATAGGCACAATACTTTATTTCAGAGCATTTCTTTCCACACAGCTAGCTGGTGAAATTTAACAAGCCAGCTCTTACATAAGCTTCTAGGAACATCCACTTCATATATTCCCTTTTTGTATACAATCTTTGAATTTTTAAAGGCTGGAACAAAATATTTGAGCAGTCCTACACTCCAGGTTTCAAAGAGTAGCAATGCCTGCCAGCTTCAGAATCACTACATGCCTTAATTTACACAAACTCTAAGAAGTGCTCATTTGCAAGGCTGTGGTAGAGTTTTGATTACAGCCTTTTATTATTATTTGAATAGTCATGACAGAAAAGGTAATCAAGAGGGCTGAGAGTTTAAAGCACAGCCTTTCTTCACCCAAGAAGCCAGAGTACAAGACTGCCTTAAGACTGCCTTTTCTGCATTAAGAAAATATTTAATCTGTCCCTTATTTCCAGCCACACAACATCCAGGCCAGCAGAGAATTCCAGGCTTTTAGGAAAGGCTGACTTTAAAGGCTGAAGGTGGTCTGTACTGGGGAAGAGCTCCAGGCTTCCCTAAGCTGCTCTGCAAGAGATGAGAGGAAGTACTCAATGGTATGGATCTCAACATGACCTGGTGCTAGAAAGACAACTAAGCACATAAAATGTACAGAAACATCCAAGGCAAAAAATTCAGCACTTCCATGCTGGGCTTTTCAAAGCAATTGAGGATTCAGGCAGTGTGTTCACAGTACTTGTGCACCTAAGGCACCTATGCTGCTTCAGGAGAACCTCCCCAACCTCCTGGTTTTCTGCTGCACAGTAAGACAAGTTCCTCTGTGCCCCAGTGTCCCAGCCTGAGCTCCAAGGACACATCTGTTCCCAAACAATTGAGCTATCAACGACACACAGACAGCAGAGCAGCAAGACCTTCTGCTCAAGGACTCTCTCTGCATTTGTATATCTCCTGGTGTCAGCCTCTCACAAAGCCCCTGTCAGAGCCAGCTTCAATCCTGTCATCACAGTCTCCCTCCTTGCAGGAGCTTCCACTCAAGAGCAACTCAGGAGCCCATTAAATGCAAAGTCCCAGCAAGAGCTTCTTATCAGTGTCTGCTGTGATTGTGTCTGTGTGACTCCACAGCTGTGCTCTAGGTCAATTCATCTCACTCTGCCGCAGCACCACTAATTCACCGAGCCATCAGCTTTGCAGAACAGCAGCCCTACCACTCCTTACCTTTGAGAGACCTAAAAAAAAGGCATGGGGGCTGAAAACTGCTGTTGCTTCAGTATTTTGTGAAAGTCTCTGTTGTAGGGGAAGACTGTTTTCCAACAGTACCCTCTGAGCTAGACCCACAAGGTATGTATGTAGCTGCTGGCAGGTACACAGCTTTCAACTAGACAACACGACGTAAAAGATACTTTAAAGCGTTATATGCTGTGGTCTCTTCTTCCCAGGGAGATCTGCACCCTACTGTCTTCCCTGCTAAATAGAGGGATGGCAGGGAGAGCTGCACAAGGTTTATCTAATCTCTGATGACAGACTCCAGATCTTTTTTCCATACAGCACTCGTACAAGCAAACCTTATTCTGCCAGAAGATTAAAAGTCACTTCAATGGCAATCCGTACTGGATGGGAGCCTGAGAAACTTCATTAGCCTCTCCCTCCCTCCCACAAACAAAGCAGAAACTTTCAGCACATGTTAATTGTACCTGCATGAGCTCGGAGTGCTCTGCCAGAGCCTTGCGCTGTGCCTCCAGCGATGCCACCTGCTGCTGGTACCGCAGGCGCTGCTTCTCCCAGTCAAGTGATTTTTGACGGAACTCCTGCAACAACAGCAGGGGTGGCTTGGAGCAGTACATCCCCCCTCCAGTTCACATCCACGTTTGCCTTCTCTCCCCACCGTATCCTCACACCTTTCCCCCAGCAGGGAAACCATTAGCCAGTCACCTGATGCAACAGCTCAGCAGTGCAGAGCCCTCACACACCGTGTTCCCCTCCAGAGGTAAAGCTGCTCACAAATGTTAAGTGCCAACACACTCATGGCTGTTCATGGGTTTGCTGTCAGGGATTTAACAATTCAGACTGGCTTTAGCTTCCAAAACATGCTGCTATTGAAATCACCAAGATAACAAGAATTAAATACAGAATTTGACTGCTAATCTCTGCCCCAGAAACTGGGCACTACATCAGTCGGGTGTGTGTTGTTACCACATCTTTCAGGAGGAGAAAACTGAGTGGGGTTGAGCTCAGCAGAGCAGAAAGATTGGAATATGAGACAGGGTTGAGAAGAAGTTTGACATGTAGCTCCCTCCTTCTCAAAGAAGTGAGAATAACAACCTTCTCACACTGGAATTCATTCCATTCTCATAATTAGTTACTATTCCAGCACGTTCTTCCTTTTATTCAGTCTAAGGGTAAGAACAGCTCTAAGGTTTATGCTGTGCAGTCAGAGACCCCAACACATGAAACTGCCTTTATTACACACGCAGTTGAGAAGAGCTGCACCTGAAGAGTGGATGGGCAGTGCTCCTTAAGAGGACACTTCCTAGTGGACTGTTCAGTCACCAGTGAAGCTCAGTAAGTCAGTTAATACACACAAGCTGCTCAGCACTTGCTTTTTTTACCACATACCTCCAGCTTCCTGGTCAGTCGGCTCAATTCAAACTTGTCCTCCTCTTGTCCCTTGTTAGCTTCTCCTCTGCTTCTTGTCTTTTTCTTCTGCAGCTTCTCATAGCTCCTCCTCAGCCGGGACAACTGCAGGATACAGTGAAAGAGAGAGCTTTGCTCAAGGCCCCAAGGCAAGAATTACACAGCCCTTTGAAAGAAGACACACAAAGTGGTTCACAGAAACAATGCCCTCATCAAGGCCACACAGCTCCCATGTGAAGGCTTCCATTTGGATAATGAGTCTTTTATACCAACAGCACTGCAAAACACACAAGTTGTATGAGAGTAGCGAGATGCCACTGAAGTCGTGACATCAGCAGCTTTAATTACAGCTCCGTCTTACCACAACTAAAGCATGACTGAAATATTGATAAGATGGAGGTTTACATGCAGCTGTCAATGCAGCAAGAGCACAGCATCCCCCTCTCTACAGGTGGTTCCCAGCCCCAGGAAGAGCCGGCTGTGCCTGTGGCCAATCTGCTCACCCGCAGGAGCACACCCACCACACCACACGTGGGTAATTCTTGTGTGATCAAAATATCCTGGTGCAGCTCAGGTGGGAACTGGAACTCTCCTGCTTAGTGGGAGAAGGATGGTTTGAGAATTGCCATTACCCATAATATCAACACCACTTCATCTGTCATTTTCTGCTTAGACACACTGTGTATTTCACAATGAGTGGAGAATGCCAACAGAAAATATCACTCCTACGCCTGCTGCTAGGATGCTGAAGTCGTATCAGAAGCAGGAATGAGGAAAAAGCTCTTGACATTTAAATGACCCTCCGTGCAAATAATCACTTGCAACTTGGAAAGAATTTTTCATCTGATGAGCTCCCCCCAACTCAACTATTAAATAAAAGGTTTCCAAACAGCCACAGGAATTTGAGAAGCCATCACCGTCGTTTTACTGATGGACAAAGCCAAGTCCGTGGATGAGCAGGACCATGAGAAGAAAAAATATCTGATTCAAGACCTGATGCAGTCAGTACTTCAGTGTGTTCAATGAGAACAGACAGATGTTCAGGCTTAGCGTTAATACCAACATCTTTTGCCAAACATATCAGGAGATAAGAGGTTTATTCTTTCAACAGTCTCACTAAGTTAGACACTGTACCTGTAATTGCACTGGAAATGGTGGTAAACAGAGGCAGAAATAATTTCCCCAAACAGTACTAAGAACAGAAGACTGAGGAATATTGGAGCTCAATGTCATCAGCATTAATTGTGATTAACTGCAATTTAGGCCCCAACACACAGGCTGTATTTCAGCCTTAGAAATTTAGGCTGATCTGCCAATGAACCTCAGCTTTGCTTTGCAGCTTATCCAGAATTCCAGTGAGAACACCCAGTGAATGAAGACTGTTAGTCACATGGAATAGTGAGGCGTTTTTAAATGAGAAAAGATGCCTTCTGTCATCACAGCAGAGAGTACCAAATTAATTTCACTTATGGCTTACAGGGAGCAGGAACTAGGTCCAGCCCTCCAGAGAAAACAGGTCAGTGCTCTATGAGCTGCTCATGCCAGTTCAGTCGCTGATACTGGCAAGTGGAGACAGGCAGAGTTCAAGCATAAATCTGGAATGCTGCTATGGCACCTGCAGGACAGGTACCACTTTGCACTGAGCAAGAGGCTTTGAGATGAAAGCTTTGATATTATTGTCAAACAGCATTTTCTAAGTATACTCGGTTTTTATGAAGGGTACTAAGACTAATATTCCTTGAGAGTACAAAATCTCTACTAAAGTCATCAGTGTTAACAGCGGCAAAAAAATGAGACAACATACAACTGTTATTTCCTGATGTCACACAAGCCAGGCCAGTTACATCTCCACCCTTTTTGAATTTCAGAAATACTGAAAGAGCAAACTGCTGCTGCCTGTACCCATTACAGCTCCAGAACCAGCACTGTGGTAACTGGGATGGGCAAACATAGGACATTCTTGCAGTAAACTTCTGCAGATGTCCAACATATGAAAACATTCCTACTCCAACACTTCTCTGTCTGTCACTAAGTTCCTCCAAATCACAAAAAACAGGCCAAGTGAGCCATAAAAATCTAACTTTATCTCTGCTCAATGCTCTTTTTGGTAAGCACACAAACACTAAGAGAGTGGGGAGTTTTAAAACCACAGCATTGAAACAAAAACAATGACGTGAGGTATTTGACCTGTCATCAAGTGGGAACTTAAAACCAAACTTCTCTTTTTGCAACTCACCTCCTCCTGGAATTTCTTCAGCTGTTGTTCATACTCTCTAACCATGTCCTGCTTGGATTTTTCCACATCTTCAACTCGGCGACGCAACATGCCAGCCTGAACAAAGGGATAGAAAGCAAACAACTACAACAGAAGTGGGCTTTATTGTCAGTAGGTACATGGACATTTCAGCGGGGTCCCTCATTATGAAATAGATGGAGGCTGTGCCTACATCTTTGGTAGGCTGGGGCCACAACTGTTTCTGTTCCAGCCTCTTGTTTTGAGCCAGTTTCTGGATTTCACTTTTGGGGACAAAGCTGACATAATTGGTTTGTACCAAAAGTCTATTTCTATCCAGTAGTTTCATAAAATTCTTTACAAATATGCATCATGATTTCAAGCTATCTACCAAGAGAAAAGTTGACCATGTCATTATCTTACTATGCTCAGGCAAAGGAGAGATTCCTAATAGCAAGGAAAAATAAAGAAATGGGGTTTTGAAGTTCACAGAAAAGACTTCCTTGACCCTGATTCAACTGCTCCTGAGATTCATTTTTCTCCCTTTTCTTTTTCCTCCCATCTTTTTCCCATCCACAACCTGAGTAGTCACAAGCCAACAAATTAAACAAAAATCCACAGTAAATTCATATGACTAAAGCAAAAGCATGAAAATACTCCAGCAGAGACTTCAAACATACTTTACAGTTCAGTTTGAAATCCATGCTTGCTTTTGGTGGTAAGAAACATTTCAAGTGTCTTGAGAAAAAATATTTGATAATAACAACAATAACCTATATGATAAAAATCATCGTTCTTGCAAATGAAAATCCTGTGGCTCAACTGTATCTTATGGTCCACATTCTGCACAAAAACTTCACTTACTGATAATTTTCCACTAATACAGAATTTTTTGCACTTCCCTCAGGCCTTTAAATAAGGACCACAAAACCAGAGCTCTGTAAAACAGCCCGTGGAGAACTTCCCAGCAACATCTTGGTGTAGTTTATATTAGGAAATGGTATTCTTGGTGCAATTTCTATAGTAGAAAATTGTTTTTTTCTACCAATGACAACAGGTTGCTGGGCTGTTCATTACTGCTGTAGCCAGAACCAGTGTCTCTGGGCTCTCTCTAACACCTTTAACAGTTCAATATGTGGGCTTCCACCAACCCTAGGGGAGCTGATCACTTGACTTGGATTGAATCATGAACCAGACACTTTACTCCAACAGGTCCTTTAATTCTATTCCTGATTCTAACAGGTAAAACACATTGCTGACCCCAATCAAAAAACAGAATGAAACAAAGGTACCTCCTTTTGTTTTTCCTGCAGAGCTGCCTTGGCAGATGAGAGTTCCTGCTCCCGAGCACTCAGACAAGCTTCCAAAGCCTGTGTCTGCCCTTCCCATTCGGATTTCTTGTGAGCCACCATGATGTCAATCTGTTTCATCAGCTCCTGCAGCTCAGCCTCGCAGGAGGTCAGGAACCCGCCGCTGGAAGGGAGAGAGCCTGGAGTTACAAAGCAGGTCCCACCCAACACGTCCCGTGTCCCAGATCAACAAAGGCAGCAGAACACACTGACTGGAACCAAGGCACCAACTCTGCACACACAGTGCTTTGAGCTCTCTTCAAATCAGCCTGCACAGAAACAGAACCACAGAATCATTAAGGTCAGAAGAGACCTCCAGGATCATCAGGTCCAGCCTTTTACCCAGTACCATCCATGCCCACTAAACCACATCACTTCACACTCAGGCATTCATCCCTTTGCCTTGGGTACTATGCATTACCTAAGTAAACCAAAGCATGTTTAATTCATATTTTGTATTGCCTTAATTGCTCTCCAGGCAGAGGCATTTTATAGCAGGTTTCAGTCACCAGAGGAATCTTATAGCCAGGCTATGAGCTCCTGAAAACAGAAGTTTATCACAAATGCAGACAAACCCTGAAGCAGAGGGGGCTGGATGACAACATGATAATGAAGAATCAAACCCTCGTAATCCATCGGGGAGCACAAGCTCCCTAGCAAAGCCCAGATTTCTAATTTGGCGCAGTAATTATCGAAGCCAATTCAAGTAACTCCTCTAAAACTTCCCAAGCTGCCATGACAGGGACAATATTAAGGTTTGCCAGACACAGCCCTGGAGGGTGGCAAACTCCATAATGATCTCTACCCCTTTAATTTGCCTGTCAAACTGTAAGAACTGAAAAGAAATGGAAATCAATAGGTTAAGGGATGAAAATTTCTCTGTTCTCCCAGGGCATATGCACACTTCATGACTTGGCACTTTTTCTATAGGAAAAGAAATACTCCTTAAAGGAGCCAAAATCAGTCACATTTGAAGTTCACCCTGTCCTGTGAGTTAACCAAAAATTAGCAGCTATTATGCAGAGCAGGAACATTTCCTTCACAGCATCTGCTAATATGTAGCAAATTCCAAACTTGATTTCTGCAATCAGCTCTGAAGAAGATACAGTATCAAATAAATTTGAGTCACATTCTCAAGGATGACTAGGAAAATGGCATCGGTGACTTTTGCTTCACGGTTGTTTAACACATAAAACATTTTGTTCTGTTATTGTCACTACAGTCTCTCTCAGGGATTGAAAAGTCCAGAGGCTCTCACCTCAGATAGAGCATTAAAGATTCCTCAGAGCTGAGCGGGACTCTGCAGTTTCAACGCGAGCAGGAAATAATGTTTTCAGTGAAATCAGATAATAAAGTCACATCTCATTAAACTTGCAAGGCTGTTACAAAATAAATATTTATTCACAACTCTACTTACTACTGCTCCTGATGTTGGACAGTAAGAAGAGTTTACAACAACAGAAAAAGATGAGGCAAGGTTTTCAGGAAGAGGTGGAACTAAAATTCTGACAACTAAGACTGTAATACCTGAGCAGGTATTAGTGCAGAGGCAGCCCACCCAGTGACTTTGCTCCTGCAGCAGCTGAAGGCCACTGCACACTGGTACCAGAGGATTTATACTGAGTAAGAGGCAAGGTTAATACTTAAATCATTTGGAATGACTGCTGTGTACGGTTGCATACGTACCTCCCCTGCCCATTTCTCTGCATTCCTTCCAGCAAAGCCTCCATCACTGAATCCTGGTGGCTTCAGTACTAGGGAAGCACAGGAAAGCAGGAGTCACTCATGGCAGTGCACAAATCAGGCTGCTCTTCCATCCAACTGCAGAACAAGCAGAAGCCCACAAAGCAAAGAAGTTAAAAAACATACCAGGAGCATGCAGTTGAGGTGGGGAAAACAATGGCACCTTCATGAACTTACAAACCAAATAGAGGAGAACAGATTTTTCTACCAGGAAAAGATGCCCAATGCTATCATCCAGCACCACCAAATTGCAGTGATATAATCATGTGATCTAATAAATTCAGAGAGGAGCAATGAGAATCTGCACTTGAGCAACTCTGCACTCATGTGAACTCAATACAGAGGGACTGGTAGATGTCCTGAGAGCACCAGACTGTGGAGGAACAGGAACATTTGGGCTTCAAAGAGGCCAGCCCGAGATCCACCTCTGATGGGGAAGTTTGTCACTTCAGAGAGAAAACACAAGAAAGTAGCAGTAAGAATTCATCCATAAATTACATCTTCTCCAGCTTTTACTAGAGATTAGGTTAAAGACACCATGCAGTTTACCACCACACTCAGAACACACTGGTTGTTCATACGGTTGTGAGAATATTAACAAAACACAAACTCCTCAAAAATTCCTCTTAAATTCTGCCTCAAATTACAAAAATAGGTTGAACAGCTTTACAGCAGCAGTACACCGTTTCAGTTAAAAATTACATCTTTTAAGTCACAAACATGTGCATACCCATAGAAATTTCACATCTTGGTGTGAAAGCTTTACATTAAAGGCTTTACATTAAAGCCAAAAATGGGGAATAAAGTTACCATGAAATCATAGCCAGGAAGACAGACTTTGTTGCAATGTCCTCTTCATGAAACTGCAGCTAACACAAAAATGGTTAAATTAATCCAGAGCTATTAACACAAACTTATGTTTCCAAAATCTACACACTTTCCAAGATGTGCAGATCCTTCCAACATGAAGATGGATCCTCGCAACACCTTTCTTCAAAAATTAACATGGGATTATTAAGCAATCACCAAAAGGGGAGCAGGTCACAGAAAGGGAGACTTCCACAAACACAGGCTCAGCTTTGCTCTCTTTCCCAAAGAATCTTCCATCCTGCTCCTACAGCCCTTTAAAACACAATTCACAATTTAAAACCTGTCCTTGGGAGGTGTGTTTTAAACCACAAGTGTATTAAGAAATACACAGAAAAAAATCCTTTCCCTATTCTGATAGTGTTTTGTCTGTCTTTGGTCCTCTTTGTGCTTAACAAAACCCAATCAATATGCAAAACAACTTCGTGGTTCTGCTGAGGGCAGGGTGCTGAGGAGAGCAGATGAGCAGATCGCCTGAGCTGTTGACAGCATTCCAAGAGTTTCCCAGGTGGCAACAGCAGCCATTAGACAGTAGCAGCTCTCCTCTTTCATTCTAATCACACCTACACAGAATGAATTTTCAATGGGCAGACAGATGAGGAGACAGACAGCATGGAATTCCAGAACAGTTTGGACTGGAAGAGATCTTAAAGCCATCTCATGCCAAGCCCCTGCCACGAGCAGCGACAACTTCCACTATCCCAGGCTGCTTCAAGCCCCATCCAATCTGGCTTTGGACACCTCCATGGAAGGACAGCCACAGCTTCTCTGTGCCTCTGCCCTACCACCCTCACAGCCTGCCAGCTTTGCCTACTTTGCCAGGATACCCAGACTTTAGGGAAAAGCCTTAAAATCAGACATCTCTAGCCAGTTTTATACTACATATGGTTTGCTGATTTAGTATTATATTTTAGCCTCTCACACCTGCAAGTTGCAATGTGCAAGTTACAGGCACCTGAGTAAAGACTCACAAGAGAAAGCAGTCTCCTTCATAAACTACAGCTGAACCAAGGAGAGCTGGCTGGTCACTTCTGAAAATGAAGAAAATGGAAGTATTTGCCAAAAAAAAAAAGGAGGTGGGAGGGGAAAAAGAAAAAACCAACATATTTAAAAATAAGCAAGGCTCAGCATCCCAGCACAAGGCAGAATTGCAGTAGAGACAAGTGGAGAGAACTTTACAATATGCAGGAGGACTTCAGAATAGCACCCATGAGAAAAGATTGAGATTACTTCACATTTAAAAACATAGAAAGATCTTAAAGCGTTGCTGGAAGCATGCTTACAATGAAAGGAGCAATAACCTCCCAAAAGCAATACCACAGACAAGCTCCACTTGCCAGCGGCAGGAACGGCACCAGCGGCAGAAGCCCGGAGCGAACCACCCCTCGCCAGGGCAAGAATCCCAGAATCACTGAGGTTGGAAAAGTCTTCTGAGACCATCAAGTCCAACCTGTGACCGATCCCCACTTTGTCACCCAGCTCAGAGCACTGAGTGCCACGTCCAAGGCACCTCCAGGGATGGGGACTCTACCACCCCTGCCCTGGGCAGCCCCTTCCAATATTTAATCACCCCTTCTATGAAGGAATTCCTCCTGATGTCCCATCCAGACCTGCCCTGGTGCAGCTTAAGCCTGTGAAGTGGCCGGGGCCGCTGTGCGCGGGCAGCGCTCCCCGCTTCAGCCACAGGAGCTGCCCCCCGCCAGGCATTCCCTACTCCCCGGCACTGCAGCCCCTCCCCGTTCCCGAGCCCTTACGATGTTTACCCCGCACCCGCAGCAGGAGTTTCGCTGCCCGGGGCCCCTCCAGCGCTGCTCCTCGGGGAGTAGCCCCGAGCCCCGGGCCGAGCTCCGCTGCGAGCTGCCCAACACTCCAGCTCTGGCTGGCTGACCGACCCGCCTGCCCTCCCTCTCTCCTTCCTTCCTTCTTTCTTTCCTTCCTTCCTGCCCTGCTTCCTTCCCCCACTTCCTTCCTTGCCCCCCTTCCCGCCTTTCCCACCCTTGAGGCGGGCACAGCACGGCCCCGCGGCGGCGGCCCCACGCATGCGCTGTGGTGGCGCCTGCGCAGCGCCGGCCCCGGAGATGGGCAGGGTAGGGCGGGCAGGGGGATCCCGGGGGGACACCGCGGGGGCACCGGAGGGACACCGCGGGACACGGGGCGGTCACGCAACCGTGTTGCCCGGGAGTGGTAGGGATCGCATCGCCTCGCGGCTGGGGTGCGCTCAGGCCCGTGCTCACCGCCGCCCACATCGCGGCTCCGGCAGCCGGCGAGTGCCAGGCCTGGCTTGCTTTTGAAAAAGTGTCAGTTCTCTCGTACCCCAGGATCGAGCTGCCTGCTGCTGCTGCCCTGCAGGGTCACACCGGGGGCTAAGGTGACCCTTCAAGGAGGGCAGGGTACAATGAAACACCCTGGAGTAATTATAGTAGCTGGGGCTGAAAGATAGGTCTCGTTTTGCTTCTGTTTCACCAGTTTCCCGGACTTCAGGTTCGGGCACAATTCTGGGTACCTTAAAGTACCTTTGTTGTGACTTCCAGACATGTGAAGGTGTGGGTGAGGCACGGCACTGGTCAGGGGCTGTAAGCCAGCAGGCAGTAAAGGGTCCTGGGCAACTCTAGCTGCTCAAACTCACTCAAATTAGACTTCTAAAAGTCAGTCAGTAGATATAAATGCACATAAATACCATTAATAATAACCAGCTGGTTTTATATATTCATCTCTGATGCATATCAATGTGCAATTCAATTTGATAGAGTTCTTTTCAGACTAAGTTGTTCTCCTGTGGTTCTAACCCCTTTTTGCGTGGATTAGGAAAATCAAGGTTTTCCTTGTAAATTTAAGCTTCATATGGATTGCATCAGAACTGGAGCAAGCCCATAGCCCAAACTGCAGCTCTGGCTGGGGATGTTGTTAAAACAGCATCTACTTTGTGTCACAGATTTAGCTGCTCTCGCCCGCTGCGACGATGGACAGTGAGGTGCAGAGGGATGGCAGAATCCTGGATCTGATCGATGATGCATGGAGGGAAGATAAATTGCCCTATGAGGACGTAGCCATCCCTCTGGTAGGTGAATTGCTACTTATCAATCTGAGTTAAGGCTGCTGTGTTTATCACAGCCCCTTCCAAGAAAAGCCACAATGTTGCTCATGGTGCAGCTAATTTGTAGAAAAGGCTCCTGGATCTGACTCCTTCCTTGCCCTATATGCCTGTCATTCCTGCATGCATGAGGACATGGATGTTTCTGTCCCTCTTCCCCTGACTGGTTGCTGAATCTTCTCAGAAGTGGAATGCCCTTCCCATTGCACTGTCCTGAGCTTAGCATCAGGGAGAAGTAGAATTATCCTTTCTCTCTGCTTCCCTTTGTTGTTCCTGATGTTTGATGTACATTCCCAGTTGGTTTGAAGAGCAGAGGATCAGTCTCACACTGACAGTTGCAGTCTTGGTTACACTTTATTTGCACTTCCTGCAATGCTATTACAAGAAGCTGAGAGGTTTTCACATGTGTTTCAAAGCAATCTTTTCCAGATACAGTATTGCTGTTGGCAGTTCCAGGATAGCAGTGAAGGGCTGGCAGGTGCAGCAGGACTCTTGTCTGTGCTGCTGTGCCCAAGGCACGGCACCTCTCCTTTCATCCAGAGTACAGCTGCGAGGCCAAAGAGGGGCAGCAGGGGAAAAGCTGCTGCTGATCCCACAGAGCCCAAAGCTGAAGCTTCAGATCTCCCACGGTGATACCTTTCCTTAGCTGTTTTGAGACTTCCAGGGAAGTGGGAGATAGCTGAGGCTTTCCCCTTTCCTTGTTCTCTTTAGTATATGAGCTTCACCCCAGCTAGCACAGATAGAGCAGCCATGGGGATTGTGGGGTGCTGGTTTCTTTCAGCACAGAGACATTTCCAAATTTGTGACATGGCTCCAGCTTTAGCCCTGCCACCACTGGCTTTTCAGAGAGGGTGAGGGGCAGCTGCAGAACTCAAAATCCTTATGTACAGCACACATTTTCTTGCCAAGAGTTGGGCTTGAGGGAAGAGTCTTGCAGAAGTGTGATTCTCAGCTAAAAGAGCCCAAACCCTTCTTTGCTTCAGGTAACCTTTATTGAGTAAGCTGAGTATCATAAACAGGTTCCTTGTTGACAATTGCCTTCACCCTGAGTCGAAACATTATTGTTTCTTCCCTTTAGAGCCATCTTGTGATGGCTTACAGTCACATACAGACGACAGCCCCAGAGAAGGAAGCCTCACCAACTAACAATAGAAAGAAAGGCCTGGCTGTGGATATAAAGATCCCCAGAGATGGGATTGGCTCTGATCACATGGAAAGACCAGCATGAATTCACAGGGGACTTACTTAGGGAGATTGCAAAGGAGCAACTAGAATGACTGTGAAAGTGTTATTTGAGCCTGTCCTGAGAATCTGCCCCAGTGCTCATTTGAGACATTTCTGGGAACTCAAATGGGCATGAATCATTCACTGCTTTCAAAGCTGAAACATTTTATTTAGTTCACGCTGGGATTTCCAGAGGTCTAGAACTCAGAATTCCTGTCCAAATGGTATCTGGCAGAATAGCACAAGCTCAGTGTGACTACACCAATACAGCAAGACAGAGAACAAATAATAGAAGTAAGGAAAACGGAATCTCAGTTAAACTCTCCTTCCCCTTACTGTGCTGTGAGCAGCTCTGTGGCATACCTGGCAGGGGGTTCTGGCTTCTGCTGTTCATCCAGCACAGCCACACCTCAGTCCAGCACACAGACAGGAAGGCCTTCTCACCTGCCATAGGAAAGTAATATGTAACAGAACCAGTTGTCTGCAGTATTTGTATTCTTGGCAACAGCAGAAACAGCACATTGCAAACATACAATGGAATAATTGCATTGTACTGTTATTTACTTCCTTTGCATTTGCTGTATATTCTCCCTCACTGTGTGTGCAGTCTGAGTGTACAGCAAGGCCCCAGGGTCCTGGAAAACAATTTACCTTTCAGA
The DNA here is from genome assembly GCA_020086605.1 of Lanius collurio. NCBI lineage: Eukaryota > Metazoa > Chordata > Aves > Passeriformes > Laniidae > Lanius > Lanius collurio. Next base: position 605,056 of record JACBWW010000019.1, on the reverse strand, counting down.
TTAAGCACCATATTCAAATGAAAAGAATACTGTTCACAACAGGGCTCAGCAATATTTTTAAGTGGATCAGTATGTATGATATTTTTTGTTCAGATGCACCCTCTGGTTGTGTTTGTGGGGTTTTGCATCTATCCATACAAATAGTAACAGCGTGCTGCTTTCAGGAGGTGTATTACATGTGGAATGCGTTGTATCTGTGTTTTGTTTTCAGAATGAGCTCCCTGAACCAGAGCAAGACAACGGTGGCACCACTGAGTCTGTGAAAGAGCAAGAAATGAAGTGGACAGATTTGGCTCTCCAGTATCTCCATGAAAATATTCCACCCACAGGAAATTAGTGAATCAGTGGAATTTCATACAGTGGATGCAAGAATGCAACATAAAAATATTTTTCAGCTGACCATTGCTGTCATAAGCTGCCCTAAGGAAGAAACAACATTTCTGAAACTTTCAGATTCCAGCAGTGGTTCTGCTCACAGAGAAGAGTTTAAAATGCTTGTCTCTTGAATGTGAAATAGCAGAGGTTCTGACATGTCAGAGCCAAGTGCAAAATGTTTCATGCTTATAAGATTATTTCGTGGTTTTTGTTAAATTATTCTTAAGTTGGTGCCAATTCTGATCTTAAATGTTTTCAACACATGATTAAAAAGTTTTTACTGTCTCAAATTGCAATTGATTTCAAAGCTCGCAGTGGGATTATTGTGTAGAGTTCAGTGTACAAAACCCAAATAGCTCTGAGTTGTTGCCATCTTTAACAAGTGTGTGGCTGGCGCAGGTGTGAAAGGTTGGTCAGCAGAATCAAGAGTGGGGAGTAGCCTGTAAGCAGTTGAATTCCTGCTCTCAGGATCTGGCAGTAGTAGTGGACAGCATTTCCAGGGCCGACATCCTGGGAATGTTTGCCAATGTGTACAATGAACAGACAGTCTAATTAATGCTGAAATGGTGGTTATTCAAAATCATGGTCTTTTGAGGGATGGTTGAGAATTCCAAGGAAGAACCTGGCAGTCCCAGTGTAGAGCCTCTTGAAGTGAGAGCCACCTCAGATGGGAAATGAAAATTCAAGACAAGTGTGACGGGGAAAAGAAACGAGTAGGGCTTAGCTTCAGGCAACAAATTGTTACCTCTCTTTGTATTGAGATGAAAGGCAAGGCCCTCTTGATTTACCTTATTTTATCTCTGATTCTCAGGTGTCTTTTGCAACAGGTAAAAGCCTTCTGTTCATGTTTCACTGTTGGACCAATTTCGTCTCACCATTGGCAGAACTTCTTGCTAAGGAGAAAATATTTTGACAGAGTTTATGATTATTGGTAGGGGTGAGAAAGGAGCTGGAAGGAAAACAATGTTTAAATTATATTCTTTTGCCGGTGCAGCAGAAAAAGCACTGTCCTGGAACTTCCAGATCCACAGAAGTTATTTGGTGTCTTTTCTCAGTGTTTGTCCTATTCAAAATAACAAGCCCCAGCTTTTGCCGGGGTGATTATCAAATGGGACCACAGCATGGCACACGTTCAGTGAGACTCACATTGCTGAGCTTCTTGAGGCTGAAGAGCTCAAGGTGCTTGTGAAAGAATTGTGCTAGGCACATTCTCTGCCTCCAGTGTGATCTGTGCCTGCACCAGAGGAGCAGCGCACACTTGTCTGAATGAGAAGGAGCTGCAGACAGCAGGAAGAATTAAGGATTAACCTGAGAATTAGCAAAGTCAAAAAGCTTAATAAGTACAGCATGGACCAAAGAACCAGCTATGCGGCTGGGAGCTGTAATAGTTCAGCTCCTCATTGGATCATCACCAGGGGAAAAAAAGCAGAGCCTGGGCTTAATGAGTTATTTCTAATCCACTCCACGTTCCCTTTCCCTGCCCTTTGTTAGAAGAATTTGCTGAGAAAATGCCATGCAAAGCTACCACCCAACTTCTATCCAGCAGCCATCCCTGCTCCCTCTCTTCTCATCCCTTTACAGACTCCCCACCACCCTCATTTTCCCAATATTGCTACTATACCTTCCAGCTCCAATTTCAGACTGCCTTTCCTGCCCCTGACAGTTGTCTTTCCTTGGCCATCTTCTTCCTCCCATCCAGCAAGGAAAGAAAAAGCCTTCCTTACTTGAATTAGAGCTGAATTCATGAGGTTCCAGCAGGTCTGTGAGAAAATGTGGGAATGCCAGCTGTGTGAGTGTTACCCAAGACAGCAGTTGCTTGGGAGCCCAGTGGAAAGCCAGACACCTTGAAGTGGTACCTTCCCTTTTTCACAACACAGTGCTGTGCATCTGTTTCCTGCCTGAGGTGGTGACAGGATTTGTAGAAGGGGCTCTGGACCATGGCACTTGGGAGAGCAGGAGGGACATGAGAGATTAGGGATCATCATGAACTCTCCAAAGGCAGGGCCCTGTGAAACCAAGCGTCGGCCCCACCCAGATGCTTATCAGACTTGCAGTGACACCTTCAATCTTCCTGACATTCTTTGCAAAAGGCAAATAGACAGGCAATAATTTCCTCAGTTTCAACACGTGTAGTGAAATTGCTGCTCACAGCGTGATACCAACATATTTGTGTCTTTTATTAGTCATCCCCCAGGGCAAACTATATTTAAATTAAGGAAACCTGCTAGAATAGAAAGTGCCCCACCTTCTTAAGAAGAAGATTCAGTTGTATAGCTCAAGACTGGTCTTCATTTCTTCGCTGGTAACTTCCTCCTTTCACCACACCTACTGTTACTGGCAGAAGAAAAAGCAAGCAAATTGCTGCCAGAGAAATTGTGGGATCCTTCAAATCTCTTACCCTTAGAAGTTCCATGAGGAAGTCCATATGCTGAGGCTGTGTGTTGTGTTCATCTACCTTTTGTATGGGGTGAAGACAGGTAAGAACTCAACCGTTTGTTTTGAATGTTTTTGTCACATAGAACACATTTCTGTGCTTTACAGCAACATGAATGTACCTGCCCTCTGCATTAGTTACTGCGCAGGGTTTCTCACTAGCATTATTTATTTTGGCAAAGCAAATTATACTGGTTACATGAATGTAGTCAGTTCTAAGAGTTCCAAATGGAAAACCAGAAGTATTTTAGAGTATCTTTTCCTCCCTTTGCAAACTTTTCTCTTATATAAGTACTATCCATTGACACCGAAAATGTCATTTGAAATCTTCAGAGAATAATGATTTCTTCTCAGGGGTGTCATGTATGACAGAGGCGAAGGATGAATTACCATTTATGAACAGTAAGCTCCATTTGATAGCCTCACAGCCCTACAAGAACCAACCAGTGTAAAACTAAACAAAAGTACTGCCTTGTGTTAGCATACACATGGGAGCAAGGCAAGTTACAGCTCTCTGCTTTGTAGGGAAAACAAACAGGGCTAAAAACCCCAGTGTTCTTATAAATACTAACTTGTGTTGCATCTGGTCCTCTGGAGTAATCTCAGGGTTGCTTTTGCTTGGTTTGTTTAATACTTTGTAGGAAATGCAGTCACAAGAAGTGGGAAAAGAGAATGGTGTGAGAAGGCACTGCTGAAATGCAGTGAGCTATTGAGGATGAGTTTAAGAGTGGAGGGCACACCCTCTCTGTGGAAAAGGGATGGAAATCTGCACTAATGCTCCCGAGATTCATGGTGTGGTAGTGGTTGCAAGGTGGCAGGGGCTGGAGAGCCAGAGCTCCGGCAAACAGAGAAGTGGCAACAGGCTCACCTGAGCTCCACGCAGGTGCTTACTGGGAGAGCAGTTCTGTGTCCCAAGGACCACAGCTGGGACAGCCACACATCCAGCCAAGTGACCCACTGAGGACAGGCTGGTAAAAACCTCAGCTGCTACTTTACTCATGCAGACAGCTAGGTACCACAGCCCCAAAACACCAGCATGGCAAACCCTGCCTGTCCATAGGATCAACATCAAACAAAAAGCCTCCAAACATCATCTCCTAGAAAGGAATGAGAGAGACCAGGGGAGTGCAGGCCTTAAGAGCACTGACTGCAGTAAATACCAGGAGTCTGCCTGGGACTGTTCCCATGACTGCAACACTCCTACCTGGGAGCATATAACTTCAGAATACATATATATGTATAACTTCAGAACCAAGTTATTCTGAAGATGCCTACACTGCTGCAAGAGCACCTTGGAGGCTGATCTCAGGCTCCAGACCAAACTTGTCCAGCTCCCAGGAAGGTACATGGATTTAACACATTTTTATGCTCCCTGCTACAGGTTCTGGGAGATCAGAGTACCTTGCCCAGCCAAACAGTGTTTGCCTCCTATTTTACATATCAGAAAACAGAGCAGAAGGAGAATGGGGATTGCCAGAGACTGTCCTAGCAAGCTAAGGCAGGGCTGGAAATGAGTTACTGGGATGCTGGGTTAATGGCCATATTCGTTCCCCTTTACTGGAGGGAAGTGGTCTGTTGGACATGGGTTAAGTACAGTGCCAGGGGATAAGTTTCTACCTCACTTATTTGCTTGCAGAGTAAATCTCAATAAGCCACTTGCCCCAGTCATCCTGGAGTTTCAAAGACACTTCCAGCCATTTGGGTAGGAGTCACTGTGCTTAGCGGAAGGAAGAGCAAAGCCAGGATAACTGGCTGTCCTCACGTGTCAGTTTTTGAACACATGGTGGATGAGGCTGGGATTGGCACTAGCTTGCCAGAAGAGAAGCTGGCAGGTTTCCTCCCTTTATTAGCACTGATCTGATTTTGTTAATCAAAACAGAACCAATCTAACAGACCTGGTGCAGATATAAAAAGGCCCTTTATACAGACCCTGTGTTAGGTATCAGCAAATGCTGACCAGCTCTTTGAAAGCACTTCTGTACCAGAGGGTTTGGGCTGTTCTGATGACAAACAGTGCTCCTCTGGGCAAGCCTCAGCACAGTGCAGGAGATACAGAAACAAATTCAGCAATTGGTGCAATCTTGCACCATATACAAGTAATTCATGCCTGGCATTTCTGCCTGTATTGCTACAGCTTCAGTGGCAGTAAAGATAATTAATAACACTATAGTGCTACTATACAATAACTAAAGCAATGCCTAGTTATTAGTAAAACACACAGCTGTGGTTCTTTATGCTGCAGTAGCACCTAGAGAACAGTCACTGAGTCTCACTGTGTGAGCTGGTGTGCATGAGCAAAAAATGTTAATTTTTCTCGGCTAGTTGCTTTGGGATCTCTACAAGGGCAGTGTCATACAACTCTTGCTGCTGTTTTCCTGGAGCATCTTGGCACTGTAAGAATGAGCTGAGAGCAGGCTGGCCAGGAGGCAGCCACCCAGGTCACCTTTCCTCTTGGGAGCAGAACCCAGAGTCACATTGCTCTGGGAGCTCTGTGTGAAGCATTACAGAGGCAGGACACTCTCCATTCAAAGGCCCCTGATTTCACTGGGCCTGGCTGAGGGCTCATTTCCCACCACTCCTGTCACACCATTCATATGTTACCATGGGTTTTATACAGGAAGGACTCCATGGATTTCAGATGTTAAAATTTATTTCCGAATTTATGGTAGCAATTTAAAATATTCAGTTGGACTTAACTGCAACATCCTTTTAGCCTATTAACTTTTATTTCTGGAGCTCCTGGGGCTTCTACAAAGTAATTAGCAGAACTGTGGCAACTGAGCAGATTGTTTTATGTGCTGGGCACATAGCATTTATATCACTCTCATGCTCCTGATTTCCTGAGGAGGAGAAAAGGGAAAGTTGTTCATAAAAACTGTGAAAGTTTCATCATTCAGAAATTAAAATGCACAGAGCATTGGAGGTTTGCTAGAGCATCATTACCTTACAGCTGCAGGTTTTCTAAATCCTGCTACCTACTGCACAGTCCTTTAAGCAACAAAGATCAAGAAGATTCCTCTAGGAACTGTAGCCTGAACAATTACTGCAGCCCAGGACAAATATGTGAGAGAGACACTCTCCCCCACAAGGTTCTTCAATAAGATTATGAGGATTTGAGGGAAAGGATTGTGAGCCACAAAGAGGCTACTAACCCTGGGAGTATGTTCATAAGCAGTGTCTGTCTGGAGACAGTTATTCCATTCCCTGCCAGTGCCCTGCTGGAGGCTTTATTGGGCTCTGAAGGCTCAGCTGGTGTTCTGCTGGAAAAGCAAACAACAAAAGACAGGCTTTCCAATGGCACAGGCCATCCCATCAAGTAGCACTTACCTCAAATTCAGTTACACTTCAGCTGTGTATAAAGCACAGTTACCATCTCACACAGTCAAGGGTGCCCCATTTTGCAGTCTGGAATACCAGGCTGCATCTGCACATACAAATGAAGCACTGAGCTGCCCCTCACCATGGCAAGACTCTCTGCAGCTTGGCAGCTCCAGAAACCAACCCCAATGACACCTGTTTAGCCTAGAACTTGTCCAGAGCACCTGGGTGTGCTCACAAACCAATACTGCAACCATCCTGCTTGTCAGTCTCTAACACCTTCCTCACACCCAGAGGAGATTTTTGAAGAGAGGCCCTGCCAGCTCCCAGCTGCCACAGGAAGCTGGGCTGTGGTGTTTCAGGGAATGCTGCTCCAAAAAGGTGTGATTGCTCTCTTTGTTCCAACATGGCAAGAAAACTTAAATTCCAAGGTAACTTCAGTCATGAGCATAACAGAGAGGAGAGGGAGACAGGAGACAGGAGCAGCCCCTATGCTCAGACAACTCACAACACATTTTCCTGCCCTGTGCAGGGTAGCAGGTACAACAGGCTAAAGAAAACCCCTTGGTGCCAAACTCCAATTGCCACTCTGCTCCTTTCAGATCCTCGGGAGACATGTCCTGCATTCACAGCCCTCAGCCTCTGGAATGCTTTGATAGGGACAGAGCTGAAAGTGAAGCTGCTGCTCTACACCCGGCAGAACCCAACCTGTGCCGAGGAGCTCCACTCAACAGCCTCCGAGTACCTCAATGTGACCACGAAAACCACCTTCATCATCCACGGGTACCGACTCACAGGCTCTGCCCCGGTCTGGATCCCTGACCTGGTGCATCTCCTGCTTTCTGTAGAGGACATGAATGTCATCATTGTGGACTGGAACCAGGGGGCAACAACTCTCATCTACAGTTATGCTTCCAGCAAGTGCAGAAGAGTTGCTGAGATTCTGAAGAAACTTATAGATGGAATGTTGGTAAGCTGGACGCTCATGCTACGATACAGTCATTAAGGCACAGTATGTAAAGGGCACAACAGAAATGCTCAAATCAGCAGGATGTCTGGGAATAGAAACTCCTCAAAAAGGAATACATTAATTTTTGGAAGAGCATGTATACTGCAGTGCCAAATCCTACCCTTGGACTTGGTACAATGGTATTTTGGTGCAATATTCAGTTTACACTCTAAGTCTCCACATTTCTGGGTACAAAACTCTCCAGACATGTTTTGCCATACAGAAACTCTACTTCCAGTCTCTACATATCCAGAGGCAACTTATGGGGATCAGCTACAGCTCACAGCTCCTCTAAGCTCTTGCACAGGCAATGATGATGCTGGATCATTAGGATCATCGTGTCTGCTAATTCCTTGCAGGAACCACATGTGGGGAAACTGGAATTTTACTGCTGGGGCCCATCAGTGGTTCCTGTCCACACTTGTAGTCATTGCTCCAGGAAAATACAACCATTGCCTGAACTGTTCTCATCACAGCTCTATGAGGTATAGGCCTAAAACAGGAATGGAGGCTGCTCTGTGGGACTGTCAAAGGGGGAATATCTACTCAGAGTGGAACACTCTGGGAGATGTTACATTCCTCCTCCCAATGATGCCCGAAAGATAGGCTGGAAATAAATCCCCACAGACTGATGTAGAGCACGTATTTGTTTATTGCAGTGCTGGTGGTGAGGGGGATCTTTCCTCCTAACTCACACCCTTTGTCAAGTGCTGTGGTATATTTATACAGTGAATTCTGCTTAATGTTGCTATGTCATTACAACATCATCACATATGCACCAGAACTAATTTACACAGCAGGATCTCATGGTTATTAGGTAATTCTTTGCACTGTGCTTGCACTTCCCCAGTTTGGGGGTCTTCAGGGGTCTTTGATGAAGCTTCTAAAGTCTTCTTTGCACTTGAAGTTTTCAACTTTGTCTTCGGGGCATGGGTAGTTACAGTGCTTCTTGGTCCATCTGGTCTTAACCGGCCTAAATTCTTTGTTTTGTGGCTAATTGGCTTTGGCTTGCCAATTTCTCAATAGTACTATACTTATCTACTTCTAAAACTATACACTTGGTAGTTTGTTTTGGGTTTTTTTCTCTTTTTGTCTATTCCACATTTAAGCAACTAGTTAACTATACACTAGCTATTACATTGTATAAAAAGTTATTCAGATCAGGTTATATGAGTATCAAAAGTTATGATTCAGGTTATATAAGCTTCAGGTTATATAGGTATATAAGTTATGATTCAGGCTACATAAGTAAAAGCTGTGATTCAGGCTATATAAGTATAGAAGGCTATGCTTGAGGTTATATTAATATTCTTCAGGTTATATTGATGTTCTTCAGGTTATATCGATAAAAAGTCATGATTTAGATTATACTGATATTAGGTTACATAGGTATCTTATAACCCAAGCTATATAAGCACTTTGTTACTTAGACCTAAGTTATGTAGACATCACTAATAATTTTTTGTTTTCTGGAAACACATGACCATGAGTTCTTTTAAACCTCAGATTGATGGAGCATCCCTTGACTCCATGCATATGATAGGAGTGAGCCTGGGAGCACACATCTCCGGCTTTGTGGGCCAGATGTTTGATGGCACGCTGGGAAGAATCACAGGTAAGCCTTTCTCCAGCAGTCCTCTTGCCTCAAGGAAGGACAGCCCGGAGTGAGGGGATGCCACGGCCATGGCTTTGTGCTGCAGGCCTTGACCCCGCGGGGCCCTTGTACCGGGGGACGGCGCCGAGCGAGAGGCTGGACCCGACGGACGCACAGTTTGTCGATGTCATTCACTCCGACACCGACGGTACGTGACATTCCACCTCCTTCCTTTACACGGAAACCTAGAGACTGACTGGGAGCACGGGGAAGCGGGGCTGGGGGTCCTCGCTCCTTTGGCCCAGGAGCACAGCACACTCCCTCTCTGAGGCTCTGGGGTGCCCACGCTGTTCCCAGCACTCCCTCAGGAGCTGCTGGTTTATTTGCATTTCAGAACATGCTGCTGCTGACAGCAGTTATAACCTCCTAGCCCATGCCTTACAAGTGGAACCAGTGGAGGACATCCTGCAGCACAGTCCTTCCAGAGCAGGACACACCAACATCCCACCCCAGGGTCAGGCTGCATCCGAGCACGCAGCATTCCCAGAGCTGGTCCCACAGCTCAGTGCCTTGCACAGATCAGTTATCCCCAACCCATGGCTCCCTGCATGATGCTTCCAGTCTCCATCCCACCTCCTAAGAGCTAAACCTTCCTCTAGGACAAATCTGGACTATCCCTCAGCCCTGTCCTTTTCCAGGCCCACCAGCCAGGCCAGCAGTGCGATGCCAAGCCCCCCATGCTGCTCCCATGGCCACCCTACCCCTAACACTTGGCTTTCCCACCTAATTGCTGCCTCTCTTCTTCCAGCCCTTCCAGGAAGTCAGATTTCAGCAGCACAGCAATAGCAAGGTTTCACATCCCTTTTCCTCTCCTGCACACAAGTGACACAAACCCCCACATTTTGTACTGCTGCATGCACAGACTTGATACCATTGTTAAAATTACCCAACTGGGTCACAACTGTTTGGCCTGCTGCCTAAACAGATGAATGACATTAGTACTGCTGTACAAGCAGGCATACTACAGCTAAATAAGTACTGTTTTTTCCAGAATATTTCCTTCTTGTGCTTTTTACAATTTAATATTCCCTCCCTGAGCCGTGGTATTCCCTTTTGCTAGGACTGGGTTATGGAGAAGCACTGGGCCACGTTGACTTCTATCCCAATGGCGGGACCGACCAACCAGGCTGTCCACGTACAATATTTTCTGGTAATTAATCCTGCCCTGAATTGCACAAACCCTGAAAAAATGTTTCCAATCAGAAAAAGATGAGAAAGCCAGACAGTATCATCACTGCTTAGAAAATACATGAAATCTATATTCTGGGAAATGGCAGCAACCTCTTCTCAGCATTTGCGTGACAGGGGTTTAGCTGATGTGCACCAGGCAGACATGAGAGTCAGGGTGACATCTCTGTGCCTCTATCACAGTGCAAGTGGGATTAATCCTCTGTGCAAAAAGTCATCAGGTAGATGTGCCTTCATTTTGTGCCTATGTCCAGAAAATCTGTGAGATTTTTCTTTCTAATTACTTGTAACACACAAAAGCCCAAGGACTAGCAGTGGCAAGGACCTGTTCAGAAAACAGGTTCAAGATGAATGTGGAGCAGGCAGTTATCCCAAAGCCAAGGCACCTTCCTTGGCAGTGACAGATGGTGCAATCTGGAAGGCACAGGCCTAGTCTTGAACAAAAGAAAGCTTTTATCCTTTCAGCCTGGCAGCAGAACTGGTTTGACAAAAGCTGGGTGAAGAAGATACCCTACAGAAGGAAATGCAGTATTGTGAACTCAACCCTTATCAGACCCAAGAGAATCTACACTGGAGACCAGGCTGAGCCAAAAATCTCTAGGAAATAGGCTTCACTCATTTTGCTGCTCATGCAACAACTCATTTTATTAGTTATGTCTTTCTGAAGAGTTTTTTACACCAAAATGGAAGGTCATGTGCAAAGCTAAAAGCAATATCCAGCTGTCAGGCCTGAGCTCAGAGAGGAGAACACCATAGACAGAACATGATCCACAGTTGGATCCTCTGAAACTGCAGCAACCACACAAACAAATGCTTTTAAAACCAAAAAGACAAGAAGAAAAGCAAAGCAGACACAGGCAGAGCTGAGTGCACTCAAAGGGAGAGGCTGCTTCCCATTTACTGTTCTGTCACAGCCCAGTGCTCCCCGGTGCAATTTGTTGGGTTCAGACTAGTCAGTGACTGTCCACTGGTGTGTCCTGTGGGCATTAATCCCGTTTCCCTGAGGTATGAGGATTGCTAACAAAACATTTCTTCCCTGTGCATGATCAAGGACTGCAGTATTTTAAATGTGACCACCAGAGGTCTGTCTTCCTGTTCCTGTCCTCCCTGACACAGAGCTGCAATATCACCACATACCCATGCAACTCGTACAGGAATTACAGGAATGGCAAATGCACCAGCTGCGAAGCCTTCTGGCCCATGCCATGCCCTGTCCTAGGTAAGGATCCAGGGAATGTCAACCCATCCTGAATCCTGAGCTGCCTGTCATCACTGTAACTTGGAGGGTGATATTTTGCTGAAGGACTAACACAACACAGTGCTTTGCAAAAGCATCTAAGTTATTTCCACTGAGGTCTTTGAGGTCTCTCAGACCTGCTCCTTCTAATATCTATCACATCCTGTTAGGATCTAGAAAAGAAATCCACAGGTAAAGGATCTAGAACTAGAAAACCCAAAACTAGACTTGGGATCTTTACACTAAAGTCAGAGCAAAAGTGAATTAAAGTCTCTCAGATGCAAAGTTTGAGGGACAGGGGCCTGTTTTTGCTAAAATAAGATTTCCAACTAAATTCCCAGCACCACAAACCCCTCTGTGCTCTAAAAGGAATGGCAAACAGGTGAACAAAGGGGATTCTGGACCTCTCTGCCCCAGCCTGGGTCTGACAGCCCAGCCTCAGACTGGCAGCTCTGAAATGTTGATGCTAAAACACCTGACACTTCCAGAAAGGAACTGGCAAAGACAAGGAGATGATTTTCATTCTGCACTGCAAAATGAAATCCTTCTTGACCATGGATAGAGATGTGAAACAGATCAGCTCCAAAAAAGTGCTGAACAGTAACCAGACATATTCAGTCCTAAGTCTTTGGAGTACAGGAGTATGTGTGTCACAGTGCTACCTGGAAGACAATACACTATTTCTTAAATACATGCTTATTTTCGGCCATTTAGCGGTTCACCTACCTGTGCAGTAACTCCATTTCATTTTCAAACTGTCACCTGCAGGTTATTATGCCCACGAGTGGAAAAGCTATTTAACACAACAGAGCCATCCAGCGACAAGTATGTTTTTTGATACAGCGGACAAAGAGCCATTTTGCAGTAAGTGACTGAGATTTCTGAGATGATTTTTCTGTGTGCATTGCCTCCTTCAGCAGCAGTCAAGTAGAGATGGTTATTTGAGTTTTAGAAAGACCAGTGGCTGCTGGATGGAATTTGTCCTGACACAGAGCTGCAATGTCACATAAACCTGATGGTTTGCAATCACCTTCCTTGTCTGCAAACCTGTCCAGTGCTAGGAAAGCCAACTTGCTTACAGTTCTAGGAAACTGGTTGAGAACTTTCAAATTAAGTATAAAAGTTCCCAAATCGTGTTTCAAAGCAACACACCATTCTTTTGTGAAATTAATAGGTATGTGGGAATGATCAGAGAGAAAGACAGGCTGTACAGGTGAAAAAGCCACCCCAGAGAAAAGTGAGAGGCACAAGAAGGGGAGAATCTGTGGAAAAAAAGGTTTCACCAAGGTTTCTCCTCATCTCTATGAGTGCCAACATACCAGGGCATGGGCAGGGATTATGGTCTGAGCTCCAGTGCTAGTCAGCATGTGAATTCAGACTCACAGATCAAAGAACAGACAATTCTGCTCCATGACAGAGATGACAAATGACAGGTACAAAGAACAGAAATGGAGGGGTTCAGAGGAGGACAAAAGAAAGAAAAGACAATCTGGAAGTGAAGGGGGAAGGCTGGCAGTGAAAGGCAGTGTGCTGGGAACCATACAGAGAGGCCATCCAGCATGCATAACCCTTGCTGTTAGTGCTCTCCTGCCACCTCCTAGTGTTTCTGGCTGAAATCTCTGCAAAGGGAGATAGAGAGCAGGGAGGAGAAAGGGACTTTCCAGATAAACTGCAGGGGTTGTGTCCATCCTCCACCCACAGCTCTGCTCCCAGACAGTGCCCAGCTTGGACAGCAGAGTGAGCCCACAGGGTCTAACCCCACCCACTCTCTCTCCCCTCAGTCTATCACTACTTGGTGGATATTATCACATGGAACAAAGACACCAGGAGAGGCACCTTCAGCATCGTGCTAGTTGATGAAGCTGGGAGAAAGGCAGAATCAAAAGCCAACCCGTAAGTCTTACTGGCTGGAGCATCTCTAAGTGTTAGTGCATCCCTTGGTACAACTGCATCTGGGAGGAGGTGATACATCCTCCCCCAGTTTCTCTGCTGGTACTTGCTAGTGCCCATGACTATGGGATTTCCTGGCCCTATGGAATTTCCATAGCCTCCCCCAGCACACAGCCCCTGACAGCCCAGCCCTTTGGTTTGGGCCCTTCTCTGTCATCTTAAGGACTGAACTGGACAATATCAGCCAGCAGCACAGCTTCCCTAGGCTTCCACTAAAGCAGAAGGAAAAACATCTCCCCCTCTTTCCTTCCTCTGCCAGGGAGTATTCTGTTCTAGTTCCCAGTGCCCAAGACAGCTGGGGATTAGCCTGGGCCTGAATATGTCTCATCCAAAATCAATTCATTCCACTCAGAGAGACAAATTTAACACTGGTGTTTGTGTGACATGCAAATTCCTAATTGATCTTAACCACACTTCAGCCAAACAAACCTGCACAACTAGTTTTCCCACACTTCTCTAAGCGCCTATTCCCTCAGCCATATCTAGTATCTGCTTGCACTGGAACAATGAGCATCACTCCCACACCAAGGCCAGTGCAGATTTCATGCATATCTCAAGGTGACTCAGTGTTCAGGCCTGCACAGGCAGCTAGGTGCAAATATCACTTGTGCCTAGTCCACTTGAGATCAAAGCAGGATCACAGTGAAAATCCTGGTTTGGGGCCAAATGGTATCCAACTTCTGTGTCCCCACTTCCACCTCAAAAAAATGAGCACAGAAGTGGCTGAGCAGGTTGACACCTGGAGACCTGAATCCATACCCATTCCCTGTAAATCAGAAACTAATCACAAGTTCAGGCCTCCTCCCCCAACCCTGTTTCTAGTATTACAGTGACTACATTAAACCCAGTGCTATTCCCTTGGTGACTCTCAGACACTCTCTCTCATCTGCTTTACCTATAGAGAAGCTGCTGCCTTCCAGCAGTACAACCAAATCACTTTGCTCGTTGGCTTTGACCAAGATCTTGAAACTGTGGAAAGAATTTCCTTGACATTTTCCACGGGATCTGTCATTGGCCCAAAATTCAAGCTCAGGATTCTCCAAATGAGGTTCCACTCACTGACAAATCCAGAAAGGTGAGCAGATGTTTGCAAACAAACCATTTCTGTTGGTGCAGACTGGATAGAAGTAAAGGAATCTCCCAGATTCTTGGCCTGGCTGAGTTTGTGCAGAAGAATTATATTTTACATTTAGTGATTCGCAGAAGAATTATATTTTACATTTAGTGATTCTCATACACATATCTTGGGAATAAATTCCTCTTTAATGGAATCCCACAGCTGAATACTTACTTGAACACAGAGGCTGTCTTATTGCACTAGGAACATGTCACATGTGATGTGGCCTAATACCTTAACCTCTGGTCAGGAAAATGACCTTTGACAAGCTGCCCAGGCCTGAACTCTGGGATGAAGGGAAATACAGCTCTCTGGGAAGAACAGATGTTCAGCCCTAAATGCACATTTTATATCCCAGTCAATTTCTATGGCCAGTGAAGCAGGGAGATTAATTTACTCCTGGAATTCTAGCAACTGGGAGCTGCTGGCTGCTTTGCCCCAAAGCCCTGACTGGTACCCAAACATTAGGAGGTACCTCCCAGACCATTGCTGATGAGATTTCTACCACCTCATTAACCTCTGTCTGCTCTGCTGTCCTACCCTTAAGCTTCCCACCTCTGGAGGTTGGGAGCTCTGCCTGAGCTCAGCAAGCACAGAATCTCTTATGCTGACCTTGTGTGCAAGGACACTACGTGGACACCACACTGTGCTTTAAATTTGGGTTAAAAAAAGGGTGGAAGATCACAGGGTCAGGAGGGTGAAGCAAAAAGACATACAGAGCTGTAGAACATGTTTCTTTGCATTGCATGAGGTCTGCTACCCTTATCCTAGCCTTGGAACAAGGAAAAGATTGTGTACATCTACTAAACAAAGTCCTGCAGTCTCCTCCACACTTCCACAGTCTCTTTCAGTCCCAGCTACACATTTAGTCTTTCAAAAAGTAGACACAAATGCCCTAATATTTAATCAGAGGATGCCCTCTCTCCCTGAGGAGGGGCAGCCACAGGCCATAAGCACAGTTCAGGACTTTCAGCACTTCAACTATTCAGTCATTGCCTCTCCCCTTCCCTGTTCCAGGGCTAATGCTTGTATTTCCCCAGTGAAAGTCCAAGTATTTCTTCCCTTTTTTTGGCTGAACTAGCTCCAGACCAGACTAACATTTGGACCCAGGTCTGAGCAGTGGCAGAATTTCCCATGTCGGGTGCAGGGAAGGGCAGGAACGGGCAGGTGAACTGGAAGGACCACCTTGTTTGGTGCACACCAGGTGTGGACTGCCTTAAAGGGAACCACAGACTCTGCAGCCAGTGCCTGTTTGTTTGCTGGATTTTTTGTTCCTTTTTTTTCCACAAGCAAAAGACAATGTAGAACAGAGTGGCATAATGCTCAAGGTATCCCTGACTTAAAGCCAGCCTCACTGCAGGTGGACTTTGAGCCAGTTCTCTTGATGACTTATTTTACCTAGGCCTCCAGCACATGGGGAGATGACAGACAAAAAGCGTCGTTTTTTTCACTCTTGGCCGTGTTTTCACACAGACCCCAGCTGTGCCGATACGACCTGGTCCTGCGTGAGAACACCCAGAAAACCTTCAAGCCCATCCCGTGCTGAAGCAGGAGCCGAGTCCCGAGGATGCTGTGCCTGGACAGGGCGGAGACACCTCACCGCCGTGTGGAGACTCACCTGGCGGGGCCCGTGCGCCTTCTGTGGGAGCCGAGAAGCAGGACCCGCTCTCCACGCTCAGTGTATAAAGAGGCTGGGGAAGTGACAATAAAACCATGGCGGCACACGGCTTTAAAGCGTGGCTTTAAAACGGGGGTTTAAAGCGCGGGTTTAAAACGAGGGTTTAAAGTGTGTGTCCGCGGCTGAGCCGGCTCGGAGCCTTGAGGAGCAGCAGGTCCCACCCACCCCCACAGCCCCGCCAGTGCCGCGGCCCTCAGCGCGTCCTTCAGCCCGGCCCTCAGCCCCTTGCAGCGGCCCCGCCTCGCGCCTGCGCGCCCGGCCCGGAGCGCTGAGGGCGGCAGGGCTGTGCCGGGCCCGGTTCGCTCGGGTCGGTCCGGCGGCGGCAACGGCGGCCCCGACCCGGGATGTGGCGGCGCCCGGCCGGGCTCCTGCTCGTCTTTGCGGCCGCCACGGCCGCGCTGTGGCTGCTGTCGGTGCGGCTGAGCGCGGGGCAGACGCGCAGGTGGGTGTGGGGGGCCGGGGCTGCCCGCGTGTCCGTCTGTCCCCCCGCGGGCTGCCAGTGTGTCTCTCCCCCCTGCAGGGCACTGCGGTTCCCGGCGGACCTGGAAGAACTGCGAGATCTGGCCGAGGCGCTGCGCGACTACGAGCGGCAGCACCGGGGCGCGGCGCTGGCCCTGTTCTGCGGCGCGTACCTGTACAAGCAGAGCTTCGCCATCCCCGGCTCCAGCCTCCTGGTACGGGGAGGGCGGCGCGGGGTGAGGGGTGGGGGACTCAGGCATCGGGCAAGAGGAGCCGGAGGGACCCGAGCGGTCTCCCACCTGGGCAGGAGTAACCCTCAGTACGGGTCGGGGCTGACCTGCTGGAGAGAAGCTCTGCTGGGAAGGATCGGAGACTGTTGGTGGATAATGAGGCCAGGAGGGTCAGTGTGATCCTGGAGTGCACTGGGAAGAGCGTTGCCAGCAGGTCAGGGAGTGATCTTGCTCCTCCTGCTGGTGAGGCACAGCTGGAGTGCCAGCTCCACTTCTGGGCTTCTTTGGACAAGAGAGATAAGGAGGAGAGGGTCCAGCAGAGGCCACAAAGACATGCAGCTGGAGCATCTCTCTGATGAGGAGAGACTGGGAGCTGGGCCTGGTTAGTCTGGAGAACACTGAGAGGGGATCTCACTAATGCATATAAAAATCTCCAAGGGGTGTCAGAGGATGGTGCCAGACTCTGTTCAGTGGCACCCAACAACAGGACAAGGAGCAATAGCCATAAACTAAAACACAAGAAGTTTCACCTCAATATGAGGAAGAATTTCTTTCCATGGAGGGTGGCAGAGCCCTGGAACAGCTGCCCAGGGAGAGCACTGTCTCCTTCTCTGGAGACATCCCAAACCCAGTTCCTGTGTTACCTGCTCTGGGTGACCCTGCCTTGGCAGGGGGTATGGACTGGATAATCTCAAGGTCCTTTCCAACCCTGACAATTCTGTAGTTCTGTGACACACTGTGACCCCAGGCCTCACTCCACATTGTCCCCACAGAATGTACTGGCTGGAGCACTCTTCGGGCCATGGACAGGGTTGGTGCTGTGCTCGGTGCTCACGTCTGTGGGAGCCACCCTCTGCTACCTGCTCTCTGCAGCCTTTGGCAAGCAACTCATTGTCCATTTCTTCCCTGAGAAGGTGGCTCTGCTGCAAGGGAAGGTAAGAACTGGCAGTTCTGCTGACACCCAGGGTGGCCCTGGGCCGGGCTGCTCTTCGGGTGACAGTGAAAACGAGTGTCTGCAGGGGATGCATCAGGCCTCCTGAGGGCACAGTCTAGGAGCAGGCCACTCTCTTGGGGCAAGCCTGTTGGCAAAGAGGCTGCCAGGAAAATCCCAGATCCTAAAGAAAAGCAGATATGAAATAAAGGAGTGTTTGGGACGCCCCTGTGCTCCAGAACTGCCTCCATCCATGCTGTGTTGTATGCTGGAGGTGGTCCTGCTCTTGACTTTCTGATCTCTGGGTCAGGTGAGATCCCATTTCCATCCTTTCTTTGAAGAGGGCTGGCTCACCATTAGGCTCCCATACATACATAATATTGCTGCTTTCCATCAATTCTGGACTGTTAGAAGAAAACTTAAATTCACTCCAGTATCGTGGCCATTTGAGTGTTACTGCTATCTGAGGAGCAGGAATAATGTGGAACATTTCTTTGGCAGGTAGAAGAGAACAGGAGCTGCTTATTTTTCTTCTTGTTGTTCCTGAGGCTGTTCCCCATGACACCAAACTGGTTTCTGAACCTCTCGGCTCCCATTTTAAACATCCCCATGTCCCAGTTCTTCTTCTCTGTCCTCATTGGTAAGGCCTGGGGACACAGCCTGAGGGGACAGTGTGACACTGCTGCTCTTGGTATCACTGAGCCAGGGAGGGCAGAGCTGGGACTCTGACCCTTGGTCTGTTTCCTCTGTGCTGCCCTTGAGCATTCTGTAAACAGGTGTCCCAAGTGCTACAAATTTTGCATTACACTTGGTTCTTTCTGCTACAAGCACAGACCCGTGTGTCCATGTAATGGCTGTAAATTAAAACACTGAGTTCCACCTCAGCATGAGGAAGAATTTTCCATGGAGGGTGGAAGAGGACTGGACCAGCTGCCCAGGGAGGGCATGGAGTCTCCTTCTCTGGAGACAATCCTGTGTCACCTGCTCTGGGTAACCCTGCCTTAGCAAGAGGAGTTGGACTGTGACTGGATGATCCCCAGAGGTCGTTCCAACCCTAACAATTCTGGGATTTCTGTGTCTGGCCTTGGGCATATTTGAGCTAATTTTCCCTAGAGGGGTACTAACAGCTTTTTTCTGCTCTGATTCCTTCAGGCCTTACACCATATAATTTCATCTGTGTGCAGACAGGGGCCATTCTGTCCCAAATCACCTCTCTGGATGCCATCTTCTCCTGGGACACACTGCTCAAACTGCTGGCCATGGCTGTGGCAGCGCTGATTCCAGGGACCCTCATCAAGAGATACAGCAAGAAACACCTGAAGCTGGATGGGGACAAGCAAGCTCAGACACTCAATGGCAAAAAGAGCTTGTGATGGCTCAGTTGCCCCAGTTTTGGGGTAAAAGCTGCAGGACTCTGTTCCCAGGGGTTACATTCTGCATGCTCTGGGCCACCAAGGACAGTGGCAATTTTCAGTCATCCTTCTCATCTCAGAGGAGGTGTCAGTTCTTATTTTTAATGAATGTTTACTTGTGTATGTACCTGCACGGAGAGATAAAGGGGCTTTGTGAACACTCAGTTAATTTGCCTGTTTCATTTAAATCAGTCTCCTGCGTGCCTGAGGCTGTGGGGAATCAAAGAGGAGTATTGGCATCCTGTGAGAAAGGCAGACCAGAACTCAGCTGTGGAACACTGGCCAAGCACAGCCCTGGGGGCAGCAGGCAGGCCCTGCTCCCTCCAACTCCAGACAGATTTAGCATTTTTGGCTTAAAATGATGAGCCCTGTGTTCCAGTGCAGCTGTACAAGCACCAAGTTGAGAAAATAATGGTGTTCCAGGGTGCAGCTGTAGAAGATTCTTCTTTGATTCCCACGTTAAACCAGCACACCCTGCAGCACAATGCTCAGGATTTGAGCTGCCTTAATCAGTCATGTTAGTACTCTTGAGATTGCTTCTCTGGTCTGCCAGTGGCTGCTATTCCCCATAAAGACTGAAGGGAAAAAGGACGAGAATGGATGTGCCTGACTGGCAGAGATTTGTCCTTGAAAAGTACCTTGGAACATTTGCTCCTCTGTAACTAGGAGGATTCCAAATAAAGAGGTGGGCTCTGTCTATGAGAACACAGAATCCCAGAATGGTTTGGGTTGGAAGGGATCCTAAAGCCCATCCTGTCTCTCTCATGGGCAGGGGCACCTTCCACTGTCCCAGGCCAAGCCCCATCCAGCCTGCCCTTGGACACTTCCAGGGATCATGGGGCAGCCACAGCTTCTCTGGGCACCCTGTGCCAGGGCCTCACCACTCTCCTCCCCCAGGGATGATACTCTGCTCTTGGGGTTTTGGTATTTGCTCTCCATGAGGAGATCCACTTGGAGGATCAAGTACCTTCATGGTATGGAAGGGGGCAGATGGGAGGCCCCAGAGCAAGGTTTCATGACATCATACCCAAGTCCATGAGAACCCGTTCCCAGATCATCAGACCAGCCTGCAGCACAGAAGTACACTGGCTTTTTATTCCATGCATTGTTTGCTTTGATAGTCATTCTTGTTTCCATCACTGTACACTGGTCAATACAAAAAAAAAAAAATCAAGTTTGTCTCAGGAAACCACAGAGCAGGGACGAGGGGATGAACACTACTGGACAGGGCCAAGATGAAATGGGTACTTAACACGACAGTGGGGAGGGCAACATTCAGCTCTGGGAGAAAATCTAGGCTAGTGTTCAGGAGCTGTCAGCAGCCACGAGAATTGGATCAGGGTACTCAGGATGCTGGAAAGGGAACCCACAAAGTTTACTCCGGCCCTGGAACATGGTGTTACTAAAAGGAGTAAGCAGGTCCACTTACACCTCTCAACCCCAGACCCTGCCAGGAGCGGAAGTGTGAGGAACCGCAGCAGAGATGCCCATAAAGCGATGTGGGGACTGTGTCTATGCAGTCCCAGGGAGGTGTCACTAAGGGAAGTCCTACATAACCCCCCCAGAACTGACAGCAACCATGCTGGGAATGTGGGGGTGCTGAGCCAGCTCTGCCTGCGCACAGCGAGGCCATGGGAGGCTGGGCTGACACCTCCACGGGTGGGCAAGGGGCTGCCCTAGTGGCCTTCCCAGAGGGATGCAGCGTCAGGGGCAGCAGGTGGGAGCAGCAACACTGGACTGTAACAGTGCAATGACCCGGGGGTGTGAGGAGAATAGAGCTAAATGTGGCAGCCTCAAGGGAGCAGCTCTGCTTGTCCAGGTTGCAGAACAGGCCAGCAGGATGGGGAGGGATCAGCACACACCCAGGACAGCTGGTCCAGAAGGGTCCCAAAATTGCACACACCAAAGCTCTGCGAGCCCAGTGGCATTTCATCCCATGGTGGAGCCTATGCAGAGACCACAGGTACCCAAACCCCTTTGGAATCTGTTTGTCAGGGACTGCATCACCACAGGCTGTAGGCCCTGGGGACAGTGACAGGCCTGAGCTGGAGGCAGCTCTGCTTTGGGGCTGTTTGTGGGACTGCCCAAGGACACCAGTGCTGCCCATGGGTATCCCAGAGCCTGCCTGGTCTGAGCAGAGCCTCCCCAGGGGCACAGGGCTTGGCATCCTCTGCTGGGGACACCCGATGGCAGCTCTCCATCTCTCTCTACACCACAGTGTGTTATGTGCACACAGTTCTCCACTGCTAAATTCCCACGCCTTGGCTTCCAGTCTCCTGAGTAACCATCTGCACCACCAAACCCCTCTCACACCACAACAGCAAAGCCACCTCTGGCTCTGCCAGCTCCTCCTGCCACTGGCTGAGAGACACCAAACATTGGGAAGGAGAAATGAAGGGTGGGAAGAGAGAGGAAAGGAGCCAGGAAAGAGCTTCACTCCTCATGGGATTCTGCTTCTGCCCAGGGCAGGGTGAGCAGGTCACTCCCTCTCCAGGAGTCTATTTGGTCCTGCCCAGGTGATCCACTACATGGACCTACTGCCCAGGGCAACTGCCCTCCTCTCTGATGTCCTTTTGGATGCTCTGGCCAGGGAATCTTGTCACAGTTTTCACTTTGTGATCAGTTCAAAAGCCACTCACTCCCTGACCACCCTTCCCACATTCCCACCACTTCAGCGGCTGCCTACCACCAGCAACATTAGCAAACTGCAGCCCCCTCTCTGTTCCCTGCCCTGGAGCACCAGCATCTCTGGAAATCATGAGAGGCAGCAACTCCTGACAGCCACTGAGCCCAGCTCTGCTCCCACCCCTCCAGCGAGCAGGGAGAAGGTAACATCACACACAGAGATTACAATTGTGCTAGCGGTGAAGCCAACCTTCTGATCTACAGAAATGATAATAAATAATAAAATAACATTATAACTTAAGGTCTGTCTGTAGTCCAGCTACAAAAATTTAAAAATATGGGATAATTTAACTCATACAATACTGCTCTCTGTATAAGTAAGACATTTTCCTTCACTTTGCCATGAGGCTATAAATTACCACTGTTAAGTTCAAACCAATATTTTAACATAAAATGTAAACAAACAAAGCAACAGAAGTACCTGTCCATGGTCCATTTCCTGCCGTTCACCTCCTGCTGGCCATGCCAGCCAGCACACTGGTAAGGGCAGAGGGAGAGCTCTTGCAGGGGGACATCAACTAAGAAAGGGGGGGAACGTGCTCTATCATTTTGTTCTTTCAATATTATTTTAGAAGAGTAGTGTTTGAAGGGAAGGCACTATGAGTTCTATCAGAAAACAATTTTTTCTCATCTGCCAATGCCTCGGCCTGTCACATACCAGTACTATCCTCACTTGCACCTGCAGAGTTTCAGCTTGGAGGAGAAACAGAGGCCTTGGGGCACGCCTGAGACACAGCCGTGCCATAGCCATGCAAAGATTCCCTGCATGAGGCCTGCCATGAAGGGCAGGGCAGCTGCTAATGCTTCCAAGAATGTACAGTGAATAAGGAGACAGAGCAGGGCTGATGCTCTTAGCCAGGCCAGTGACTCCCAGTCTTCCCCCTCAACACACAGCTCTCTGCTGGTTCTCGATGCTGCTGTAGGTGAGAGGCTGCTTCTCCCAGTCCAGTCCAGGCGTCTCCAGTGTCCTCCCCAGAAGTGCTCGGACTCTGCGGAATGTGCTTTCCACACTTTGCAAGTCCTTGCTTGGCCAACACTGAGTTGATTGATTTCTTCGACTGACTGAAAAAGACAGGAGGTAAGAGGGAGAAGTAAACTGGGAAATGGCACACTGCATCTGAGAGAGGTTTCCCTGCTCAGCTGGAGGTTGACACTCCCAGGGTGAAGCAAGGACGGTGGTAAGAAGTGCTCTGATACCAATTCTCAAGAGGACGAGGTTAGAATACATTTGCAGGATCTCACAACAAAATGCTGATTAAAAAAAGAAACTAAAAATCCTTAAAATAAAACCCACCATTACATTCCTGGGGATGTATCGACTCAGAAGACCCTGGATGTTAGCACCTCAGTACCAGTTTTCTCCAGGAACATGTCCACCTTCTGATTAAAAATGACCCAGCTGGTTATACAGAAAACACTTTGTTCACAGGTGACCATACAGTCAGGTCTTTTTCTGCTTTTCCTCATTTGATAAGACTGAGTGGTTTAGTTTTCTTGATCTGTTCTCCAATCTTCAGGGCCACAAGGCCTGGTCCCCTGTGCAAGCAGCAAGAGAATCCCCCACGTCTGTACACAAAGCTGTCCAGGCAGGACTCCCAGGATGTTTCTCCATAGTGTGCTTGCTTTCTGAACATGGTTTTTTTTTGTTTTTTTTTTGCAACAAGTCTGTGTGTCTATAAATACAATCCACTCTTTACAGTAAAAAGTGTTAAAATGTCAAAAAAATAAATATCCATGTTACAGTAACTAGATTATTCAATAAAATACATCCCTGCCATTCTTGATTGAAATGCTCAAAGAGAATTAATTTCATTTGGACATTTTCCAGAGATTCAGGTTATTGCAAATCACTCCTGGGGTGGGAAGGAGAAGCATCTTCTCTTCCTGTAAAGTGTGATGAAGGGGAATGAAGTGGAATCTCAGGGAAATCAAAATGCCAGTACCAGGAAGCTTTGGAGGAGATCTGTATTACCAAGTAGCAGAGCTGCAGGGCTTATTGGTCCTGACTGTGGCATCAGAGCACTCCCCTTCAGAAGAGTCACAGTCTGATTCTCCAAACTGTGGTGGGTTCTGCAAGACAAAAGGAAAGGAGGAGACTGGAGCACCATTCCTGTACTGCACATCACCCACACATCCCAGTCTGTCACAGCAGCCAGGCAAAGGTCACCACCTGCAGAGTAGGAGAGTGGCACACACAGGAGAGGGCATAGCACACGACTGCCCCACCAAAGGTCACTTGTCTCCCCTCAGAGAGGGGCCAGCACAGAATTGCCTGGTCAGAGCACTCCCAAGTGCAGCATTATGAGGAGATGGTGCAGCAGGCTCTGCCCTTCCCCTCCCAAACACTTGAAAGGCAGCAAAAGGAAGAAAGTCATTCTGGCTTTGTCAGCAAGGCTGCCGCTGGATATGTCTGAGGCAGTTTATATCCGCTTCATTTCATTATCTATTTTTATCCCACTTAATGCAACTGCAGATCTGATGGCCTCCCAAAATCACACTCATCTTGACCAGCACATTATGTTCAGCTTTGTGCTGCTTTCCCCCACCCACTCTTCTGCCAAGCAGGAGGAAGATTGGGTATTGCAGCAGTTGCTTTGCTGTAGTACATCTACCACAGCATTTCCTAGGCAGTGTTCCAACTTTCTGGCCCTTGGATTCTTTTCCATAACATTTATATATTTTTTTTCCTCTGAGTGGAAGGACAAGGGGATAACCAACTCACCTCACAGCTGTGTTCATCTGCACAAAGTTTGCCCAGAGACATCTGAGTCTTGACCCTCCGCACAGCACACTCTTTGTCAGAAAGCCCATCCGACTGCATGGAGATTTCAATGGGGATCTCTGGAGTCTGGGACAACATGTCCTCCAGCTTCTCAGCCAGCTCATCCTCCAGCTTGGTGGCCAGCTCATCCGGGCTGTTCGAGTGGTCGCTTGTGTTCCCCTCCTCCCCATCCGAAACAGAGAAGTTCTCGGAGCTGAAGGTCGAGTAGGACTGGCAGCTACTGATGCAGCGGTGGGGTCTGCAAACAGGGAGAGAAGTTCAGTGTTCACCTTGGATCACACAGGGAACTTCCTGGGTGCTGTGTTCACTGCTCTGCTACACCAGGCCTTGTGGAGTGTCTTCCACATCTTGCAGCTACAGAATTCTACCCCTTCTGAGTGATTTAGTTCAAGACTTGCATCTTTAAATTGATCTGTTCTGATTTGTTCCTGTCTGGTATGTCCATATTAGCTGATCTGCTTTGGAGCAGATTTTTCTTTGACAGTGCATTTTCCTAAAGAAAGGCAAGGCTGTACTATGGAGCTCAAGCTAACTCACCTGAGAATACCTGCATCACCTGGCAGCCATCTCAACAGCCAGGCAGGATTTAGGAGCGTCCACTCAAGAAATAAGCTCACAGTTAGTTGACTGTGGAAGTGACCTTGTGCCAGGATTCAACAGCAGTGGGGCAGCACATCAGTTCAGGGACCATGCCAGGAGACCCACAACTGGACATCACATGGAACAGGCAATTTATCCTCCTAATCTTCCAAGTTAGTAAATCACAGAGGAAACAACATCACACAGGAGCTGTATGAGTAACATAACTCATCCAGCCCAGCATTCTGCCTTCAACCCCAGTCAGGAAGGAATCCTCTGAGAGAAGTATGAGAACAGGGCATGAAGACAGAGCCTGCTTTCTCCTGGCATCTGTTCCTGGTTTGTTTCATTCAGCAGATCTGACCTCTGAGCAGAAGCTCAAACCCAGCGACAATGCAAAGTCACTGAGAGATCTATACTCCAGAAATTCTGCACTTACGGCTCTTCACGGTCTGATTTTCACAGCACACCTTGACAATGATCTCCACATCTGAAAATGTTCTGGATGGAAAAAGCACTCCCTTTTTTTCATTTTAAAGCCCTGTTTGCTTCACTGGCTGCCCCTACCATGAATGTGAAGAATCATTCCTTGTCTATTTTCTCCATGTAAATTACAATTTCATGCACCTCCGGTGTTGCCTCTCCTCCTGCTAGAGAAACATTTCACATGGATTTAATCTCTTCTTCTATGGAAACCATCCCTAACCACTCTTGTCACACTTCTCAGTACCTTTCCAAACTTTACCGTGGTGCGTGAGCTGGGGCAATAAAGGGGGCATTAGGATTTAAGCTTCAGGTGTGCTGTGGATGCACACAACAGCGGACAAGCTTTTATTTTCTTCTTTGCTCCTTTGAATCAAACCTATTTGCCTACTGGATCACTCCTGCACTTCAAGCAGCTGCTTTCGTAAAGCTACAGCACCAAGTCCATGACGCCTTTCCTGAGTACGGGACTGTAAATCCTGCTGTTCCCCAGGCTTATGTAGGAACACTGCCCCTAAATCTTATTTTACAGGTAACACCATCAAATTTGATCTGCTGTTGTCACTTAGCTCTGCAATCTTATCTGAATTCAGCTAGGTGCTGGGCTGGAGTCCCCCCCACTGCAGCAACACTTAATAAACAACACTGGGAAGAGCCCACAAAGGGTTCCCACATCCACTAAGTGTGATCCTGGTGGAACAGATGCAGCAGCTCATTTACAGAGGCAGAATAACATTATCAAGTGTGATCAAGTTATGGTGCAAACAGACTGCAGCAGGAAAGCTGGGCCAGAGAGAACATCTCAGGATGGGCTGGAACAGCGAGTGGATGAGGGATCAGCTGAGGGTGGACGGGACACAGTGAATGGGATTCTGTTCTTTAGCCAGCACCTTCCCCAGTTTCAGTGCTGGTGTGCAGCTGCTGTGAGAGTTCTCCTCCTCAGTTTTGTCCCCCTAAAGAGAGATTAGAGTGAATTCACCTTTTACCTTTGTCTGCGAGGAAACTCCACTTCACTGTCGACTTCACCCTCCTCCTCTTCTGATGACTCATCCCCACTCTGGCAGAAAACAAGGACAAAAAGGCTGTCACCTTTGGGGAAGTTCAAACATGGCTGACCCTTGGTCTTCCAGGACAAAGTCATTGTGCCAACAGGCTGCAAGAATCCAGACCAGAAAACAGCCTGTGTGTCAGGAACACTGACTCAGACACCATCTTACAGGAGGTTGTTTCAGGCAGCCTCAAGGCTGCCATTCGCAAATCTGGAGTGACTGCCTGGGAAATACACTGGAGTATTTTAGCAGGCATGGAGCACAGAATGTTCCAGATTCTCACTGAAGCAAATCAAGTCATTAGTATCACATGAAAACCCCCATCAATTATTGAGCTGATCTGGCGCTCTTGGCTTTACCCTCCTCTGCTGCAGCCCATCAATAGAGCAGAATGGAAGATGACACAGCCTTTGCCAATGGGTTTCACCAACGAGGAGAACTTGGGATTTGCTTCATACCTCAGGGAGCACGGAGTCTTTTATTCTCCTTCTCCCACTCAAATCTACTACTGGCTTTTTTTTACAGCCTCCTCCTATCCTGTCCAATCTGTCATCCCCTCATTCAATTCCAGTCTTTATTTCATCCCATCCCCTTGTCCTACAAGGTCCCATTCCTTTCATGCTGGGGCCAAATCACACTCTTGATCTGATAATTAAGCTATCTTCCTTGACTTTTCCAGTGAGGCCCAGTTTTCCTTGTCTTTGAACTCAGACTGGTTCTTACTTCTCTCACCACCTGGATGGAAGCAGGAGGAACAAAGAGCTGTTTCCGTACAACTGTGCTATAACCTAACCTCCTTTTTACTCTTGCAAAATCTTCACAAAACGCAGGAGAACAATGACATTCAGTGCAGGGGGACAATTTCTGTCAGGTGCAGCAAAAGGGATGTCCTCAAGACCATAGCAAATGTCGAATCTTTGCTCTGAGACACAGTAGCAGCACAGATTCTCAAAGAAACTCTCACGTGATATTACAGAACAATTTAAAGAATGCATTTATCCCTTCCTTTGGAGAAAGGCTTTGAAAGCATTTTGAGACTGTTTCAACATCAAAAATTCAGTAGAACAAGTTGCAACTCCAACCAAAATTGGCAAAACTGCACGTAACAGAACCAGGCCCTACAACACCGTATCTTCAAACCCCAGTACTCTGTCCTCACCTTTTGGAGGGATCTTGCTTTGCAGGGCAGCCCTGAGGAAGCCAAGTGCTGGGGAGTGCCCAGGGCAGACGCCGCCGTGCCCTGCTCCTCCAGCTTTTCCATGAACTGCGCACTCTCGTAGAGGGACGCGGACGCCGGGGACTGGGGGCGGCTCCCCACTGGTTCAACAGACACCATCTGTGCCTGGCCACTGTCCTTGTCCCTGCACTGCAGGCAGGACTCGTAGGGATCGGCCTGGCAGCACTGCCAGCGCTCGGCCGTGTCGTCCTTGCTGTCCAGGCCGCGGCGGCAGTCGGCCTCCATGGCAGTGGAGATGAGGTCGGGGCTGGAGCCGGACATGCGGCGCTGGGCGTGGTTGCTGAGGGGGCTGCGCAGCGCGGCCGCGGGGCCAAAGTAGCGCAGGTTGTTGGCGCATGTGGCGATGTCCTGCCCGTGGGCATGCAGCCGCGAGTGCTGCCCGTGGGCACTGTGGCCGGGCTGCTGTGGCATTCCGGGGGCGTGGGGAGGCTGGGGAGGAGCAGGCGGGGGGGCATCATCCGGTGCTGGCTGGTTTTTCAAGATCCCTGCAAATTCATTGTAGCTGCCTTTGCTGTTCCCCCGGCGGTGCCGGGGCTTGCTGCGGTACCGGCTTTTGCCACTCAGGGTTGACATCTTGGGACTTCCTGAGACTGGGGAGCCATTGGATGCTGCTTCGGTGCTGGGTATGCCCTCTGACTTCAGTAGATCTGGCCTGGGAGACAGGGAGAGGAAGGCACATGTCAAGCCACAAACAAAGAAGTGACACCGGCCCAGAGCCGGCATGAAGAGGCAGCTGGAGCCAAAAGCACACTCTGCTTCTGAAAATCTACAGGCTGCTCTCCCCTTCAGCTGCTTGACTCCTGCATTTTGGTCCCTGTGATTCTCTCCACTCAATGTCCTTTCCATTCAACCCACCCTGCTCTACACTCCCTTCTTGCTGTTTTCTCCAATAGCTGTCACACGCTCTTCTTTTCCACTCTGATTTTGATGTTCTCTCCCAAAATAGCTCCCTGCCAGGACCTTGGGGTAGAGCATGGCTCTCACTCTGTGTGTGTACAATGGCAGTGATCAGGCTGCTCATCTCAGAGCTGTGTGGGGATATTAATTCAGAAGTGATTATTCACTGGTAATCAGGACTAACTCCTGGAAATCCACAAAAAAGTAAAGACTAAGACAACTCCTCTAGAAAAAAATAATCTCCTTATCTAAAAGTCATGCAGAAGAGAAATAACTGAAAGGACAGCATGAATTCCCAAATCTCAAATCCCAAATTAACTCCTCAACAATGAATCCATCCTTCCTGAGGTCTGACTTATTTCCACAATCCCTTGCCCTGCTTATTCCCAGCCAAGTCAAGGATGATCTAACTAATTGGACAGTTAGGAATTTGAGAAAACACAAGAGATACCTTCTGTCCAAGCACCATCATCTGCTCAAAAATCACATGGACCAACAATTCATTCATTCAACCAACATATCCTGTGATTCTGTGGCTCCAGAGAGCTGCCCAGATGGGAAGGATGGCAGGATTCACCCCTTTTACCTTAAGATAATTAAACAATTATGGTTCTGAGGAATGGACCAGACCCTGCTGTGAACACCCCTTTGTCCCACCCTGCATTTCATCAGGCTCAAAGGGAAGGAACTGCCTGCTTATCCCAGTGAGGATCTACCAAAATTGGCTCTGGCACAGGACTTGGTTGTTACTTCTCACCGTTTGGTCTGGCTGCCTGGTTTATGGGAGACCCCTTTCCTCTTCATCAACTTCTCCACTGTATTGGGGTGGATTATTGGTCTGACTGGATGGCGTTTGTAAGTCCCAGGGTATTTCTTTTCCACTGCTTGTTCCCTCCTGAAACATCAGGGAACGAAAAAAAAAAAGAAAACCACATCAGTTGTCTCTCTCTCCACCTGCTGCTCCCACGGGGCAGGAACTGGATCCGCAGGGAACCCGCTGCGTGCCCGACTCCCAGCCACGGCTGGGTGCAACCCAACCTGCTCTGCTGGGAAAGGACACAGACACTTCTAAACTCCTTCTGCAGGCAGCAGGGACAGGGCCCTGGCACACAGTCCGGAAGCAGCACTGCCGTTCCCTTCACACATGGGCCAAAGGATGCCAGCACCAAATGGGAAGGTACCTTTCTCCCAGTCAGTAACCAGTGACAGTGGCCTGCAGGAATTCACTCCAAAGGGATCTCTCCCTGCTGGCCAACAATTCCCTAGCCTTTGCAGTTTGTCAGGGGACATTAAATCTACACGTGCCACTGTCCAGCTTAGAAATGAAGCGCTGTTTCTGCTCTGTGTGCATACTGCCACGTGCACACTACCATTCCCACACACGTACTTGATGAGCTCCTTCTCCCGCACCTCCAGCTGCAGCATGATAGCACTGAGCTCCATGTACAGGTTATTGGCTCGCTCCAGCTTCCTCTCGTAGTGCTCACGGATATCTAATGCATGTCTGAAAGCAGAAAAGGCTTTATTCCAGTCTGACTTCCACAGATCAAGAGAAGAGAATGAGGATAAGAACAGGTGCTTTAGGAAAAGGCCTTTTAAAACTCAAATTTGCCAGCTGTACTGCACTGAACCCCAGTCACAGATAACAGTGAATGATGATTAAGAGCCTGACACAGCAATAAATCATGGTATGGTTTAGAAAGCGTTTAACAGCCTTGAAAGAGTGGCAACACTTCTCCCTAGAAGAGCTGCGAATGCCTCGCACACACCCAGGAGCCCTCTGGCCAAGCCCTGATTATCCTGTTTGCATGGAGAAGGGGCTAAACCAGCCTCTACAGAAACAGGAAAGAAGTCATGTGTCTGTATTTCATTAACAGCAGGGTGTCCCCACAGCTCCAATACAGCTGCAAGATGTGACCACCCAAAGCTCCCTGGAGACAGGAAACACTGAACAACCACTGCACCAAATTGCCTGGCCAATGGCCCCTTTGGCTCCCCAGGTTTGACACAGAACTGCTTCTTACGCGTTTTATGTTTCTCTGTCAACTGTCGTGCAAATTTGTATCACAGGAGGAAACACTTTCCCTTCTTCAAATAAACCTTCTGCTTTCATTTTTAAGTTGGTCTAATGTTCAAAATGTATTTCAGTGGGCTGTTCATATGAAGTATGTTCACTTCTCTGGAATAATTAACCCAAAGAAAGTATCAGGGCAGAAAATGCTCACAGCCAACCTCAGGATGGATTTTCCCACTGAGATGGATGTATCTGCTTCAGTGCTGTCAGCACAATCACCAAATCTCAGGCAGAAATATTCCCTGGTAAACACACACACACCTTTGCCACCTCATCTGGAGCAAACTGTTGGGACTGCCCAAAAGCAGGGACAGTTCCTACTGCTTCTCTCCAGCTCCCCATCAGCTGAGCACTGCTCATGGCCCAGGCCATGCCCATGGGAATTTTAGTTTCTGGGTTCTGCCCAAATTTAGGCTGCCCAAATTTATACTGGCAGGAATACTGGGTCCTGTTTTGGGAACCTCAGTACAAGAGGAGAATAAAAAGAGTCAGGGGCTGGAGCAGGAGGCCCTGTGAGAACAAGCTGAGGGAAGGGAAGGCTGGATGAGAAAAGCAAACAGTAAACACAAAAGACTGTGAACAGACCTGAGCTCTTCTCTTCGACGGCGAATCAATTCTTCATCCAGACGGTGGATACAAGTTCCTTCACTTTTAATTTTCTCAAAATGTTTCTTCACTTCTTCTCTCCATTCAGCCTAGGAAAACAGTTTACTTTTAGCTATTTACAAAGAATTTGGATCTGTAGGCGCAGAAAAACTCCTGGGCACAGAAAAACTCTTGGGCAATGTTCTTTGTGTCTGCAGAAAATTACAGCTTTGGGTTGAGAATGTACTTTTGTTAGCTGAATTATTTTGGGTAACAACACTACAGCACATTTAGTGCCAGCATTTTCAAATGGTATTTACAATATTGTGCTCCAAATAGAGAATTTAAAACTTATCCGCATTTTCTAAGAAATGTTTTTTTTAACTCCCAGAGTTCTTTTTAATGTTTTTTAATTCCTAGATTTCTTTAAACGTTCTCTCTTTAAGAGAACATTTTCCTTCCTTTTGGCAGCAAAAATAAGTAGAAAGGCTCATGATTTGGAAAGCTCTGTGATGATGCCTGTCTAGGGTGATAGTCTATTTGCCCCTTGAAGCCCTGGTTCCTGCAGAAGAAGTCTCAACTTGGGAAAGTTTGGGAAAAAGACTTTCAAACACCCATCAAGTTGCTCCTCCCCAAGAGTCAAACTGAAATCATGTATCCAAACTTGCTCTACTCAGTGTCCCCTCCAAATCAGATCCTTGGAGCTAATTCCAGCACTCACAGGCTCCAGCCTTTCCCCAGTTACCTGGGATTTGAAGTAGGTTTCCTGAGGAGTAGCCAGCACATCAGCAGAGGCGATATCCAGGTGCATCAGTGTCTGCCGGAAGGATGGACGGTTCCGGGGCTTGCTCTGCCTGAAACAAAACAGAAACAGCCCAGGGTGAGGTGAAGGGTGAGCACTGCCAGCCTCTGCTGCCCTTCTGAAAGGGTTTCACTAGATCCTGTTCTCTGAACCAAGCAGCTGACAGGTTAGAGCAAATGAGCTTTTTTGGTTTTCTCTACAATTTAATTGTGCTAGAGGTGGTTTGTGATGACACATTCTGAAGAAACAAAAGAGATGCAAAATATTTAAGACCAGAAAATGTGACTACAGAGTGAAAGATAGGAATGGTTTCTATCCTAACTTGCTTGTCAAGAAGAAATATACCTTGGTTTGTTGTCCCATCAGTTTCCAAATTTTGTAATGTGAAGACTCAATCTAGTAGAAATGAAAACTCACATTCAGGGCGCTTCTAAGCACTGAAGGTCTGTGAGTTGTCACACAGCACATGCCTGAGTACTGCAATGCACTCAACGGCGCTTAGGATCACAGACAAGTACAAAAACATTCAGATTTTTGAGAAAAAGGACCAGCACTTGAGTTTCAAGACTGAATCCACTTTGCACAGGGCAAAAGCAGCTTCTTGAGCCTCCTCTCCCCTACCAACCACCTCCTTCCACTAGGTGGGGATGCAAGTGTTTGTAGGTACTCTCTCTGTGGTACGGAGCTGCACAAGCTGCCACAGCATAAATAGCCACTGTGCTCTGGCCTGTTCTTCCCTTTGTGCCATGAGGAGAATGGCTTCTAAAACCCATGGAGTGGGATAATGCTGGAAGACCCTTTACATTGTGTCAAGATGTAATTACAAAGACAAAGCATTAATGTGAAACCCAAGACAAAGAATTTCAACTCTAATTGGCACATGGAGGAAACTGACAGCATTTTCCATATCTGAACCTGGAAAATCCGTGTTCCAGACAGAAAACTCACATTTCTCTTTGTCCAGTCCAAAAGCCAGTTGCTTACAAAGGGGTTTCAGGGTGAAAAATCAGTTCCCTTCACTCTGGATGCGACCTCAAGGAATTTTACCCCTACCTCCCTTCCAGCTCCTTTTGTCTTCCCACAGAGCCACCTTTTATCCCCCACTTTGCTACAGTAAAGCAATGTCCTCTGTGAAGGCTCCTGAAAATGTCCTGGGGTCCAAGCCTGCTACCACAAGGAAGCAGAATCCAAAATGTTAAAACTTAATGCTCTCAGGACAAGTGTGAGAGATACTCATCTAAGAGCCCTCTGCTGTGGGCTCCACATTCACAGGTTTTCAGTTTTTTTCTCCTGACTTTCACAGGTTTTGCTGGGAGCCAGCCCTAGGTCTGTGCTGTGTGGGGTTCAGACTCTTACCAGGTTTGCTTCATGAGGATTTTGAAGCCATCTGGGCAGGTGGAAGGGACAGGAAGGTGGAGGCTGTTACTGCCCACTCCCCAAATGATGGCTGAAGAGTCCACATCCTTGTAGGGAATCTCTCCCGTGAGCAGTTCCCACAAAACCACCCCAAATGACCTGATGAAGAAACAAACCAGGATAAATCAAGTTCACACAGAAGCTGTTGACAGAAACATCTGGAGCTAGAAAAAAAACATTGGCAAAACAGGGAAATAGGGGTGGTCTGGTCTGAAACTGCAAGTAGGTGCAACAGTGGTTTTTAACACACCAGGTAACTCCTCTGCTCCAGCACTGGGCTGAGCACAAAACCACACCAGTTTTCACCCACCCTTCCTGCTTCTTTGTGAGATTTTAAAGATCCTGAAAGCACATTTTCTTTACAGATTAAGTCTTGCTTCTGTTAAATGAAAAGACTCCAAAGTCTACTCTCAGATAGACTTTGGACTGTTCTTGCTGGTAAGAACAGATGATTGACTACTGCACAGACTGACAAGTGTCTTACAGAGACAACACAACAACGGTTCTGTGGCTTTTTTACATTTCATTTAACTGGTTTTGTTTTCTTTTCCCTAACCAAAGGCTCCCTCTACTGTTACCTGTAGTCCCAGGTAAGAGTTTCAAGGTTTGAGACTCAGCACTACAACTACTGCAACACAGAGATTAGGAAACAAATGCTACTTGCATAACTGTCAGTACCAAAAGCACATGAGGTCTCATCTGATATTCCTTTTGTTCTGAAGAAAGGAAGGATAAAGCAAAAAAAAAAATTAATTAAGAGAACTCAGTCTGGGAAAGAAGCTCCTACAAGAACTGAAAGATGTAGGTAAGAAAACTCACTTCTCTTCCTTAGTGAAGTGACAAGAAAGAACCAAAACCTTAATTTTTAACCACAAACACCTGTTTTGTATACAATCATCACCCAATAAAACACCAAAGAAACACCAAACCAGTCAATACAGAGTAAACAAAATGCTGCTGAGAACCACCACCACTGTTCCTGCACATCAACAACTGGGCTGTGATCCAGGTGAGGCACAACCATCTCCATTTCCAAGCCAGATGTGCCACCTTACTCCGTGTCCCATCCGTCTGGGGACACCGACCCTGTCAAGCTGGAGACTCCAGCCAGGGGAAAGGTGAGGAGGGAGTTTCTGTTTCCGGCTTGTACCAATCAATATCCAGCTACTTTTATTAAGTACAGAACTTCTAAGAGACAAGCTACCAAATCTGAACAACTACCACTCAGGAAACAACTTCATGTGAAAAACACTGCATTTTCAAAGCCCACTGGCTTCAAACCATGGGGGGAAAAAAAAAAATTAAAAAAAAAAAAACAAGCAGAATTTGAATATTTTTTGCCTCAAAATCCTTTTTTTGTGGGCTGCGGGAAAGCAGGGATCCAGGAGGTTGGACAAACTACCAGGGAAAGCTCATCTGATTTCATCTTTGCTATGACTAAGAACTGATAAAGGATTTTCAAGACTCCTGATAAGGTTATAGATTTATTTTTCTGCATGCTGTTGAAGATGAGAGAGAGCAGACATATAAGCAGCTCAGGAACTGTTCTCATTTGTTGGCAGCATTCATGAACATAATTTTTTTTATTTTGAGGGAAGAATGGATGGCAAGGGAGAGTCTTAGCAATCACCACTGTTGTGAACTCCAGAGGAACTGGCACCAAAGAGCAACATCTCCAAGTCACTGAGGGAAGGAGCAAAGGTTTTATTGGACAGGTAATACCCCTGACCATAAACCACTCTAAAGGACAGCAAGCCAAGGGTGAAATCCAGCACCACTCATCCTCACAATCCCGTGATTCAAAGGAGGGGCTCAGCAGACGGGTGCTGGGTGTGTTCTCTTTCCAGAACAACCCAAGTGTTCCTGTCAGAGGAGCCAGCTGTGCTGGGGCCTGGACATCTAAATAAACACACAGGACATCATGGGCACAAGAGCAGCTGCACACCACAGGTTACACCACCTTCCCCACAGGAAATCTTGCCCTTCAGGTCAAGCCCAGGCCCAAGCTAGAACTCCAGCAGCAGCTCCTGTCTGACTCCCCTGCCCTCTGAACCACCCATGGCTTTGCCTGGCAGCTCCCAGACCTGCCAGGGAAGGGACAGCATCTGATGCTGAAAAACCACAGGAAGAAAAATCCCTCCTGGCTGTAAAGCAGGGAGAAGGGCATTTGTCCTGGCCGCTGACATTTAATATGCAGAAATAATGAAGCAGAAACAGAGATGCAGTTCCCTTGAGGGCTCTGAAACCTGTGGAGAGGCTTCCCAAAGGAACTCCAAGGCTCAGCCCTCTCAAGCATTTTTAATAGCACAGAGACTGAACCATTCCTTGTGTTCCTTTCGACACAGAGCACGTTTCACATGGATGGAAACAGGTTCCAAAACTCTTACAACCTATCCTGGTTCCCTCCCTCTTGGATCTGGGACTGGATTCACCGGGCTGTAATCCTGGGGCTGCACACACAACAGCCAGGAAGCATAACAGGGTGGGAAGCAGAGCAGGGGCCTCCCCATAGCTCCAGCATGGCCCTGGAGAGAGCTGGAAGCGATGGAAAACCACCCTGGCTATGGAGGCTGCTGAGGGGGCCCCAAGCACAACACCAGGAGAAAGCTCCAGGCTGAGTTACAACACGGAAGAACTTCTGTGTTTGCTTCCTGCAAGACACAGACTGCCTGCACTGAGCATCAGCTGGAACCTGCAGGTCAGCACAGCCAGCACAGCTGGGTCATTTCCCCCTCTGTCAGAGCCCACCAAAGCTCAGGGCACCAGGCAGGAGGAGAAAGGAACAGCATGCCACAGAGCAACCCATGCTCTGGCACAGGATGAGGAAAGGACATGGAAAGTGCTGGGAAACCAAGTGACTGAGCAGAAGATGAAAGACTTGACCATGAACACGACTCACCAGATGTCCACCTTCTCGGAGACAGGCTCATTCCGTATCACCTCGGGGGCCATCCACGCCACCGTCCCCGCAAAGGACATTTTGGTACTTTTATCGCTGAGCTCTTTAGACGTTCCAAAATCTGAAATCTTTACCGCATCTGTGTGTGTAACCAAAACACTGGAGAAGGGAAAAAAAAAAAAAAAAAGAAATCAGCATTTTGTGATTTTTCTTGCACAACAGCCACTGAAGTAAATCACTTCTTAATCAACACCACCAGGTGATGAGGCCATGCTGCTCACAAGTGCAGTACAAAAGAAAAGATTTTGTATTTTCCCCAATAAAAGCTCTCACTCTCTTTTGGGTTGTGTTTTGTGCCTCAAATGCATTTCTGAATGCTACGAGTCAAAAATCAATCTCAATAAAACTGCAAATTAACAAGTAACTGAGGATTCAGAGGCAAAGCTGTACCTTAAACTGTGCTGTAAATCATCTAAAAGTATTATCTTAATGCACTGTCACAGGCTAAAGAAGTGATAAACATCTAGGGAATAAGAATACAAAGAAGTCAGAACATTTTAGTCAGAAAGCAACAAAGAAATGAGGAAGACACATTCCAGAAAACCAGGGAAATAACAGAAGAAGAAGAAGGAAAAATAAAAAGCCAGGAAGCAACAGAATAACCCACTTTCTGAGAAGACCAGGTATCATCAAATCATTAAATATTTCCTGGAAGATATTTATCATGGAAGATACAGATAAAATATCCACTCTTGTTAAGTGCCAACAAGTTACAATAGTTTCACTCTCATTCGTTTTGAGTCAACATGGGGGAAAAAACAGTAGAGCCTTTTGACCAAACTTTAAACTATTTCTCAAGAAAAGGAAAAAACAGCCACAGCTGGGGGATGTTTGAGAGTCTGAGACTCACTTTGATGACCTGAAGAACCACAACTGGGGGATGTTTAACTCTGGCAACTTGAGGAACCCTTAACGAAGGCATGTTTAAGCAGCTGAGACTCACTTTGGAGATTTGAGGTCTCGATGGATGATTTTGTGGAGGTGCAGGTAGTTCATGCCACTGGCAATACCCGTGGACCAGTCCACCAGCAGCCGCGGGGTGACCTTCCTGCCAGCCCGCAGGACCTCGTAGAGCTGCCCGTGGGCACAGTACTCCATGATGATGCAGTAGCACGGGGCCTGGGTGCAAACCCCCCTGTCAAAGAGAACACACAGTGATGAGCAGCAGACAGACAACTGGACAGGAAGGGTGACCAGCACTTTGTCCCAGACACAGCTTAGCTCCTGGATTGTAAAGACCAAATTCCCAGAGACCTTGAGCGAACAGCTCTTGCCTGGACAGAGTTCCTGACAAGGGTCACAACCTACTTGAAGGCAATGATGTTGGGATGCTTGAGCTTCCGCAGGTGCTTGATGTCCGTCTCGTTCTGATCCCTCACTTTCTTGATGGCCACCTCCTCTGCCCGGAACTTCCCCAGGAAGACAGCTCCCTGTGCCCCGCTGCCCAGCCACTGCAGCTCCGAGATCTCCTCGAACGGCACCTCCCACGTGTCTGGGCACAGGTGAAAAACAGGATAATGGAAAAGGTCAAGCCCATGAAAACTGTCAGACCATACTAGGGCAGCACCTGCCCCCTCCCACACCACAGGGTGGGCTCTCCTGGAGGGAGCAGGTGACATCGCCATCTTCTCCTGGCACACTTGAGGCACATGCCACAGCCCCAACAACACTTTCAGCCATCCCAGCCACCTCCAGCCTGCTCATTCCCATCCTTCTAGCTGCTTTTTCAGAGCTCACCACCCTGCTAACCACTTGGGAGAGCCACTCCAGCTTGGAAGGCAGCAATTTACCATACCAGGGAACCTGGACTGGCAATTTTTAGACTCTCTTCCCCAACACTGGGCAAAGTGCATGACTCCATTTGAAAGCATAGATTAGAAGAAACATTTAACATTCACAAGTGATATAAACAATACTGAGGGTCTTTTTCACTCCCTGAAATAAACAAAAACAGGAAATAAAAGTTAGAGGTGGCAGGCTGTAAAAGACAGAGCAGCAACCACCAAGACAGCCAACACAAAGCACATCAACCACCAGCAGCAGGCACAGAAATAGGTCTCTCCAACACCAACATTGTGTATATCAATGTCAAACAGGCAAAACAACCTTAAGCAATTCCTTCTCTTCAGTACCCAAGCACATTTGTAGGGATAATGCTGGAGTGGTCCAGTGGCACTGTATAAACTGCTTCAAGAGAGCTGCACCCATCAAACCCTGTTAACTGGCAGTCACCTTGAAATTACCTTAAATCTCACAAACAGCAGGATAAAAGGCAGGCAATTGTTTGTTTACTGTAATTCAATAAAGATCCAAGTTTGGAGGATAAATTATTTAGCACCAAACCCAACAAGTAATCCACTGATTTCTGAAATAAAAGGAAGCCACACCTGTACAGATCTCTGTTTCAGAGGACTACAATGGTGCATCCTTGTCTCATCCTGATTCCGAGCCATTGGGATGTTCCCAGGACTGCAGCTGGGATTACGCCAAAGTGTCCATTCTAGATACAGTCATCACTGAAGGGAAACTTGTCTTTCCCAACTATCTGTGGGCAGATCCTGGTTGGAAGCTGTCCCTGGGATCCTCCCTGTGACAGGCAGGCAGTGGCTGCTGTCTCCAGCCGAGCGAACGCTCCCCAGGCACAGCCACGGAAAGCAGCTCCCCCCGGAGCCAGACCACAGTGCTCCTTCTGCTCACTGAACTAGAAACAAAAACATTGCTCATCCACAGCAGAAATTTCCTCTGCCTTGGCAGGGCAGAGTTCAGCCCCCAGAACATGTTCCCTCCCAGACACAAGGATGTTTTCCATACTCATGGATCCACTCACAGCTCTGAACGTAAATTGGCATTTAAGTCTTTGGACATTTAAACGCTAAAAGATTTTAAATAAAGAAAATAATTGGATAATTAATAAAATTACTTCATTCATTCATAATTAAATCAAGAAGATCTGTATTTCTATTTAATTCACAAATGCATCACTTCTGAAAGGAGGTAGCAAATACAGGTGATTTTTGTGCGTGTTGACAAACACTATTTTATACTGGCAACATAGAAACTATTCTGTTGTACTGAAATAGCTGTTTCTTTCATAGAATCATGGAATGGACTGGGGTGGAAAGGATGTTAAAGCTCATTCAGTCCCACCCCCTGCCATGGGCAGGGACACTTTCCACTAGCCCAGGGTGCTCCAAGCCCCATCCAATCTGGCCTTGGGTACTTCCAGGGATCCAGGGGCAGCCACAGCTGCTTTGGGCACCCTGTGCCAGGGCCTCACCTCCCTCACAGGGAAGAATTTTTCCCCAGTATCCCATCTATCCCAGCCCTCTGGCAGTGGGAAGCCATTCCCCCTCATCCAAAGTCTCTTTCCATCTTTACCTGTGGGAAGTCTGTCCTTCCTGTACAGGGCACAGAACACTGGCATTCATTTCCATGAAGCATCCACAGTTTGTGAGTAGTAATGGATAACTGTATCACCTTGGAACCCTAGTTTGCTCTTAGTATTCCCTATCATCTAATATTACCTTCCTCTAATATTCCCTCTGCAATGGCAAAGGATGAGAGAGGCTGTAAACAAAGCAAGCAAAAGTTCACATGATTTCTCCTGCATGTCATCTCGTGTTTATTTGGGAACATGGATCCTCTCCCATATCCCTTTTGCATCCTGATTGTCAGAGGCACAATTCAGGAGAGAAGTTTCAGTGTAGTGACAGTGAAATATCCCACAGCTTTGGGAATATCAAGAAGAACAAAGAGCCAAACCATAGGTAACATACAGTGCAGCAGTCAGACTCTTCTGGGCCTAAAGAAGCCAGTGGGATACTTCCCCTAAATAAATTAAAGTGTAATAGCAGCAGGAATTGTGCAAGAACTTGAGTTTCTGAGGTGATTAAGAACCATTTGAGTAGAATGATGGGAATCTATTTCCCATGGGGAAGAAACGCAGGAGCAGCCTGAGCCGTTGAGCCAATCTATTTGGAGGAAGTTTTTCCCAGCACTGGCTGCTCTCCAGCACTGGCACTGTAACAAGAAGCATCTCTGGTTTACACAAACCTCCCCAACACAAGCACCCTCCGACGGGCACCTTGCTCTCCAAGTCCACACAAAAACTCTCACAATGACGGTAAACACACAACTCGTGAAAGGGAAGGTGAAAGCAGCTCCTGGAGACAGCTTCTTAATCCAAAGGAAATGGCTGGGAAGTCTAGTGGGTCTCTAGGAAACACAAACAAATCTTGCTTTAAAGTGTTGGAGTCCCCACAATCCCAGTCAAATAACTGGTAGATGCAAATTAAAGAACGGAGTGTGTCCCCCTGAAAGCACTCACCAACAGCCTTTAGAAATCAGGGTAAACAACTGGGAAAACATAGGAGGGAGGAATTTTATGGGTCAAACCCCCAGTACTTAAACCTCTGATGATCAGCTGGCACTGAACAATACAGAAGCAAACATTCTCTGCAGGAATGACCCCTCACCAAGCAGCGATTGTCATCACTTGGTCAACCAGCACAGCCTGTGGCAGCTCCCAGCTGACCAACGCTCTGCCTGGCCCCTGTCCTGCAGGGAAGCACAGACACTCCCCTCCTGGCGACCATTTGGGTGTCAGGAAGGACACTCAAGCAGTAGCTTCAACAAGAAGATAAAATCATGAAAAAGCTGTTCTTATCTTTTCCCTCTTTCACCAAGTCACGAGCCAAAGCTTCACAGGCAATATGGGCTCAAGGACACAAAGCC
Organism: Lanius collurio; assembly: GCA_020086605.1. Classification (NCBI taxonomy): domain Eukaryota; kingdom Metazoa; phylum Chordata; class Aves; order Passeriformes; family Laniidae; genus Lanius; species Lanius collurio. Next base: position 563,783 of record JACBWW010000019.1, on the reverse strand, counting down.
TGTTTGTCTTTTACTACTTGCAACCACACCACTACCACCACATCCCAAAGAACGGGCCTGCAGGACAGCCAAAGCCGGCAAGCAGGGATGCCAGGGAGCAACAAAAAGTACCACAAAGCACCTGCAGGCAACATTAAGTGGGTTGGAAGGGAACTTAAAGCCCATCCCCTTCTATGGGCAGGGACACCTTCCACTATCCCAGGGTGCTGCAGCCTGGCCTTGGACACTGCCAGGGATGGGGCAGCCACAGCTTCTCTGTGCCAGGGCCTCCCCACCCTCTCAGAGAAGGATTTCTTCCAAACATCTAATTTAAATCTCTCTTCTATTAGTTTAAAACCATTCCCCCTTGCCCTATCACTACCTCCCCGTGTAAAAAGTTGCTCTCCCTCTTTTTTATAAGCCCCTTTTAAGTACTGGAAGGCCACATGGCTGCAGACCCAAACTGGACTCCTATCCCTGTTGTTGATTCATCCCAGCACAAAGGATTACTCCTGGAGGAGGCTTTAAGCAGTTGTCTCATGAAGAAGGGGGGAAAAAATCATCTGCACAGATCCATGGCACCAGCCCAAAACTGTAAAGCAGCTCCCAGGAAAATGAAAAGCCACCACAATCCTCTCTCCCTACTGCTGAAAGAGCCCCAGACATTTCCTCAGTCACACAGCACTTGCACAAACACAATCCATGCATCTTCTGTGCTCTTGCTAAAAGACAGCAAAAATAAAAATAATCACATACATCAGTTACTGAACTGCTGGCTTGTATGTAGCTGATGAAATGCACACAAAGATGATTTTCTGGTGGCAAGAAGCAAGAATGAGATCATCTGGAAAAGAGAACATGAATATTCTCACAAAATCCTCAACTTTCAGCACAGAAGCAGTTTGAAAAGGTTTATCCTTGAGTAACAGAAGTGTAGTACTGCCATCAGGGTAACAGATGTCATCAGAGCTAGACAACTGAGCAGCTCCAGAAGAAAAAATAATAATAATTTTCTTTTTAAATCTTATTTTCACTCCCCTTTCTAACAGTGAAGACACTGAAAATGCAGCTCAACCACACAGGCTACATATAGCTGATCCCAATCAATCCTCAGCCTTACCACATCTGTAGCCAGTTCAAATCTGCCCTTCTAGAAGGGCCTGATGCCAGCAGCAAACTGTCCAGTGCCCCTGGATGTGTAGCTCTGAACACGCTCCCAGAGCAGAGAACAGCCAGACACCCTGTGCACAGGAAGGAGCTCTGTGTGCATCCCCAGCCCCAGCACTGCTCCCAGCTGCTCCTTTTCATTCGTCAGTGCTTCCATCTTTTAGTTTGGTGACTTCCCTACAAAAGCGAGGGTCCCCTGTGGGCCACCAAAGCACAGATTGCACCGTGGTCTCCAGTGCACCTGCTGGCCCAGCTCTGTGGGAAATAGGATCTCTCTGCCTCACAGGCAGCTCTCCCAGAGCCACGGTCTGAGGCGACAGGGACACACCAGCACAGGATGGCTCAGAGGCAGCAATGGGGACAGGTTTGGGACACACAGAGAACTGCTGGGAGTGGCCACTGCCACTCTGGTCTTTCCTCAGAAATGTTCAGCTTCACTTACAAACAATGAGCATCCAACCCAAAGCACTGTCACACACACACTGGCCAGTGCCTGCTCTGAATGTCATCCGACTGCTCGGAACTTCCTTTTCCTTCCCTAGGGAGACTCCCCACCCAGACAGCCCCTTCCAAAACTGTCCACCCATTGTGCAATCACCCCAGCAGCCTTAATCCCCCAGGGAACTTTCTGTCACTTTTTTTTTTTTATGGTCTGAACCACAAGTGACACACCGAGTTTACAACGTGCAAACAAAACAGAACCAACTGTGCCAGAGAATTTCAAGACAAGCAAACCCTTGAACACAGGGCTGCTGCTCAGGAGGCACCTGGAATGCATAAGTGCATTTCCTGCTCACTTATGAACTAGAAATGACTGACTCTAGGAAGTTGATTTCAAGGCAAATTCATCCAACATGTTATTTAACAGCTCTGTTCCCTCCTATTAGGAGCTGTTCCCCGTCCCTTTGGGGTTTAGATTTGAACCACTCAGACAGGTTTCTGACCTTGTATCTTTTAATTTGTCAGTGCCAAAAAGCCATTTGATTACTGCTGAGTGATGCTCAAAGGAGACTTTGCCCCATGGTACTGTGGTGGCCATGCTGTTCCCATTTTCCATAAGCCTCAACCATTTCAGCTCCTTAATTCTAATGACAGCTTGTTCTTTTCCCATCTGCCACCTCCCTCCCCCTGTGCTAGAGGAGAAATCAGACACCAACAGCACAGCATACTCTGCTCTTTAGCTTTCAGTACCCCCTAAAGATATATATATAGAGAGAAAGATATATAGATATATATGTGCAGTCGACTGGGACATCACTTTTTCCCAAGCTACAGATTTTATATATATTTATACTCACATACACGAACCCATTTACACTTACATATCTAAACGAAAAAAGTATAAATATTAAAGAACATATTTCTGGAAAGACAAGTACTAAATTATATTTTTGAAGAGGAAAATTACTCCTGAAAAAAAAGAAATAAAAGTCATTTTAAAAGAGAAGTGATACTCCTGTTATTTGGTGGTCAACTGGGGACAGCCTTCACCTGCAGCTTCTGAAGTGCAAGTGCCTATGTCAATATTTTCCATCTGGCATAAAAAACCTCCAGAAATTAACAAAGGGATTGTACCAAGGACCTCAACACAATTCCTTCCGATCCTCATGCTCAGCTCAGATTCAGGCCTTGTCACAATGGTCCAAGCCATGGGCAGAACAGGCAGTCGGTGTTGACTCCATCACAAGCTGCCTTTGCCACACATGATGACTGTGGGCACTACAGTGCAGGGTTTATCCTTGGAAACCCATGATAGGGCTGGGCGAGACAAAAACGGCCAGGTGGAGAGCTGGGGAAAAGCCCTGGGTTCCTTCCCTCATCTCAGCCCGAGACAGTAGTGCAGGTGGTTCCCTCTTACCTTGCTGCTGCAGTTTGTAGTCCGTGGAGTAGGCCTTGCCTATGATGTTCCACACGGGCCGCAGGCACCCGAAGAGCCCCTCGAGGAAGCCGCCGCTGCCCGTCCGGTTGAACTGGACCTTCACATCGTCAGCGGCGCCGCTGGTGTCCCCGTCCCCCGGGCTGCGGGGGCCCTGCGGGAGCCCCGGCTCGGGCTCGTCCTGCTCCCGCAGCTGCAGCACGCTGTTCTCGAAGTGCTCGCGGTTGTCCTCGCTGATGCTGCTCAGCACGGCCGCCGTGCCCGGGCTGCCCACGCCCTCCAGCAGCTCGGCCGGCAGCGAGCCCCGCTCCCGCACGTCCTCCAGCAGCTCGGGGCACGGGGGGCTCCCGGCAGCGGGGTGCTCGTCGGGGAACCTGCCCACGTCTTTGTCCTCACAGAACGCTTTGCCCATGGAGCTGGGAGAGGAAGACAGGCTCAGGCGCTCCTGAGTGCTGGCCATAATGCCGTGAGTGTGCATCAAGGAGACGGCCCGAGGGGGTGCTCAGAGCATTTGTAGGACACAACTCACATGCAACACGTGGGCCCAGTACCTGAAACAAGAGGAAAAAGAACAACTTTCAATTTTTTATTTAAGTATTTTCACTACGTGCAGTTTCACTGAGGCGAGCTGATAATTAACTAGACTTTCCAGACAGCTGCTGATACTTGGTAAATAATTACTGCCCTAAAAGAAACAAATAAATGGTTCCAACAGAAACTCCACTCAGGCAATACTCTTGGTAACCTACTGCAGGAATTGGCCAGTAAACAAACAAACACCACAATTTTAAATGAGAGCCTAAAGGTCAAAATCATGAAACATTCTTTGCAGAGAATTCCCACAGCATTATCAGACTGAAGCTGGCCCCAGCTCAGCTATGATTTGAGTCCCACCACTGTCCATGGGCCTGGCACAGCCCACAAGCTCAGGATCCCTCTGCAAACCTTTGAGATAAGGTGTTAGAGAAACAAAGCCTGGTGATACAGGTACCTCGAGCCCACCAAGGGATGGTTTTTGCTGCTCCCTCAGAGCCCCATCTAGTTATGACCATCCCGGACCTTTGATTTACCCTCCACGTTCATTATGGCAGGATATGTTCAATTCTCCAACCACATACATGTCATAAGCAACATATGTTCAGTTCTCTAATCACATACATGTCATAAGCTTCACAGAACAGCAGACCCTCCTTGCTGCTCTCCACCTCGTCCCTGCATGAGCTTTGGGGAGGATGCACATAAGCCAAGAGCTGGGATCCCTTTTAAGAAGTGCCCCTATCTCTTGCTCTGTGCTCCACTGAGAGGTTTTTTTTCCACAACCCACAGTAGTGCTACTTTCCCACGAGCCAGGCTGATGGCTGCCCATTGCAAAAACAGGGTTTTGGGACAGTCCCTTCTGAAACAAGAGGTTCTAATGCTGGGCCACAAGTAATTAAGTGAATTCAGCCTGCAACAAGGAACAAAGTCCAGTTGTAAATTCCATAAGAAGCTGAGAAGTGGGTGAACAAAATGGCCTTAATAGAACATATTTTGTTAAAAAGTTAGATCAGTTACAGTGGGTGCAAATTTCCAGGCTCTGCAAACAGCCACTGGATGGGAGAAGGAGGTGGCCAGGTAGGACACAGCCAACGGCAAGGGAACAGCTCAGCACCATAACTGCTCAGGATGAGGTCACTGCAGAGAGGAGAGGTAAGCCCTTCAGCTTGCAGGATGAAAAGCTCCTGCCCTGGGCTTCAGGCCCTCTCCAGCAGCAAACAGGAACAGCCAGGAGCCTGGATTATCTTCCTGTATCCTGCCTATTCACACGGGCTTTCCATAAAAGCTTTATTTAGGTTGGAAGCTTTGTTCTTTAAAAGAAGGCAAAATAGCAAGTGAGGCAGAGGTTGCAGCACAGCCCAAACCAGTACAGCAGCTGAATCCGACTCATATGGGAAGCTGGAGAGTTGGTTATTCCCGACCTGGCAGTGACCAGCATTACAGTGACCAATTCCCCAGGGTGGGAAGCTGCAGAGTGACCTCATAGCACAATTACTACTAGCAGCAGTTGTTATGTTATAGCAGATTTTGTTATTTATAAGAAAATGCTTCAGACCTGAACAGAATTTCAGAAAAACACCTGGCCAAGCCCAACTCAACATTCCTGGGCACAGCCCCTGCTCATTACCTAAAGTCAGGGAGTGACAAATGATTGTTTAAAAGAGAGCAAAATGCAACCACTGTTCCTACAGAGAAATCTGGTTTTTGTAACACAGAGTATTAAGCAACACAACACATCAGCCAGGTGTCCTGCAAGAAACCCAAATGTAAAGTCTAGAATTTGATGCAACAGTGTCCCAAAATATCTCAAATTTAAGCCTTGGGAAGTGCATTAAGGATTAAATCAGACTTGGAGGATAAAATATTTTGCTGTTATGTGACTCTCAAGAGTACACTACTACAGTGTAAGGTTTTGCTTTAACATTGCTATGCAGTCCTCTGTCTATGGAATGTTTGATTGTGGAGGTTTAACAGGGAATGAACAGCTTCTCACTACACAGCTCAGCCAAGAACAAAGCCCCAGACTCAGGGAAATCAGGTCTGTTTTCCCAGATCAAGTTGCCTTCTCCAACACTGAGATGTTTCAAATAAAAAAAGCCTTTAGGCACAGTGCCCTGACACTTTACATGCCCCTCTATGTGCTTCATGGGGAGAAGAAGCATACAAAAGTTATGGAATTATTCTCAAACTGGTCTGATACAGCCTTATTTATGGCCTTGCATGAGCAGCCTGATTTTCAGAGTTGTAGCAAACTCATTGTTTGGAGAACATGAAACAGCAGCACTTCTTTTAAAACAGGTTCCTATCAAGCCAGCTTGAAGCAAAGCGGTGCAGAAACCCTGGGAGGGGAAGAAGTTGGTTTCTGCCACATCACATCAGTGCTGACTTGATGGAGAAATGATTTTTTAAATTCTCTTCTATTGCAGTAAATTCTGTGCAACCTCTTGCCTTAGCAAAATGTGATTTAATCCAATTAAATTAGGTTGGTTTAGACCTCACCATATCTTTAAGCAAGGGAAGAAGAGCATTTCCTAAGTTTTATTGTCATGCCTCCACTACTTTTTTAGCCATAGTACCAAAAGGATGAGATTTTTCATGTTGAACTCTTCCCAATAAAAGAAAAGGCAAAGAAAAACATTTTCTTGAAAGTTTTAAGTTTCATTATATCCAGACTGCCATTAATGATGTATTCATAAGATCACGTAGTGACAGGACAAGGTGGAATGCCTTCAGCTGAAGGAGGGCAGAGTTAGGTTAGATTTTAGGAAGGAATTCTTTGCTGTGAGGGTGGGGAGGCCCTGGCACAGGGTGCCCAGAGAAGCTGTGGCTGCCCCTGGATCACTGTAAGCGTCCAAGGCCAGGCTGGACGGGGCATGGAGCAACCTGGGATAGTGGAAGGTGTCCCTGCCCATGGCAGGGGTGGGACTGCCATGGTGACTGGGTGATTTTTAAAGTCCCTTCCAGCTCAAACCAGTCTGGGATCCCATGTCTATGATCTACACATGCATCTTTAGCTTTTCCAGGGAAAGGCGTAGCCAAGGGCTGTGCTATTTCTACCCGAGCAATGATCCTGCTGCAGCAGCCTCCCAGTCAAAAGCTGGAAGCTCCTTGTGTGGGAGGACTGTGCATATTTAAGAGACTGAGATTTCACCAAGTGCTGCTGCACACGCAGACTTGAAGGCAGACCCTCAGATTTGAACTGTGTTGATGAGTTCACGCACTCTGCACTAATAAAATTCTCTTCTGTCTGGAAGGGGATTCAAGGCTTGGTGTAATTTTGTACAATCACAACTTCTTGTAAATGACTCAATTTCCATGCAAAGTATTTTTTTTCCAGGCAAAATCCCACCACCCCTAGACAAAAGAAGCATGAAATGCACCTCTTCTGGGAAGAGTGAGGCTGTACCTCAACATGTCAGACAGCCCAAAATGCAGTTTAAAACTATAGAAAAGTGAGAGTTTACCTGAATCACCAAGTGGGTGAATCAGCTACCAAGGCATGCTTTCACCTTGCCTGATATTGTGTCTGTCCCTGAAAACAGCCAGCCAGGAAGTGTCCTGACACTCCCCTGGACCCACCAAAGCACGTGGCTGCCTATACAAGTTCAGTATTTACAGGAGTGTCAACGCAATGGTCAGGTCTGCAGACACAGCTGAGTTAACCCAATGCCTTGAGTAGACCATTACTGAAATGCCTCCTTTAAAGAGCTGTGCTAAAAATTGAGAGGCAAATCAGACACAGCATTCCAAATACAGCACACAAACCAAACCAAAGCAAAAGTCCATGTGCTGGAAAGGTGATATAAGCACAGAGGGCGCCACTCAATCTCCCAACAGCCCAAATCTCCAGTAACACTAAGTTCACTTCCTTGAACACTCTTTCTGTCTTAGCCAGTGAAGCACAATCTCTGCTTGCACTGCCAGCATGCAAAGGGAATAAAAGCAACTGTCTGATCCATGTTTAGGGCTGAAACAGAGCTGCTGGCAGAAATTATCCAGCTGGTACATGGAACTACCACAGACAGAGGAGATTCCTGCCCAGATTCCTACTTACAGCCAAGCCCTGGAGTCCTCTTGCTTTTTCCTAGTACTCAGTGTCATTTCCTCCGGGCTACAGTGGGCACAACAAAGTAACTACACATTTCCTCACTGATAACATGACTGCAATTTATGTGTGCACCATCTCAACTAGTGGCTTGTGACAGTGCTTTAAAAATGTTCTAAAATCTAACAAAACCACAAAAGGCCTGTCTATAAAGCACAGCCATCATGCTCTCCTGCCCCTTGGGACTGACTCTCAAATTCTACAGGGAATTTTTACAACAGGTTGATGCACAGTCCTCTCCCATTTCTGTACAACTCCAGCACAGGAACAAGTAAGAGCTGCTGAATTGGCAAGTCCCAGAGCTTTGGCTGTCACTTCCGACCTTTGGGGTTTGAAACGTGGTTTTACTACACAGAATTTCAACAGACTTTCTTTTCCTGGTCTCCGGATGAGGAAAATATTACATGAGTGGATCAGATACTCCTCTTCTGCCACACTTTTTACATTACTCAGAATATACACTTGTGTTTTGCATGGTTGCTTTGCAAACAAAAAGTAAAAGTAGATTTATTAATAGGGAATGAGTTACACATCACCAAAAGGCAAACTCTTTGTTTTCAGGAGGGTTGGATTTTTTTTAAAGTTACATTATTATATCAATTAATTACATTACATTTTTATAAGTTACATTATCTGTTTTGTTAGGCTGTAAAAACAGAAACTACACTGTGAAGTTTGCCCACATTAACTTGGTATAACCCAGCCAAGGCTATGGGCAAACCTTTAAGCCAAGTATGGAGTAGCCCAAGGCAAAAGCTTGGGTATTTTCAAGGCATCAATCTCTTTCTCAAGACACACTGTTCCTTCAAGGAAGTACATCTCTTCCCATCTCATACCACTTGAATGCTCAGCCACAACCCAGCCTTATCTTTAAGTATTGCAAGTATATTGCCAAAACATAATCAATTTCTAATGAAACAGGTGAAAATTCTTCATCTCACCCAGGTGAGATTTTCTGTCTGTGCAACAGCTCTGTTTCTACTTCTGCATATAAACATTTCTCCACAACAAACAGCACATTTACTTGGGAAAGTGAACGCCTGTAACACTGGCTTTTTAATGCTTTACACTGCTCCTTCAGGTTTGTCAGACAAACACTATGCTGCTTCTGCACCTCCTGCAGAATCCTGACTAGAACACATACTTTTACTTCCTCTCTCCAATAAATACTTGGATGCCACCTCAACATAAGGCAACTTTCTTCTGGAGACAACATGATCCTCACCCGAGTGATGTGGTAGAAACTGCTTAGGGCTCACAACTAGCATAATCATCCTCATTTTAAAATGTTAATAGAATATTTTAACATAGCCATGGGCATTAAGCACGTGAGACCACAGACATGTAACTATGTTATGTGCAGTCTGTGTTATCACAACAAAAGCTTGACTTCATGATGATTTAATTTAGCCTTTATTCAATATATTCCATCTATCCCCAAAAAGGGATGCATCATTTTTGGAAAAGTGATTTTAGTTGTGATATCCTTTTGTCTGTGGCTGTACCAGTGAGAAAGAGAACCCTGTCTAGCTCTGTGGCCTGAACCCTTTCTGACAACGCCAAAATTAGCACCATGTACCAGCCAAGAAATATCCATTAAGGTTGAATTCTGTCTCTGTGAAGAGCCAGTTGCAGGTTTGCTTGGCACCTTGCACGTCCCAAGCAAGCCTGGCTGAGGAGAAAGAAGTGGCACCTAGGCTACAGCAATGGGGTAAAGCAACACCAGCTCAGGAGGGTCCTCCATGCCCTTTCCTGCTGCAGCGCCAAGGGAAGGGTGTGCAGGCAGCCAGAGCTCCCCCAGCAGTGCCTGCAGCTCACAGCACACAAAGGACTGGTCCTGTGCAAATGTGCCAAGGAATGGTTTTAACCAGAACACTTTGGCAAACACTCTGCTGTGGCAGGGAGTTTTGTAGCTTAACTCTGTGTTGTACAAGGTAACACCAGCTGCTCTTCACTTTGCATGCCTTTAATTCCTTTCTTTCTTCAAACAGCCAGTTGTTCACTGCTGCAGTGACACCTGAACCTATTATCTCCTTAATTCCAGCTGTGAGTTTAAAAACTATCCCATTTTCCACTCCAACATCTTCTCTCAAGTCTAACAATTCTCATTTGACCTTCTCACTCACCATATGAAACCTGCTCTGAGCCTTTGATCACCTCTTTTCCTTTCTCCTGTATCACCTTAGAGTTATAGAACATAGAATCACAGAATAGTTTGGGTAGGAAAAAAACCTTAAAATTCATGGGCAAGGACACCTTCCACTAACCCAGTTTGCTCCAAGCCCCATCCAACTTGGTCTTGAACACTTCCAGGGACAGAGCAGCTTCTCTGGGTAGTTGGGGAAGTCAGACCACAGCCAAGATTCCAAAAAAGGACAGAATGCCACAGAAATGCAGAAAGGCCCAATGATAATTTTGGTTCTTCAGGATGCTGATCTAACTTCCATGGGTCTCTTACAATGTAAGATCTCATTCTTGAGCAGGAAAAGCTATGTCAGAGCCTAATTCCAACTGGATGTTAAGAATGGATTGTTCTTAATCAACACTGAATTTAACTGATATTTTATCACCCAAGTTCACTAGAGCCTTCCAGTACTCCCTGTAGGTGGCCTCCACAGTTATTACCCTCAACACCTTCCTTGTGCAGTCTTACAGCCTAAACAGAATATTCCTAAACTATCTGGATAAGGGAAGAAAAGGCGGGAAGAATATGAGTAGTGCCATCTCCAAAGGAGAGAAAAATGCTTCAGCATTACCATCCTTTTATCCCTACTCTTAGTCCATATCATTTAACCAGTGATCTGTCTTCCAGCCTGGTGCGTCTGTTATTTAATAGCTGTTTAGTCTCTTTAAAGAGAGTCTCTGGTAAGTATTCCTGCCAAAATCCCAACAGATTGTATCAACCAGATCTCCTTTCCTAGCATGCTCTTGTCTCCTACAAAGATATTTCATAGATTTCCAAGGCAGACTTCACCTTAAAAGAACTGGTGACTCTTATCCTCACATGCAATATGTGCATCTGCCCTGGCTCTCAGCATAGGAATGAATTTCTACCTCCAACACCATGAGACAAATGTTTCACCAGAACCTCCTTCAGTATAAGGTCACAAAATTTGTGGGGGGTGGTGAAGCAATGTTTTGATTTGGAAAGAGAAATCAAGCACCCACTTCTTTTATTTTGTCAAAAGGAACAAAACAAAAAAAAAAAAGGCAATAAAAATTCATCTTGGTGAAGAAGAGAGACAAAGAGCCCATCCAGCCTCCCATGAGTGCAGGGAGACCTCTCTCCAGTGGCAGGGAGAGCACGTCCTGCTTCACCTGGCAGCCCTGCCAAGCGCCGGCTGGGAAATAAGCACCTTACGTAACGGTGTATTTTCAGCACTACACACTGAAATGCTGCCTCTATCCTGCAGAAGGTATTTTTGGATCTGCTAAAATGCTACTGTGTTCTTCCAGGGCTTTGCATTCTTCTGCTCAGAAATTGCATAATCTGATGCCATAGGAAATAAGTGGTGTTGCATAATGACTCTCGTATTGGCTGCAGGGACTGAGGACTGCACGTCCCTGCTGGAGAGCAGCCCTGCTCCGAGCCCAGGTGCTTTGGGAGAAGGGGAACCCACGAGCCACCTGCCTCTGGGGAGCAGGGCAACAAACCAAGGACCACGCAGTTCCTTCACAAAAACCAGCGTAACTAAGTCGCCCATGTGCTGTTTGCTCCCCTCCCCATGGCTGCTGCACATCGTGAGCTACGTGCACACAGGGAACACCAGCAGCTCCACACACCATGTTCTGGTATCTCACTCACCACTGACACCCTCCACCACAGGCCCATCAATCTATTGGAAAACATTCAGCTGGGATAAAAACAGGCTAAATGCTGATTAGCTTTTTATATTACAGAATTACTACTGAAATTTGTCTCAGATTAAAATGTAGAAATCACCTTAAATTACACTCTTCTCTCTCTCTCCTTTCCAGCTGTCTCCATAGCAGGAAACAACTTTTCAAACCCAGTCACAGGCAGCAGGCTCTGTTCTTTCCTCTTCATCCTTCCCAGTTTGCACTTTTACCTCATTGATAATCCCCATGGTATTATCGATCCATATGTTGTTATATTACTACATAATTACTGTATGTTATTACTATATAATTACTGTATGTTATTACTATATAATTACTATATGTTATTATATTACAATTACTAAATAACAACAACAGATTTAAGGATTCAAACTGAAATATTTTACAAAAACAAACACCAGAAAAATTTCCAGTTTAGTTCACAGAGGCCTTACAGCCTCGCTGACACTGCCATATGAAGGCACTAAATGTTCCAGTCCTACCAACAAATGATATCCTGCAATTTTCCCCCCCTCACACAGCTGAAACACCCTATTTTCCTCTGAAGAGTAGCATTAAAATTAATTAATGTCTGAAAGACTGTGAGGATGAAGATCAATATCACAGTGCTGCTTTCAGGAATGCAGTGAATGAATCAAAGTCTCACTTTAATTCACGTGAGGTGTCAGACTGGTCTCAGGTAAACTCACTCACTCCCACGCTTGTTTTTATTTTTATAGTAGATATGAATTATTCAACATTTGCAAAGCACATTCGACATGTAAAAGCTACTCACACAAACTTCTCAGCACAAAGAGTTTATGTGCTTCACACCCAGTATTAAAGTAACTCAACAGCTCTCCGTGGAAGTACAACAGTTCCTAGGGTAGGTGCAGTGCTCTGGTTCCTGTCACCCCATACCAGGTCCCAGCCTGGGTGCACCTGCTGGGAAGGGGAAAGACACCCAAAATCCAGCTGGCAGATCTTGGATGGGAAATGACAGCAATACTAAGTTGTATTTAGCAAGCACCATACACGAGCAAAGAGGATTACTCCTTGACAGAGGCAGCACAATGCCCCGCTCAGGAGCCTCTCGTAAGCCTGTATTAGCGACAGTGCAGGGTTAGAGGTGTGAGCCTGCTCCACTACAGCTTTATGTGCTACTAACACAAACAACACGGTCCTGGGGCTGCATCCCAGAGGAGCTCCTGAAGCCTGGCACAGCTCATGCCATCCAAGCCTGCAGAGACCAGCACTCAGCACACATCAGCTGGATCACTCTTGGGCTGCAGCTGATGGCCCAACACCTGAGTATCTCCTCAGGCACAGAAGGAGGGTGAGGCTGGACTTCCTGTGTTTCAGCAGGAGAGTCAGAGCTGTACAGCTGCATCACTGATTTTGGTGTCCTCCAGAAGGTAACAGAGATGGAGGACCGGAAGAGACAATCCCTGGAATGAACAGAATGTCCACACAGAGACCTCCATTCCTCCAGCCCACCATGCTGGGAAGAGACCAGCCTCTCACCCCTGCCTGGACTGTCTCCTTCCTTCCCTCACAGCACCTCAGTGCTACATTACCAACAGCTCCAGAGGGAACAATGGCTCCAGAGGGAACAGCACCAACAATCACAGTTTCACCAGAGGGTTATAAACCACAGCCTACACAGACAAATCTGCTCTTCCTCCGGGCCTACACCCAACTGTTGCCAGAGCCTTGAACCCCCTCCAACTACCAACTTCTCAGCTGAAGTTGTAGCAGGGAGAGAGCACAGAAGTTAAAGCACACACTGATTATTTATAGGGGTGGGAGTAACTACACACAGAGCTGCTGCTCCTGGCCCAGCCACAGCTGTCAACTTGCTATTCAGCCCTAAGTAGCCTGTGTTTTGGGTGAAATATTTACCCCCCACTCCCCAGGAGATGAGAGTGATTTGCTGCAATGTCACAAAACAGGAGCCTACAAAAGCCTAAGCCCCTGCACGGGATGTTTTTGCCAAGGAGAGATAAAAAACAAAGTCCCATAAGCTGGACAGGGCTTGGTGAAGTGCCAAACTCCTGAGAGCCTCAGAGGTAACATTTGCCTCAGTTGACTCATTTGGATTCAGTTATGGCTGAGAACTCACTGGAAGTTGTACAAGCAGTGAACCTGCTGCTGCCTTCCTCCACAGGGATCTCAGGTGAGAGCTTGGCTAAAAGGCTCAATGCACCATCCCCTGCCTGCCCTGGCCCCAAGCACCAGAGTTGAAGGGCAACCTGCACTGATTCAAAATCTGTCCACACAAGCCATGCCAGATTTCTTTTATTTTTGTATTCAGAAAAAAAAAAAAAGTTTCATTTAATAATTCTGCCATTTTGAGAGGCCCTACTCTTGAAAATCCACTCCCCACATCTCAACTGCAGACAGTCTGGAACAGGTACCAGGTGGCAACAGCTCCAGTCTGATCAGCCATCATCTCATATTTGCTATAAAAACAGTCCTAAGAAAACAGGAGATACTTAAAACTTTTCTTATCCTGCCACTACCTAGAGCAGACCCATGTCTTACCCAGGCAGAAACTTTCACATAAACCATTACTCAGTTTACTGATCCACTGGAGATAAGCCACTTACCTAGTCTTTACAATAGGAGACAAAATAAGGAGGTTAAAAATGCAACCAAAAAAAACCCAAACATGATTAAACCCAGGTTTACCTATAGCTGAGGAACAGTTGGAATCCCTACCATATATTCTGTGCTAGAAGATACTTGCTAATTCCAGGCACAGGGGTCAAAATGAATGCCAGCTATAAATTTAACTATTGGGCAGCAGGGGACAAAGACAAATCTGAATGACAGGACCATTCTAGATCAAAGACTCAGACTGGAGGCCCCAAAGACAGGAAACAAAACTGGTGTTAGAGCAAAACAAACAAACAAAACCCCTACTACATCAAAATCCGGATTTATTTGTGTTTCTCAGTGGAGGGCTGTCACAGACAGGTTCAAAGAGCTGCCTCTCTCTAGAAGCAAAACCCCTATACATTCAGGAGCACAACAAAAATAATAGTGACAAAAACTTTTAAACCCATGACAACTCTACCCTCCCCATTCCAGGGAATCCCAAGGTGTCTGTGGCTACCCACACAGCAGGTACTGTGGAAAGTGCCCACATTTCCCAGCCAGACCGACTGCATCTCTCTCAAACATTTTAATATTTTCTCCCTCAAAATTATTGATCCAAATACATTCCTTCATCTTCTTCTGACTTCTACTGAACAGACTGCCTACTGCTAAAATCAGTATATCCAAACACATGGGCCTGATGTCATCTTTCTCCAGATCTACTTAAAATATCCCATTTTTCATTTACTTAAGGGAGACATGTGGTTTCATATGATTAAGCTATTGCAGCACCTAAACCACCCCCCAAAACAAAAATAAAGAGTAGCTCTTCTTTTCATTGGGAGAAAACATGACATCATGCCCATTCAGGTGAGCAGGAATATGACAAATCTTGCCCCAGTGAACAGTATCATTAACTGCATAGGTACTCCCAGCTCCCTCATTTATTAGGAAAATGAGGGGTGAAAATTGTGTTCAGCACATCAGAGACAGCTCAAACTGCTATTTTCAATAATACAGGAGCAAATTCCTACCCAGCTGATTGAAAGAAAAATGCACCTCCTTCTTCTCAGAAATAAAATTAAATTATTTATCACTGTAACACACAAGAGGAATTGTTTGAGTAGCCCACAAGGAAAAAAAAATTACAATTCCCCAAAAGGCAAAAATTACAATTCTGCCTCTTTACACTATCTAGTAATTCTTATGTCATTGCCTGCATATTCCATTTATATTCATTCTCCACTGCCATTCCCTTCCCCTTTAAAAGGGGGGCACGAGAAGATAACGTGCAAAATTGCAAGTGAAAAATGTCCAGCACACCAACAGGCAAAGGCCAGGCCAGCTCTCGTATTCATATACAGTGATGGATAAATTAAGGTTTCATGTTTCCTCTTCCCTTTCTCAGTGTCATTTTTTCAGCCCTTTCCCATCACAAATGCAACATCCATCTGTCCTTCCGAAATAAATGGCGAAAGGGGAACGCTGACCATCAAATACCACACACAAACACACCCCCCTCATAGAAACACATTTCCCCCCAAATACTCACAAGGATGAAGATTTCCTATGTGATGCTCCATTTTCTTGTTTTAAAAAGATGGAAGGCAAAAAAAAAAAAAAAAAAAAAAAAAAAAAAAAGAAGGAAAAAAAAAAAAAGGAAGTGTTGCAAAATAAAAGGAAATTCCACCCACACAATCCTGCAGCCTGCTGCAAAGAAGCACCGAGCGTGCTGACGTCACGGATTCATGAATGGATGGAAATCGGGCTGGATGGAGCCCACGGGGGCTGCGCACCGGCGGCAGCGGGGCCGCCCGTCCCCGCCCGCCCGCAGCCCCGGCAGCGGCACCGCGCCGGCAGCGCATCCCCGCGGCCCCGGAACGGCGGCGGATCGAGTGACAGCCATCTGCCACGGCAACAGAACGCGTTCGGCAAGCAGAAAAGGAGTTCATCACCGCCCCGGCTTCTGGCGGGATTACAAACCCTGCGTATGATTATTAAAACAACTAAATATAAACATGCATCGGGAGGAAGAAGCAGGGAGAACAATAGGAGGCTTGTGCTTGATTAGCGATGCAAAAGCACCAGTGAAATAAAAATAGGAGCATTAACAAAATCCCACATTCAGCTCCAGTCAAACATTCCCGGCAGCGGGCAGACAAGCTCACAACCTCAGGAACATCCAGGAACAAAGATGAGAGCAGGCAGAGTTTCACATCTGCCTACGGAATGGTGGGCACAGCAGCCACGGACCGCAGCCCCCTGCCATTCCCACGCCAATGGAACGCACCTCACTGTGCAGACCAGAGGCAAGGACACCCAAACCCTTGGCAGAGTCCTGGTGACCTCCGGCGGGAACAGCGGTGATGCACTTGGATTTGGACAGGGAAAGAGCCCTGCCTTCTTTTTGCGTCTTTGAAACATGAGGGAAGGGAAAGGAGGGATGAGCATGACGAGGAATGAAGGTCAAGGTTTGAAGGATAACCTGGGCTGCGGGCTCTGCAATTATACCATCTCAGGGTTGACCAAAATTCATCAATTTGGCCTCAAACTCCTTCTGAACAATTTCCAGCCTCAAAATTATTAAGAGACAGAATTCCCATATTTTCACCATACCTTTTCCCAGCCAGTAGGAAGCAATTATGCCAAAACAAGGGTGTCCCAAAACTTACTCCGGTGAGGCACATCTGAAAAGAACGTCTGAGGCAATCCACTTTTCCTTATGGAAAGTGGGTAATGTCCCAAAACAAACCAGGACTGGAGGTAACAACACCACAGATCTGGCCTGAAAAACCAAGGATTTTGTGCTGACTTGATCTCATGTGAGCCAGCACCACTGATACCAGCTTCTGCAGAGGGAGGAGGAGGGCTTGGATTTTGGACTGTGGTTTCTGAATTGAGATTTATAAATCTGGCCAGGGAAAATGAAAAGGAATGCAAATTTCTTATTACCTACTTTCAAGATCAAAGAAACCACGAATTTAGTTTTGCTTTAGAAATATCTCTTCTTTAAAGAGCTAAAAATCACCAAAGCACAAGATTTCTGCCCAGACAACACCACTGCTGCAGCCTGAGCACTCCTGTACCCAAGGGGAAGCAGGAGTGGAGGGATGGAGTGAGGTACCTCTTCTCCAAAGGGATCACTTTGTGTCCCCATTTCAAATCCCAGCTGCACCTGCTTTGACTCCCTGCCTTGCCTTCTCTTCCCCTCCACAGCCCAGCACACAGCTTTACACTACCACGGGATGAAAACAGCTTCCAGATTTCCCTGGCATTTTCAAAACAGATAAAAATGTTAATTTACTCTCTTACCCTAAAAGGATCAATTCAGGAACTAGAAGGGGGAGCACAGTAGCACATGTAAGAAGAGGAAGAAAAGAAGAAATATTGCTACAGAATAAGAAAAGTCAGAATAAAAATAGAAAGGAAAATAATTTTCAGAGGTTTCCAAGGGTTAATTGCAGTGATATTAAAAAAAAAAAAAAAATAAAACAGCAGAGAAAATAAGTGTGAACAGAACCCCAGCAAGTTTCCAGGAGAAGAAAAGAGCTTGTGCGTAGAATTTCAAATTTTCTTGTCCATGGTGGCTTGGTTCAGTCTCCCAACACTCAATTTCATCTATGCCTCAACTGCTCAGGTTAAAATTTTTAAACATAAATGTCCTGAATTTAATAAAAGGCAATATCTTAACTCATTGTGAAACAAAAAACAACCTACATTGTCCTAAAATTGATGGCTGCTACACAATTATGTTGTGCTCCAACCAGGTAAGTACTTTCATAGTCCACATTACACAGCTCTTTTGATCAGTAACTAAGTTGATCAATATTAGAAAGAGAAATTATTCTCCTCTGTCTCGCTCAGACAAAATCATTGGTAAAAGCAGGGAACTCAAGTATCAGATGCCAAATACAATTTGGCTCAGTATTAACGCGAAAATACAGGGGGGAAATGTACCATACACGACAAGGGTGTAAGATACTAAAAATCCAAAGTTCTTAAGGGACCTCAAGAGTGCCAGTGAAAAGTTGACAGGCAGCACGATTTCTGAAAGGAATTATGGGCAACTAAGTAACTAGATCAGTAGGAGAAGTAACAGGCCAAACTGATGGCAATCGGTGCAAAAAGAAAGCTAAAAGTATTTTAAAAAGTGAACTATTCACTATATTTGAAAAATACAAGATAATTAAGTGTTTCCAAGCCAATTAATAACTAATAGGAATGTTATACTGCATCTGCTAGGCATAACATTTCTAGCTGGCACATCCTATTGATTTGAGCCCAGTCTTAAAATAATCATTTAACAAGTTCTCCAATCCTGTGACCTTCATTTTTAATAAACTGGTGAACAACTAAAATTGCAGAAGACTGAGAATACCAATATTATGCCAATATTCAAAAATAGCATACATGGTTATTTGTAGGCCTTGGCAACTTGGGAAAAAATCCTAAGCCAACCTTTGACAGAGAAGGAGGGTTCTGCTGCCTTGGACCAAAGGCTGAGTTATCCCAGGATCCTGCCTCTAACGGTGGCCCAGAACAGCCACACGGGGAAGTACAAACCCAAAGCAAATCCCTAACACTGCCCGTGGCATATTCCACTGACAACAGCAGGAAATTAGAAAAGAGATGGGACTCAAAGGTTAATTTCATAATTATGCAGCAGTAAGGCTGTTAATAAACCTACTCAGCACACTCTTGGAGGTACAAGAGGGACTGTTCTGGGAAAGCTTCCTACCTGGGTGAGTAAATAAGTGAAGTGAGACAGCAAATGATTCTCCATATGGCAAACGCCTTCATAAATACTTGCATAGATAAGGTGATGAGAGGGGCATTTCATTGTCAAGTTCTAAACACCTGTGAAATCTTGAATCCACTCTTCCCAGCCCTAGGCACACATCCCTCTTGTGAGTGTCCTAAACTTGTGTAGTAAGTGGCTGACAGGAAAGAAGGGAGGGAGGGAGGAAGGAAGGAAGAGAGGCAGGGAGGAAGGGAGGAAGGAATCAGAATCATAGAATCAGATTCTTGTTCGTGTTGTCATTTTGTCCAGACCCGACCTAGTGCAAGTCACCTTTCTCTTTTGTAAGGAACAAAGCTTCTTTGATACACCCTTCCAAACTTGCTATTTACAGAGATTTATGACTAGACCATATTTGATGCCCCAGCATTCCAGAAATATCAGTTACAGGAGACTGGAATATTGTGAAAGAATTGAACATGTAACACAGTAGTATAGGCAAGTTTATTTTATTCTTCTTCCTTTTCTTTGTGATTTTGTACCTCTCTTACACATTCAATAGGCCAAATACAACACAATTTTAAATCAATTGTCTCAATGGCACTTGATTAAGACCAGGAATGAAATTTATGTATTTGTCATATAGGATTTTATCCAGAACATGCCCAGACCTGGGACTCTGAGAAGTCCTCTCTGCAGAGGCAGGTGAACAAGACCATGATTTGACAGGACCAGCGCTGAGAGCTGAGAAGTGTGACCAGAGGAAAAGAGAAAAAGCCCCCAAGTGGGACATGTGCAACTCCCAGACAAAGGTGAGCTGCAATTCCAGTCAGGAGCCCTGTTTGGAAAGGGGATCTGTTTACAACAGGACAGCCCTGGTGATTTCAGACCCCATTCCTGAGTCGCCACAGCCCAGAGCCTGTAGCTGGGAGGTGAATCCCACACAAATTAAGGGGTATAACAAAGCTGGAGGTAGGTTTTGGTGCCCAAGTTGCTCCTCCCCAGGCAAAAGGGCTGTGCCCAGAACATAGAGCATCTCAGATTAGAAACTCGAAATCTGCCTCTGCTCTTTGAACAGCAGCTACAGTGAGCCACCAAGAGATCTCTGGGTCTGCTTAAAAATGAAAGCAGGGAGCTGGAAATGTGCACAGACTCACAGATCTGCAATAGCCCAAGGGAAAGCTCCTCTTCTCTCAAGAGTATTCCTAACAGCTACTCAAGGAAACTCACAGACACTTGTACCACCACTGCAGTCTCCAAATCAAAGTACTACCAACTTCTGTTATCCAAAAGTGAGGTTTCTTACACAAAGCCACCTTCCACACTGTGGCCTGTAATTTTTCAGTGTGCTCTGCGAGCCATGATGGGTAGGAGCACACAACAATTACAGTGACTTCCTTTAACCTTCTATTGCCTTCAGCAATATTCCAGGAATCGACAATAAAGTAAAATAAAGACACTAAAGGCACTAAAAGATAATGACAAGGCAAAAAGCATTGTGTGTTTAGGCATGAGATTTCCTTCTTAAGGAGTTTCTGAGTGGTTTCCCCTCCTGTCCCCAGGTGAGCCCTGCCTTTGGGGTTCGAGTCCGAAGTTTTAGGAGGAGACATAACACTGTAATGTTAAGAATATGCACTGATGAGGCTGGGAAAAGTTAAAAAAATTCCATTTGCAGACTTTCATCTTCTGAAGGATGGCAGCCCAGCTCCTGAGACATAAAGAGAAGCTCTGGAATTCCATCAGGAAGGAAAATGGTGCTGCATAAGACACATTATAGCTGCTGAAAGGGCAGCCAATGCAGCAAGTGAACAACAGCCTCTCCAGACTAACAGTGCTGGTGGCCAGCTGGGCAGAGGCCATGTGAGAAAACCAGATCTATTTGTTCAGGGAAACAGGCACGAAAGAATATTCCTCCCAGAGAAGAGGCTGAAATCAAGTCTTCCATAACAGTAATTAACTCTTAGAGTTCCCATTAGTGAGATATACTGAATTTAAAAGTTTTAAAAGTAAGTATTCATAAATAGCAGTTATAAGGGACACTTGTAAAGCCAGCTGAGCTACAGTCACTTTTCCTCTGCCAGGTGAGGAACCTGCAAAAAGCAGTAAGACCTGACAATGAAGCTTCAGTATTAGTGCCATGTGGCAAGAAAAGTCCTATAATTTATGTTATTGCCACAAAAAGACATGCATAAATGGGAAGCTATTGCAGGAAGGAATTAATGAAACTGAAGAAGTGATTAAAAATGCAGTCCAATTCCCCAAGGTCAAGTGTTGTTCAAAGGGAAAAAAATAGAAAAAATATAGAAGCAACTGCTGAGCTGCATTGTAGATAAGGATTGGGGTTGGAGACGATCAGGGACTGAGCACAAATTATAAATATCCAGTTGTCACAAACAAGTCAACTTCTATCCATTGACAGGAACACAAATTCCTGTTTCTCTCAGTTTTGATGAAGCCTTTGGAAAGTCCACTTTTGGGAAAGGCTTGTCAGAAATGTGAGAAACCACCCCAGAATGACAAGCAACAGCAGACAGGTGAGCTCTGAGGGATGGGGGAGGTAACTCCATGAGGTGGCTCTGTCTGGACAGAGTGAAATGAGAAGCTAAGAATGAGATCTATGTTTCTATTAAATTCTGCAAAGAAAGAGGGAATTCATGCTCCACGTTTATGGTGAGCAGGAAAAGCAATGCACTCAAAGTGCAACAAGAAAAAATTACTTAGGCTGTGAGAAGTACTTTTAAACAGTGAAGCAGCAGCCTAAGGAATGTTTCCTCTACTAGGAAGGAAAAAAAAAATCATCTCACAAAAACTGTCCAGCAATAGTGATATTGCTTTGACGGAAAAGATCAAGATGAACTTCTGGAACCTCAGAGGGATCTTCTGTGAAGATACGGAAGCACTGAAAGCTTTGCAGCAACAGCAGGAGCTGAAAAATTCCTCTGATCTCGTGGAGTGCAAGGTCTCACCAAATTAAATCTTTCTCTCCTTGCTACTCTTATACAATCCCTTTGAGGAGTATTATTCAGATTTTCTACCAAAAAAACCTACAAAAACTGCTGAAAGCCCATTAAGACAGCAGAACTCAAGTCATGAGACTGCCAGAATGAGGCTCTATATTTAGTACCAATAGTTTTCTCTGTAGTACTGTGATAAAGTTCCTTCAAGAAGAGTGGATCAGCTCTATGTAAATATTCTCCAGGCAAACAAAACCTGTTCAGCGTCTTCCTCCCAGACTCGTGTCACTCATGAAGCTTTCAGTAGGTTTTGCTTCAGAGCTCACTCACTGCTTCTTTTTTCCTCCCTCCCAAGGGACTTCTGCTACCCCTGTGCTCCCTGCAGGCCCCAGAAGAGTCCTCTTGTTCTGTGTGAGGTATCACGATGCAGAATTACTCACTTCATGAGTTGTGACACCACTTTAAATAGTTACTGTCATAATTAGCAGAATATTGGGGTTTAGAACACTGAACAGCAGTAGGGTTTGGGTCTTGTTTTCAAGCACAATGTTGAACACTGCAGTATGACGGAAAAGGCACCCCAAAGGGGTCACTGCACAGCACCACAAATATTTTCTGAATTAAATCACAGAACTGATCTTAAGGGACAACCAAAAGTTAAACAGACTTCACCCAAGGGATACATCAAACTTCTCCAATGTCCTAATACTCCAGGTCAAACCAGCAGCTTTGTACTGCATAGGAGCTTCCCATCCAGGGAAAACCAGCACCACAGTAGTAAATTCAAGTCATGGCTAAGAGAGGCTGAGAGCCATGTCCAAAAGCACATCAGCTGAAGCATTAACCCTGGGATCTTCCAGGGCTTCACAGGAGTGTTTTATAACCCCCAGTCCTCTGTAATCGTCACAGTACCTCTTAGGGCCAGACCTTCCATCCTCAAGTCTCCTCTACTCACCACCATCATACAGAGCACTCCCACACAGAGTGCCTTGTCTATTAACCATAAAAAAATCAGATAAATTAGAAGCAGCAATGTCGATGAAGCAACTGATGAATTGTCACTGATGAAGCAAGGACAGGGTGGCTCAAGCAACTAATTGCTTTCACTGAGATGGAACCAGGTTCAAATCAAGGGAGAATTCAATTCTTCAGCAAAATACTTCACCTTAATTATAGCTTGTAACAAGAGACAGCCAGAATCTAAATATATGGATGCTCTGCCTCTACAGCACCCACCACTCCTCACAGAGCGGGTAAAAAATTGACAGCTTTTATATTAAGAAACAAATCCCAAAATGTAGCTCCATCTCACATCTTCCTGCAATCTCACTCAGAGGCAGCTCAGGCACATCCTAAAATTACATATCTGTAGCTTTCTCTGCATGAAGCATCTCTGCACAACAAAAACCACACAAACGTAAAGAAAATGTGTAGAACAAAACCATTTTCAGTCTCTTTAAATGAAACAACAACATTTTCTTGCATTACACAGATATCTAGCCACTAACCGAAGAAAACTTTAGATAATTTTATAGACAAGAATAAATTATTTTTCAACTAGCATCTAACAAGAAAACAAGAAACTAGTTTTCACATATTCTTCTAAACTTAATTCCCCAAAGCTTACAGTTTTTATAGAATTGGCTCCTTTTCAGTTCTTCATATAGACAGATACATGTGTATACAAGTTTTACAAATTAAGTTTTAATACATAAAATAGATGTAGTTACACTATAAAATTGCATATATGACACAGAATCAAGAGATGATATATTCCTAGGAACAGCAACAACCAAAACAAACCATGAATTTCTGCGTTTCTGGAACTTTGCTGGCGTCTCTACTCCAGCTACAACAGCCTGGATTCCTCTGAGAATCTGCATTCTCCAGCCAATCACCAGGGAAATACCATGAAAAAGTACTTCTAACAATGGAAAATAATATCTTAAAGCTATCTCCTCACAAAATCAATACACCTGAATTAATAGATTCAGATGCTTTCAGACTCCAAGTAATACTGGAAAAACGTAAACTCTAAGATTAACTTCACCTCAGTCTATGCACATACCCCTTTGGCACTTGTCCCTTCCTGATGCTCCCATGGGAGCTGATCCCATCAGGTCTCTGCAGGGACACAACACAAAACGAGGAGGTAGACTCAGCTCATCCCTGCCTTAGAAAGGGAAGCGTGTTTAGAATTTAAGGACAACTGCAGGAGCAAGCACATTATCATTTGAGATCTTTTTGAGTTTCTGACTAGTTACTACAATTTGAATATCAACAACTGCTGATACCTGATCATTGTTCCAGATGCACTGGAAGCCCATGTCCTCTTGGCTCACTGCACATGTGCCTCCTCTTCAAGTCACAGAAATCAAGCTGTCCTCAGAAGCTGCACCATGGGTAATATCTAGGACAGTCCAGCACTGAATTCTTCTCTCTAGAAAGAACAAGAAAGCTCAGAATCCTGCTGAAGCATATTGAAAAAATGCTCCCAAGATCAACCCAGCACATCCCCTCAGCACATCGTGATGTTACGTGGCACATTCGAAGGCAGCAGAGAACATCCAAAATTAAGTAAGCACTTTCAAAAAGAAGCTGGGAGTAGAAATATACCTCAACATATTTAGTACATCCTTTCTTAGCACAGGCACACACTCTATAATCCTTTTATGGTACAATTTTAATCTAAATTAAGCAAGCAGCTCCAGTAAATAGCTCAGAGCTTTCCACATTACAAAATTACATCAGGATTTGATTAGTCTGTAAAATAACATACTTCAAGGTAATCTATTAATGATAGTTTACACTTAATTTTATACCCAAACTCCAAGCTATTTGTTTTCCCTAATTTTAAGCAAATTTTAGGAAAAGCATAACCTATTACAGTCCTCCTACGTACATACAACTCACAATATCATTATTCCTGTTGCTACCAGAAACATGCAAGGAGAGAGACAACAACTACTGAGACTCTCAGTCCTGAGCCCACTGCATCTTTTTTCCATCCCCTGCCCCACTCCCCTCCCCCCCAAATTTCACAGGCTGCAAGACTTAGCCCAGCTCTTCATAAAGTTAAAGATAAATCAACACCCTGAAATTACAGAACTTTAATGCAAACACTAAACTACCTGGTCTTAAAAGAGTTTCTCTTTACCCACAAATATTGTTTTCCTTACATCCTTCAGACACAACCCAGCTACTACCCCACTGAGGAAGAGGATCAGAAATACCCTAGCACCAGCGTCTTGCCAAAATTAAGAGACTTTGAAAAAAAAAATCCATGTGGCACCATCTGCTTCACATTCTGCACCACAATTTAGCTGCTCTCAAGGCCACTCACCATGTTTGGGAAGCTCAGCATATTCTTAATTTTTTGCTGAAGTAGGAGCAAGGGCATACTGTATTTGAGAAAAACACTAAGTTTTGTTCACCACTGTCATTTCATTTTAGGTCTCTCCTTATCTTTGCTGGCTTGCCACAAAAACAGGACAGGTAATTCCACATTCCCAACAAGGAAAAGCTTGTGAGGTCCAGGTTAGGCTCCATTCAGAGACTCTATTTGGGCAACAGGAGGATGATGACATAGCAATATTCTTGCACAGGAAAGTACCAATTTGCAGCTTCTGTGTCCCCATACCAGCTCTACATTAACTATTTTAATGACAGAACAATTTCCAAATAAAATCTAGACTAAACATACATGTATTTTAACAGTTCTATTAGACAAACTTTATCATTTATACTTTAATATATTAAAATGGAAATATTTACCTTTGCTCACAAGGAAATTACATGGTTCTACTAAATCAATGAAAAAAAGCCTCAAAAGCCAGTAATTATAATTTTTACCACTATTTTAAGACAGGAATGGTGCATATAAACACAAGGTTAATTTTCTTGCTTAAAAAAACAAACACTGTAAGCAATACTACAGATGAAACAATAATAAAGATTGAAAGAATCAAAACCATATAAAAATAGGAAAAAATGCACTGGAATACCTTATCCTTGTAAACACAGTTCACATACCTATATAGGACAGAGCAGAGAAAACTGGAGAGATGCTCATAAAAAACATGAGACACCAGATGCCCAAAGTTGGCCAAATGCCACTGGAATAAATTACTGCAATTCACACGAAAAAAATACAGCTTTTAAGGACAGGTTTGAAACCACCATTTGATAACTGGCAGCCAAGGTGGGAATGGTCAATGCCTAAATGGGAAGGGACTTGTGGGGCCAGAGGACTTTCAGCACCAGAGGAGTTCAGCTCTTCCTGCAGTTCCATTTACCACCACCTTTTATAGCCTTCGATTGGCTTTTAACACCTGCTTCCCACATCCAACCTGAAAAATTTCCTGCCTCTACAGTCCAGTCCAGAAGCCAGCATGGTGTGTGGCAGCTTCAAGCTCATAAGAAAGCATAAAAGCATGCTCAATGGGTGAAAATTGCTAATGTGAAAAGGACAGACCCAAAAGCCAAAGGTGTGCAACACAGAAATCACCCCAGCTGGAAAAAGGGTTACAAACACACCTGCTCACTGGATTTTATTTCTCCTCTTTAACATAACCACTGTGGACCCAAAGAATTCTTATAATCTAGTATTTCTCATCCTACCAAAATACCAGCAGAATTCTGAGTATTTGGACTCAAGTGCAAACCTCTGCAGATGGATTTTTGTTTAAAGAACTGAACAAACAAAACATTATTTGCTTCGAAATTCTTCTACTTGTGGTGAAAGCCGAGCTGTGCTGAAATCAATAGGACTGCTGGCATTGTTTTCAACTGAGCTGGAATTTAATTTCCTGTGCCCCTCTTCAGATCTGCTAAAAACCACTAGAACACAGTTTTGACCTTTCACAACAACATCTATAGCTCAAAATAAAGCGTTTTGTGCAAAATAAATACTTGCAGGGCAGGTTACATAAACAGCATGAAAGCAGCAGCTGTGTCTGGTTTCTTCAGAGAGCAAACTTTGTCCCCAGCCTGGCTGCTCTGGATTAATGATGTTCCTGTTCCATCCCCAGGCTCTGAAGCCTTGGGAAGTCCCTATCCCAACTCAGCAAGGTGGGAGGGTTTGTTATTTTAGCTGTTGACTGATAACAGCTTATCAGCAGGCTTTCAAAGGTTAAGCTCAACATACACGCATGGCAAAAGTGCAAGGAAAGGACAAGGGAAATGTTGAATTAGTGCTCCCTCTCCTCCTGTCCCTGCAGCAAGGGACAGAACGTTCTCACACCCCACCACCTGCAGCAGTGCCAGCAAAGAAACTTCAACCAAAACTCCTGTGTGACCAAAAATATCTGAGAACCCAACAGAAGTGCTTTCTTTCAAAGGAAGAGCTTGCTTTGCCTGCTGCATTCCCACTGGCTGCCACACAGCATGGAAAAGCTAACCAAAATCTTTAAGTTTGGTCCTTCAATACAAGACAGTTTTATTACTGCTGCCAAATTTATCACTGACACCAAGCTCCATGACAACTCACTGGAAAACAAAAACAAAATAAAATCTTCAATTTAGGGCATGCTATGGTTTTTATTTCTATCCCAACCACGTTACTGAACTGTAAAGGGCTGATGCAACCTTAAACCAGAAAAAAAAAAAGCCCAGTTCCAGACTAATTACTAATTCATCCTGGCTGAAGCGGCATACCAGCAGCTGCTGCCTCTCTCAATTAACAGCAAATATTGAACAGTATTGTCATTTAACGGTGTTTACTGCCTGCTGCCCTGTCCACTGCTGCATTTTCAAATGCTCTGGCACAATTTAAAGCATCAACACTAATAAACAGAGCTTAGTTTAACCCCTTACATATCAGAGCAGAGCTCATGGCAGAAGTGTTTCACTTACTTCCTACATTTATTAGGTGCTTGGCAGAAGCTGAAGGCCAAGGATGCAAGGTGCCACCAAAACGGTATTTGTAATTCAGAGGCCCACGGGGTGCTTGGCTTCCACAGAGGGCTGAGCACAAGTGTGAAAAATTATCGAAGTAACTCCAGCAGAGCAGCTCTATAGGAATTATTGCCAAAAAGTTGAAACAAAAGAGGAGGAGACCACACATTCAGCCTCTGCTGCTGAAGATTTGGAACAATAAAAACCCAAAACAAATGGGGGAAAGAAAATAAAGATACAGCCATTCTTCAGGGGGAGCATACCAATGTTGTGATTTCTGATGACCCCATCTCTCCACGGGGAAGTCAGAAGAGCCCAAATTTGGACCTCCCTTCCCTCTACACTATGGCCACAGCTGCCTTTTGGCCAGGCTGGGTTTGAAGTAAATGATTATACAAACAGTGCAGACAGAGCAAGCAACTGGAAGTGCAGCACTGCCACATTGCCTCTGCAGGTAGTTCCATGCCCTACCTGCTCCGTGGTGTCAGGTTTGCTGTACAAGGAACTGTACAGATGTTACATTTCACTTCCACAATGTGCTCCCAGCACATGAGCAGGAGGGAGCATCTCCAGGCTCTCCTATGAGCCCACTGCCAGCTGGGCCAGGGCCAACATGTGGATACCAAGGACCTGGGTACGGGAGGGAGCCAGCCCATCTCGGCTGCAAGGTGCACAATGGCAATTTAGACACCACGAGAAAAGATGGAGCAGCTTCTGTACTGCGTTTATTAGAGTAGAAGCTAGGAAAATGCCATTTCAGCTGATCCTGAAATTGGGGGAATTCAGTTATTTCTGAGGTACTGGACCTTCCTTCTATCCCTTCTGCAGAGGGAGCAAAGCGTAGGAGCTCCAAGGCGTGATGCTCTGAGGGCTTGTCAAATACATGAGGGAATGGCATGGAAAACTGGGGGTGTAGATATAGGCCCAGGCTCTGGCCAGGGCTCTCTGTGAACAAACTGTCCTTGGGTTAGCACCTGGCTGCAAGTCCCCTCATTTTCTCAGGTCCTTTTACCTGTACCCTGCACAACTCCAACACCCAGCCTGGTTTGCTGGGAGGATTCCTTCCCTCCAGGTTCCCCCAGCACCTTTGTGCCCATGGGGTCTGAGGTGCTCAAATATATTAGGTGATATGACTAATACCTGCCATCTGCTCATTGTTACCTTCCCTCTCCTCTCCTGAGGAGGAGTCAGCACTAAAGTGCTCATTCTACTCGGTCTATTTTAGGAGCGTGGGCTTTCAGCATCCATGCAGCACTGCTTTAAGCTAGAAAACTAAAATTGAAGAAGTAGACCATGCTCTGGCAGGGAAAATTGAGCACTAGGTCCTGTAAAAGTCTCTGTCAAGGCTCAGGAACAACCCTTTTTTTGCAGAAGTTATCTCCACTCCAGCGTGCCCAAGGAACAGAACTATCACCCAGGTTTCACTCCAGGCCACAGAGCAGGGGCACATGAGATCCAGGCCTTGGAAAGCATCCCACTACTCTCCATGGAGACCAAGGCAGCCAACACAGCTTGGAGCATTGAGAGGCAATGTGCTGCAGCACCAGGTTATTCCCTGCTTCCAGGAGTGAGGAGATCCTACCCAATCACACCACCTGGGAATAGAGCAGGCAACAGAAAAAGGTACCAATAACTGAGAGCCCATTTCTGCCCATCAGACTGGGGGAAACCTCAGCTCACAGGGAATATAAAGAAAGCATTGCTTCTACCAACAGCTGCTCCCCGTATGTCATGGTCAAGGGAAAAAAGCAAACTGGGCACACAAAGGAAAGATGGGGAGAGAGGCCAGTGGAGGATAATTTGATTTCACTGTATTTCTTAGAGGAGCTGTGTCAAAATGCAAAGAAAAGAATCATCATACTGTAGGAGGCTGAAAGATTTGAGATAGAGCAGTGAGGAATCTCTGGCCCCATAAATGTTTAATTTG
Source organism: Lanius collurio (assembly GCA_020086605.1). NCBI lineage: Eukaryota > Metazoa > Chordata > Aves > Passeriformes > Laniidae > Lanius > Lanius collurio. The sequence continues at coordinate 534,164 of JACBWW010000019.1, read as the reverse complement.
AGCAAAGCAGCAGATTAGTAGTAAGCACAGTTCTGCTGCTGTTGCTGAACTGCATACTCCTGCTTTGATTTCTAGATGACACACAGTGAGAACGTAAGTATAAAAATAAAATAGGAGAAAAGCACCAGGGAGATTTTCATACCTGGCACTACAGACAGAGCTGCACAAGCCAGCAACACACTCAGCTCCCTCCCTTCTCTCTGCCCAGGGCAGCAGCATGAGGGTGAGCAGCACACATGGAGCTCTGGAGTGCTCCCAGCCCACAGCTCTGAGAGCCCAGCACAGTGCAGGGGATAGCAAGAGCTGCTGCACCACACCTGAGGAAGCAGCCAGGGCTGCAGATCGCTGATAAAAGGCACCATGCTGCCTGCTAAGAACACTGTGAAACTGGAGAACCACAGAAGGAAGATGCACATGGAAACACTGAAGAAAATGGATCCCCAGGCCCTGGGAGCAGAGAAAGGACCCACCTGGAACTGTTCCTCTTGTAAAACTCTCCCTGCAAGGACTGACTTTCTCTCTGTGCTCCTTTCCTAACAAATAAAACTTACCTGTAAGGATCATTCTTTCCCCATCACTTCCTTGAGTTATTCCCGTCCCATTCAAAACAGTAAGCTCAGATCGGTTAAATAAATCCTGAAGAAAAGCTGCTAATTGGTGTTTCTTCCTGCCCTAAAATGCAAGAACAATCTGAAAAAGAAACAAATGCACTCCATGACCCCTGTGAGATCTCCAGCTCCATTCTTCTTCTCTTTCCTGCTCTTTACTTCCCTTAGATTGCAACCTGATCATCATTATCTGCTTCTTTCCCCTCCACCAGAGAGAAGCCTATTTCCTCTCCCTATTTATATCTTCCTCACCTCAAACTTCACTCTTTTTCCTGCTTCTATATCCACTTGCTGAAATTCAGACAACTCCTCTGCTGCCTCCACCAGCACATCTAGTTTTCCTCCCAGTCTGCAATCCTAAAGAGAAACGTGGCTTCACTAAAACCAAGCACAAAGGTTCAATTAGACCCTGATTTTTACCCCAGCAGCTTAATTGTTTTATTGGAATTATGTCACTTATCCCAAAGCCAGCTATGCCCAAGAACTGCCTGGACAAGCTCAGAATGAGAGCAGGAAACCCTCTGGCTCAGCCTTCCTAACTCCCTATAGGAGAGCCTGATCCAGCTGAACACACTGGTAAGGTAGGGAATAGTGCACCACAAGTCTGTCCAGCTTCTGGAAAACCTCCACACAACAAATGAAGGTCATCCATGAATACAGATTTCCTCTTTTAAAAGCATTAACAGATTTAAAAACATATACACTAGTATTCTTATATTTGCACTCTCCTCAAGGCTGGGAGTGTATTTGAGAAACTCCAACAAGTGGTTTTCTGCTTGTGAATAAAATTAGGAGGAAACAGAAACCCACAGCACAGCCCCAATTAACCTCCAAGGACACAAACCCTCATTGCACGTACAGACACATCAGAAGTATCTTTTTCACTGCATTAAGCTGCTGGGGAAAAAAACTTGCAATGCCAGGACAGCACCCTGGACTCCTCCACACACACACCTGACACATAGGAAGATATCACCTCTGATAAAGCAAGACCTCAACTGTCCCTGCTGGCTGCTCTGGATTTTCAGCTTCCCAAAAGCTGAGGTCATGGCATTTCTCCTTGCAAAACAATGGCTTTGCAGGCCTCTGGAGAATGAAGCCAAGTCCAACACTAAAAAGATACAGATGACAAGGAAAATGCTGGTGTGCCCTGCTACGCAAATGACAGGAAACATTAAACATTTACACTGACACATTATGACAGGATTCTACTGTAACTGCAATCTCCTTTGACACAACCATGGCATTTTTTTCTAATGAGAATTCACTCTGAATATACAAGATAGATGGCACTGAGTAAGGGAGGCAGTCCCATCTCTCACCAAACACTGGCTGGTGACCTCACCCTCGTATTGCACCAAGGCTGCAGAAGGAAGAACACTCCAAGGAAGCAGCTCTGGGGCAGACTCATAGAACACCTCAGGAGTTTAGCCAGTCATGCTTTGCGCCAGGGAGGCTCCCTCCTTACCAGGACCAAGGTGACACTCCCCAGACCAGGACCCTCTGCTTCAGAGGAAAGCACACACACATTAAATAGCTTGAGACATAAAAAAAAACACCAAAACCTTCTTCCAGCCACCACCAGAGCTGCATTTTACACCTTGCTTTTCACTGGAGAGTCAAAAGGAAACTTCCCTCAGCTGACAGCAGAAGCTCCATCCCTCCAGGACAGAACCAGCTGTAAATGTTGGCTGGAAATACTTATTCCCACTGGGGACTGGCAACTGCCTGTAATTACTGGCAGCAGGGGAGCCAGAGGAGTCTCTCTTGTGCCAAACAGCAGACAAAACAAACTAAAGAAAAAAACAATGTCACCTGCATATACTGCAATACCTGAACCTACACAGCACTGATGGAGCTGCATCTGTGTTTAGGCTGAAATGAAAAAATGTTAGAACAGCTATACTAAACTAAACTACCAAAGCTGCTTATAAACAAAATGAGTGAAAAGATGCTCTGTCCATTATGCTGTAGATCCAAGGTGAGGAAAGGCCACAAGGGTATGTGGCCAAAGCATCAGAGATGGATCATGAGCCTGCAGGCCTGGACATGGACAGTGGTCCTAGCAAAGATTTTTCCACGAGTATTACAACATTGACACAGTTCACTCCATAAATACAATCTCAGCTTGCTAGAAATGCATTTCTGACTGAGCACAGTAAAGCAAATACACACCAAGAGCAGAAGACTCAGGTTAATCAATGCTCTGTGTGTGTGTGTATTTCAGCCACATCAATATAGACTGTAAGACATTGTTCTCCATTTTCATCAAACAGAGAGTGTTCAGGAGTTCATTTAAGTTTTTCATAAGAAATTCTTTAAACAAGCCGATCAATAAACCAAGTTTTGGGGAAAATCAGACAACTATTAGAATTCTAGAGTAGGACAATATTTTCTACTCCTACCAGGTGCCCATAGAAGCTGGGTTGCAAACCTGAAAGTCAAAGCTACCTGCTGACATGGACTTGTTGACTGACACCAGGAAGACCAAGAAAATAGTAAAAGGAGAACCCAGAAAGAAGGCCAAAAGACAATTCGGTATGTCTTATGAAGACGAGACAAAAGTTTATGCAGGAAGAAATTTCTGGCTAGCATACAAATGTGAACTAATCCCTGAGAAACTGCCCAGTTCACCTGCTGAGGACCTGCATTTATAACCTGGTAAATTTATAACCTGGTAAATTTAAGAATTTATAACCTGGTAAATTTAAGGCTGAAGAGATGGAGAGCAGTAGTAGGTGGCCTTTGATATCAAGGTCTTTGCTATTGCAGCTTCAGTACCTTCCCTTGCTCTAGGCAACCACTTGATCTCACACAGTTCCCAGAAAGAACAAATTCCACTTAAGAGGCTGCAACAAAGCTAAGGAAACATTTTCTCTCAAAAGACATCTTGGGAAACTGAAGCAATCAGAATGATGAGGCTTTTTGCTCCTGCCAAGTACCCAAGGTAACAAAGGTAATCAAAATAAAGGCACAAAATAAGCCTCTGACTGTAGATGGTCAGTGTCTAATACAGGGATGATATTTTGGGGTCAAATTTTGTGAATATAATCATCTGAGATGACAAGAAGAACAATTTCCTTCAGCACATGAGAGGAGCTTGCAGAGAAGAAAAGAACACTTAATGGTCCCTTCTGCCTCCCCTCTGGGTTTGCCTTTCCTCTCTAACAAACAAGTTGATCAAACTTCTTCCTTCCTACATGCTACATGGGGAGGGAAGCTCTGCAGAAACAGGCTCGTTGCTCTCAGTACTTTAAAAGCAAATCTGTTGTACAGATAATGAATCTCAACTACACAAGAACATACATATTTTAACCTGAAAACCACAGAAATTAACTCTGATGTTGCAAAATATCGACCAGGGAGAGTGAGGGAAGAGATTGTATTTTTACCCAAATTTTTACCCAAATGTGGGAACAGTTTCTCTTGCTCCAGACATATCATCAGCTCAGAATGGGTAGAAGCATGTTCTCTAAGCCCTGCAGTGTCTCCTGGAAGCCTGAACACACTGGTACATCTGTTTGTGGTCATCCCAAAGACGGGCAAAGAGCAGGGTAGCACAATCGAATGAACTGCTCAGGAGTATTGCATTGGCCAAGGGAATAATGAAATGAGGTATGGAGGGTTCTGAAGCCAGACTGCTGATAGGAGAATAAAGATAAAGCACTACCAGAAATTAGTCCTGAAGATCAATCCTCAAGCACAATGCTGAGTTAGCTTCTTGCAAAGAAGAGCAGAGCAGGAGATTCTCTCCTTTAGCAAGGAGCCTATTTCTTCTCACAAGTCAGTTATTGATTGTCACCTTGGACTAGAAGGCCATCAGCCATAAAACATAATGGTTCCTGCTCCTGGCTACTGAGCACACAGCCTTCACAGCTGCAGCTGCATGTGGGACTGTGGTCTAACACCACAACACCTCCCAGTTCCTCCCAGCTGTTGTTACACTCACAATCCCAAAAGAGACTAGAAATTCTGCTTCCTGAGTAATTCCCAGTGAACCACCACAGGGTGCTGCAGAGAGAAGGTTAAAGATTCCTCTCACACAATCCCTTGGTCAAGCTCTTGGTCCTCCAATATTCTGCTCAGAAATGTTACTTCTACTGCAGTGTCACAATCCAACACCTCAACATATGACAGAAGAGAAATATACCTTAGGAAAAGGTGGAAAAGGTACATCAAAAAAGTACTTGATGTCACTCCTCCAAACATTTAAGTATGAGCTAGACAGTGAACAGGGTTTACTGGAGCCTCTGAGCTGCTGTGCCCTCCCTGCTTCCAGCACCAGGGAAGCAAAGCCACAGGATGAGGGTCAAACTCCTGCATGGCCAGTGTAGCACGGTTTGATGGGATGTGGGTGGAGAGAAATTACTCAAAATGGCCCAAACATCAGGTTTGAAAGCAGTGAAAAAGCCTTTCCTGACAAACATGCAGGTCAAAGAAAATCTCATATTTCTTTCACCTCCCTGTCTTACTGCAACTATTTATATAGTTTGGGCTTTTTAAAAAAAAAAAAAAAAGCACCAGAAACAATGAAAATCATTCCTAATGCACTTACATGCAACATTAGTCTATTTTCACTGGTAACTGCTACTCACCCTTCTTCCATTCCAGTTTCTGGTCCTCTCACCACCAAGACTGAGAGCTGACACATCCCTCACCCTTTCTTCCCCTCTTGTCGAAACCTTATTTCCATTGCTCTAATAGTTCTTGACTTAACTGGGACAAGGAAAATTATTCTGGGCTTCTCTGTCCTAGCAGTTAGTCTATTCTGTATTAACCATCCAGAGCACTGCAAAATCATACTGAAGCCCCAGGCAACCATTCTAACACTTCCTCAAATTCCTGCTTTAATCAAATTTCCCATTTGTACTGGACATGTCTCTAGCCATATACATATATATAAATATATATATAAATTCTTGTATAAAAATCCTTCAGTGTTAAGACAATTCAGAAAAGCTCATTTAACAGCATTCATTCCAAGAGCTCACAATAAGCTAAATTTCTATCCAACCTTAAAACAGAGCTACTCCTTAGGCAAGATGGATTTTTTGGCCAACTTTATAAGCAATATGCAAAGGCATTTACTATAGTTAAGAACACAAACTTCAATAAGTATTACACACCAATGAAATGTGTAACTGTATCCACTAGTTAAGGCAAGGAGCTGAAAGGCCTAGCCTGTTTTAATCTAAACTATCACATTCAGCCACCCTAGACAAAGGAGAAGAATTTTTAGGTGCACTCATCTCAAACTCTGACCTCTGTTGTATCACCTGATGACCAATATCCAATATCAACACTATGGTGCCATTAATTTCTTTCAGGGATGCAAGTTGATTTCTGCAAAACCCCATTTTTCACAGCAATGTAATTACAAATTTGGTTTGGCTGATAGCAGCAGCAGTTTTTGAACACCACCATGTGCACCTCTGAAGGGAAGAGTTCTTTCCAGAGTAAAGCAAAATGCAAACTGCAGTGACCTACACCTCACTCTGTTACAGAGCTGTGCCATTTCTGGTGGGGAAACAGCAAAGGGAAATTTTCTGTACTGTGCTGGGAGAAAGCAAATCCCTTGCATTTTTTCAGATGGCACTTCCCAAAAACTGCCAATCATTTTAACTGAAAGAGATAGCATGCTACATAAATGTATTATGACTTTAGAGAGAAGTGCATCCAGGAAAGCTTTTACTTGGAGACACACAACCTGTTTGGAAACTCTCTATCAGGGAAAAATCAGGGCTGATTTCCATTTCCTGGAGTCTGTGCCTGAGACAAGTAACCACAGTTTGAGTCCACCACTAAGTTATGCTGTCCAGGCTCTCGGTGATCAGCATTCTCCCAGCCACGAGCATTAAGCACCAGCTCATTTTGCAGCCTCCACTCTGCCCATCCTGGGGCTGGAAATGGAGAGGGCTGGCTGAGGGCTGGTATCAGCACAGGGCAGAGCAAATAAAGATACCAGTGTAACCACCTTTGAGATAAGGCAGCCAGTGCAAGCACAGCTGTCTAGGAAATGCACAGCAGAGAAGCAGGAATGCAAAGTGTAAGCAGGAGTTCTGCTAGACCTGAAATGATCTGGACTGAGATACAACATCCTCTGCTACTGCTGCAACATTCTGTCAAGCAAACATTAAGTTTTCCCCTTCCTACCTGCTCTCTCCGGAGAGAGCACAACCATTTAAGAGCACAAAGCTCCGTTTTTCAAGTACAACAGAAAAATACAAAGTAGCAGCACACAATCCTTTGGGTGGTAAACTACGAACATTCCTTTCCTTCCTAACTTACAGCTGCAATGGACAATGCAAGGACAAGGGGGAATAGTTTTAAACTAAAATATGAGAGATTTAGATTGGATGTTAGGAAGAAATCCTTCCCGGTCAGGGTGGGGAGGCCCCGGCACAGGGTGCCCAGAGCAGCTGTGGCTGCCCCATCCCTGGCAGTATCCAAGGCCAGGCTGGATGGAACCTGGAGCACCCTGGGATAGTAGAAGTTGTCCCTGCCCATGGCAGGGGGTGGAATGAGAGGATTTTTAAAGTCCCTTCCAACCCAAACCATTCCGGGATTTTCTGAAACAGTCCAGTTTATTGTGAGCCCTTTTCTGCTCCACGTCATGCACCAGCGGCAGGGCCCCTGATTACAGCCAGCCCTGCTCAGACTCCACCCAGGTGATGCTCTGGCAGTACCAGCAATGCCAGGAGAAGGGCAGGACAGAGCTCACCAAAGGTGTGTGCTACCCACTCAGAGCCACCACCTCAAACCTCTGTCACAGGGCACTTCAAAGATGGACAAACCATTGAAGGTGGATGAAAGAGCAGCTGAGATTGCCTGCACTTGTCTTCACAAGCTGGGACTTTAATTGGAGCACTCTGGAGTGCATCAATAACAATTTTAGAAAAAAACAATACCGAATTCATTTACTTTCACAAAGCCTTTGCCCTCATCTTCACTGACTACAGGTGTCAGAGAAAGGTCAAAATAGCTTAATTTGCTTCTGCACTGGGCAAAAAGGCATGAAGAACAGCCAGTAAAATTAGCTTTCTTCATTTGCACTGGGGCTTAAGGAAGGAGAGAAGGAATTTATTATCTTCAAATTGACCCCAGCATAATCTGGTTGCTTTTACCATAGTTGTGTAAATCGAAAAAGAGAAAACCAGAGATTAAAGCTGAGATTAAAAGAGATGCATCAACTCAAAGACATTAGTTAGATCTCAAGGGAAAAAAAAATGTGGCAAGAGACATCAGAACACAAAAAACTGAGCAGCTTTCCAAACACAGCTACTCTAAAATAGCAGGCAATGCAATGCTCAGGCATCAGAGAATGGAGACCAAGTCAAGTGGTAAATAAATGAAATAAAAGTGGATTGTGGTCCTTATAAGTAATGCTGAATTCTCCTTTACCTGGAAGCATTGAGAAAACATTATTTTAATAGAAATGTAATTCTGCTTCAAGATGGCAAGTACAATGTGCTTGAGAAACAATATAATCTTATTTGATAAGGGGACCTGCAGACAAGCAACACCACCTGGCAGATTGACAGTTCCTTTATTGCTGCACTTTTATCTATTAATCAGTATCCAAAAGTTACACATGATCAGAACATAATCAAACATTTTTTAAATGCATCCACACAATATTTAAATGTGGGATAAATATATCTTGAAAATAGAATTGTTTTACTGAGGCAGCTGGAGAAAAACATCATGCAATGTCTCCTTTTCCCTCCAGTGTGATTACAGGATTTTACAGTTTATTTCCTTCACTAAATGTCAGCCTAAAGTGCTCTGCTTAGCAAATATTGTTTTCTTAACAGCAGATCTTAATAAAAGAAAAGTGTGCAGTGGTTTTAGTCTGGACACTTTCTAATTAAACTGGGCTACAGAAAACTCTTGGCACAGAAAGGTCCCAGACCAGGAATTCCTGAAGTTTTGTTCATGACAAGTTAATCACAGTGCGGTGGGTGAACAGCTCGCCTCAGGCTGATGCTGATTGTACACTGTGCCATTAAGGGGATCCATCAGGCCTCAGTGGTGATACTTCACATCCAGTTAAAGCAAAACAAATGGTTCCCAACACAGCAGCTGGAACATCCCAGAAAGTCCATGTACATCCAGCAGCTAAGCTGTAAAATCCACTGCTGTAACACTGGCTGTAAATTCCATGAGGGGATAAGTCTTATGGATCTTCCTATAGGAAACTTGGTGTGTCTCAGGCTGCTCTCACTGCTTGTGCCACAGCTCAGCAGTACCTACTGGGCTTGCAGTTGATAACATGGAACTCTCGGGATCTCCAGGAAAGAGAGAGAACCCCACAATTAGCTGGACTTCCTGAAGTGTCCTTGGAGGTGGCTGGGAGGGCTTCCCTTGGCAGAAGGGAATAAGCAAAGCCCTGAAGGAAGTATCAGCACAATAAAGATGTAACTGGAAGTTGGTGCAGCTTTGCCTCACAACTCTCACCTCCAATGACCTGGTCAGCTCCCCCAGAACCATCTCAGCCACCCAGCACTGGAAACATTCCCTCTCCCAGAGAAAATAAGGATGGAAATTGATTCTGGCTGGGCAGCATCATCCAGTTTTTGCCCAAGGTTCAAACCTCCATATTTTGTCAAGATGCAGGTTAAATTGATGGTGTATTTTTGTCCTAGTGAGACAAGAATTTAATCCACAAACATCAAGGCATTTTCAAATGCCACAAGGCCATTAGTGATGACATACTGGGGCAGACAGGCAAGTAGAAAACCTACCAGGGACCTCTACAACTATCCAAGGTTTTATAGTTAGCCTGACACAGTCAAATCTCCGCATGGAAAACAGACATAAATCCAGATTCCAGACAAAACCCAGTGGTTATCCAATATCAGAACATGTGCACACTACAAGTCAGTCTTATGATGCACAGATGGGCTAGTGGATACATGCCCTTGTCCCTTGCTAGTAGAGCTTCCCAGTGAGCACAAACACTTGAAGCACCCCATCCCTGTCCCCATGGAAGCTGCATATCTCCTCCAGGAGATGCACCATGTCATAATATGTTACCCAGAGAGGTTGTGGCTTCCACACCCCTGGAATTGTTCAAGGTCAGGCTGGATGGGGCCCTAAACAACCTGATCGGGGGGGGGGGGGGGGGGGGGCTGTTGAACGCAATGACCTTTAAGGTCCCTTTCAACGCAAACCATTCCATGCTTCTAGGATTCTACAATTCCTGAGCCACCTCTGGCTGCAGCAGCTGCTGGAGTAGCACAGCTCACAGAGCTCCAGCCCTCCCTGCAGCAGCCCAGCAGGAAAAAAGTGCTGAAGGCTCCAGTGACAGCTCTGAACATCATGTGCTCCAGTGTTCCCATGGGATGCACTTCTTTCCATGCCCTGTCCTGCAGGAGGGATGCAGCCAAAGCAGGCACCACATCCAGCCCACAGGCCACCTGGCAAGACACCTCTGATCAAGAGCCAAGAACCAGAACTGCTTTACTGGAAATATCTCCAAGTATTTCCCAGCTACTGTTGAAAATCCCTCCTCAAACAAGGCTGGAACAGCTCCTGGCTCCAGTGCAGGCACCTCTCCCCAGCTGCACAGCGTGAAAAGTCCCTGCGCTGACAAAATCTGCTGGGGTTGTGATAGCAGCTAAGAAAACAGCAAGTAAACAACACACAAGAAATAGGAACAAGTACTCAGAGCAGGAATACCAACACAGCCTGATATTTACTTAATGACTCATCCAGAGGAGGATTCATCCCTTTAGGCTTATGGCCAGCATGAGAACAGGTAATAGGAGAGTGTATGAAATCACTGGAGCTCAGCTCCTCCTGACCTCTGAGAACAAGGAAGTCTTAGAACAGCAAAAAATATCCTCTTTTCGCTCTGTCTTCACCCTGTTGCACAATCCTTCTCCACAGATTAAAGTCGCACCTTTTACAGACCAGGAAAGGACAGAGCAAAAGGCAGAGAAGGTATTTCTGCTCATCCACACAACATCAAAACACAGACTACACCAGAATAAGTATTTCCCAGTGAGACTCCCTAGCTTTACGAGGTTTTTTGGTAAAAGGTTCACAGATAACATCTGAAGAGGACACTTGGAAAACATAGGCACTTAGGAAAGACAAGAGAGCTTTTAGAACTTAGTCACACATTTTGCTTTGGGGCTTTCAGGTTTCCATCCTTTTGTGCAGAACTGTGCAGATCCTACCAGACACCAAAGAGCACCAGTGAATGTGAACAGTATTTCTCTCTCCAGCTACAAGACTTTTCTTCCCCAACAAGTAAAATCCTCTGACACTGCATCCTCTTGTACCTGTCAAGTCCTACATACCTGAGAGGCTCACACTGCTGCCAAATATACAAATGTTCAAGGAACTCACAGGGCTAATGAGCTTCAAATCCATAAAAACACACGAAGACTTCACTGTAGGTTGAACTTCTACTGGGATTTTTCCCTCACATGGAAAAGCATTTATGTACAAAAGGCCTGTGACACCAGGGCTGAACATTTTCAAGCAATTTCAATCAAGTGTAGACAGAATGACAACTGACAACCACCTATTTTTCACTATTTACACTCTACTTTTGTCTTTGAGTTCAGAGCTGCTAGTTGGCTCACACCAGAAAACAGAAAAAATAATTATTAACAAAGTAGCCATCAGAAAAGTGAATTTATTAGCCTAATTTTAAAAAATCAGAATTAATGCTGCTAAGTAGGAAAACTTAGGCCTACATAGCTCATGGCTTCCTTTTATATGTTATTTATTAAAGTGAGAGTAAAGTCTGAACCAAGATATTTTAAACCTTAACAGTCTCAGAAATGCTGGTTTTATTTCAATGTTGAGTGCAGGACTTATGTAACATTTCCCATTTTGATTTCTGTTATTAAAGGATTTTAAAACAAAACTGTACAGTCATTGCCTACAGCCCTATGGGGCTGAGTACAAAAATAACATAAAAGATATTACAAACTCTACAAAATACAATTCTGATTTAATTTCATTCAAGCATTATGTTCTTTACTTTGGGGAAATTACTTTACCATCTTTGATAGCAAGTACTCTTCTTCAGCTCTTCTGAACACTGAAAATATCATTTGAGGTACGACGGGAACAAAACTTGTAAATGCCTTATGCAATTTAATACACTCGCCAAACTAAACCAAAGTTTGTCTTACAAGCTCTACTTTCTCATGCTGCAAACAAAACACCTACATTTGCTCCACTCACCAGAAAATATCCATGCTCCCAATGGCTCAACTCTTTCACTAAGCACGCCAGCTTTTTCAAAGGCTTCTAAACCAATGATAATTCATTAGTGGAAAATATTCCCTGCTTCCTCCCTATTTCTCCTGGTGATAAAATACACATTTTCACAAGCAAGTTGCCATGGGCTGTGCCAGCCCAGAGAGGCAGTGTCAGGCCAAGCTGGAGTGAGGGTGGATCTGCCTTTGGTCAAGGCCCATCAGGCAGCTCTTATGTCACATACCAAACCTACTCACCTTCAGGACATGTTATTTTCCAGTAGGAAAGTGTGAAAAGGCTCATTTCAGAAGATGTAATGGTCCATCAGTCTTTGTCCTTAACTCTCTGTGCTGTTCCTCCCAAACTGGTGTTCTGGAGATATAAAAAGAACTTCAATTTAAAATACTGCCCAGATAAACACTAAATTTTTCCTGCTTTTTAGCAAGCTCGTTGAAAGGTCACCTGAAACCCATCTGATGGTCCAGTGAATTACTGAATTACTGCTGTCTTATCTCAAAGGAGTCTGTAAGGAATTGTTTCTTGCCACTCTCACAGCTTACACATCTACCATCCACAGCAGTACACTGAGAATTCATCCTGAAGACTGGGAATGGGCAAGGGACTTATTTAAAGCAGTACTGGTGCCAGACTTGAGGATGACACTGTGTTATCAAAAGTCCCTTTCCACCTTGCCTGCTATATCTGATATAGTGACATATATTTACTACACTCAGATCTATCTCAAAAGCATAAACACTGAACTTTTCTGTTGAATTTTGCTACAGTTCCCTCAATGACAGATTACCTTCCTTCTCCTTGCCAGAGACACTTGGGTCCAACTGTGCAGTACAACCAGGGCACTTCTTACCCTGACTGGGACTATGAGGAGTTGGACACGTTTGCAAAATTAGGCTGAAAAGGCAAAGCAAAAGCACTGGGAGCGTAAATGAGCAAATGCCACATTAGAAGCAAATTCCCTGGCAGTCCAATTTTGCAGCCAAAATAATTAAATCACGAGTAAGAAACATGCCAAGTAGATAAATGGTGTGTTACGAGATTAACCAAGGTCACTTCTCTTATATCCAGCTTTCTAAAAAGATGCCTCTCCCAAAAACTTAACCCTAGGGCTCCATCCAAATTAAAGATTCACTGTCGATGTACATCAGTACAAACCAAATCAAAGTATTCCAGAGCCTGCCAAGTGCTGACTGCCCAAGGAAAGGCCACATGCCTTCTAAGTGAGAGAAATCTCCATTTGAGAGCCACCTAAACTCTGAGACTGCTGCTGGGTGCTCAGAGATAACTGCCAACTCATTAAAATCCCACATTAGAAGTTTATTAAATATGCAGACTTTAATGGAATTGGACTAGCAGCTACTTAGGCAGATAAAATTTCAACTAGGCGCATCCCGCAGTTCCCGTTATCAGCGTTGTGTCCTTTTGGAAGCATCTGTGAAAGATTCACAAAGTTGCTCAAGGCAGTGAAACCCTTCAGCTCTTTCAGATTACTCAGGTCACACTCTCAAGGCTCCCACTAGCGCCTCCTGCTTCCCAATAATTACAGCTCAGTATCTACTGTCTGTTTCCACTTTCACACTTCACTGCTGGAGATGCAAAATCTGCCCAAGGGTTTTTCCCCTTTTGGGGAATATCTGCAGAACAAGTCCCACAGCTCTTTGCAGGCTCACAGGTAGAGAGGTTTTACACATATCCCAAATTCACAGTCCTGGTCAACTTGCTGCTGGAAGAACTACAAAAAGAAAAGTAGGATGTGATACAGACAACAGCTATTAAACAAAAGTGCTTCAAAAGCACCTCTCCAGAACTTCAGATAACTCCACTCACACAACGTGTACAGCTTTGCTTGGAGCTCCTTCTTTCAGCTCTCCCAAACACAAGCGTCAGTCCCCCTGCAAACACCACTCTCGATACATTTTGCTCCACAAAATGCAGTTTCATTCCTGGGTTACTTTGCAAAGTCCCAGTGCCTGCTGAGTGTCTAAACAAACCTCGAAGCTTTTGCTGTAAAGTGACATCAGACTTGGAAGTGTTCTTCACTAATGCTATCAGCATAATCTGAGCTAGCCCCAGGGAAAGGAGGACAAGGAATATCTGTCATCCCACAGAGAATAAACAAATTCTTAAGAGTCCCTAATGCACCTCCAGGTGACTCAGGCAACAGCCAGTGGCTTCAAAGAATGTCTGGAAGATTTAATCCTTTAATTATGGAAAAACAAGTGTGGTCTAGCACCTCCTTCTTGGAGATGTGAGGTCTCAGCAAAAAGATGGAAATGAAATCTTAGGGAACAACCTTGGAAAAATGACTTACGGTGGAAGAAAGGAAATGAAGGAGTATGAAGTGACCTCCAAAAGAAAAAAACTGAGCTCATTGAGCACAAAGAGGCTGAGCAGGTTCTTTACCACCACCGTTCCTGGTTCCAGTGACAGTCTGGAGAAGCAAGGACTGTTGTCATTTGTCAACAACTTCCCAGCACCAGCCCATGGGATGCAACACTGAAGTCTGTGTTTCTTTCAGTCTTGCAACCATATGGGCCTCTCAAAATAGAAGGTTCAAGATGCCTTGGCCAAAAGGGAATCAACAAAATCCCCCATCCATCACCTGATGCAATGCCAGGCATCACATGCTGCCGAACCTTGAGCAGCAGCCAGTTTGAGGTCAAGCACACAATAGCCTCCCCCTCCTTGAACCAGGAAGACAGGACTTGGGTTTAGACTTTTTAAAGGAGAACTGAATTATTTTGGAAATTAAGGAAAAGAGAGACTTCAAGGTAATCTGGGTTCTGAAAAGGGTACTGACCAAATCTCACACAGATTCTGGCGATTGATCTTTGCTGCTTCAGTGAGCTCAGAAACACAGAAAAGCAGCCAGCTCATGGCTGGCCCCAAGGTCAGCTATTCCCTGACAAAGCAAAGGAAAACCCATACAAATCCTTTTAAGAAGCATGATGACTTTCTGTTGCAGACTGTATATTCTGGCCCTAGACATGGGGAAAAATGACTGTGCAAACACTCCCTAAGGCTCCAAGCACTAGGAGGCTTCTATACAGGTATGTCCTCGGTCAACCACCCATTTGGTCAGTCCAGAGCTCCTCAACTTGACTGCACTACACAGAAGCACATCAACAGCTGTTGCCCAGAGAGCTCCTGCCCACAGGAACAGGCAATGGATGACTGAACACAAAAATAATACTTGTAGCTTACAGCCAGCACCCTTGTTCCGCCCACCGGGCTGCGGGAGGAGTCTCTACCCAGAGAACACACCAAATCAGTTTGCCAGCACCAGTATTTCCTCCCAGTACAGACAGGAAAGCACACTGAAATTACAGGACACTGTGCCTTGGGGAATGTAAATAACCCACTGAAGGAGAGCCCTATTTCTAAGGGAACCAGGGAGGTCACAGTGCTCCGTGTCAGGTATATGACATACTGACCCATGCCCAGGGACACAGGAGTCCTTCCAGCAACCCCACAGCTAAAGCAACTGCTAAACATTCTCTTTTCCAAGGTGGTGTCCCAATGCCACCAAGCACTGGGGAACTTTAGTGTTCAGGCTGTTGTAAGGAAAACAGGTAGAAAACAAATGATTCTGTGAGGTCTCAGCCATCTCTCCTGCCACCTGCTGAGGTCCATGGCACCACCAGCACAAGACCCCACCACTCTGTTTCCTCCACCAGCATGGATGTGTCAGGCTGACCTGAAGCCAGCAGCAGCACTGAATACACAGCATCAGTGGTAAAGTCCACTTTGAGGGATACCTGAGTTGCCCAGACACAGGGAAGGATAACATAAATTTCATCCCCCTTAGCACTGAGCCATCCTGCCACAGGCCAAAGGTCACAACTGTAGTGGCACCTGCTAAGAGAGTGGCAATGCAAGCTGACAATACAGGCTGGCACACTGATGTGGAGCTATGGATGCTGGGGACAATGCCCTTTATCCACGAGTTGTAGGGCAAATCTGCTGAGCTAAGATAGGAGCAACCAAAACTCACAAGTCTCTGAAATGTGGACAAGGTGTTTCCTGGCAACAGTAACCAACCAATGGAGTAAAATGAATGTTTTCTCAGCAATATGCTGCCGGGTGACCTTGCTAACACCCTTCTACAGGAGACAGGGTCCTCTCTGACTGAACCACCACCAGTAGCTGACCCAGTACAGTGCCACCAAGGCTGACACTGCTGCACTCCCCTCTGCTCGGCCCGAGGCTGGATTCCTGACCACCTTCTCCCCAAGGGAACTCCAAAAATAGCCTTTGCTCACTCAACGGAGTCCACGCCTGAATAAACCATGGCCAGAGGCCTTTGTTCACAGCCCACACCACAGAGGCTTGCCCGCTCCAGAGATGGATGTGAGGAGAAATGTAGGCCACACATACAGAGAAAAAGAGACACCCAGAGTTCAGAGATGCCACAGATCCCATTGGCAGACTCAGAAATTCCCATTGAAACAGCCTGCACGTGCTGGGGTAGAGCTCAACACAGGCCAGGCAGACTAAGGGCAAAACACACCTCATCAGAAAGTTAAAAACTTGTGGGCTCTGTCCTCCACTAAACTGCCTGATGAATCACTAAAGAAATATCTTTGTGATGTAACTATTCAGACTTACACAAAGAAGCCTTGTAATTAGCTCTCAAAGTAATCCTCTGGCCACCATCTGGAGCTCAGCCTAAACCCTGCCCTCAGTCACACCAGACAGCCACAGATACATGACACACACCTGACAGTGAGTCACACCACTACACTGCATTCACAAAGTGGAGAAAGTTGACAAGAATGCTAAAAACTCGAGCCATTTTTTACTCTACAGTTTCTTCAGTTCACACTCATCACACTTATGGAAACGGTTTCAAAAATATAAAGTTAAAAAGCAAGAGTCATCAACCCAATCCTGCATCTAAACCAAAATGTTTCTTCCATCGAAACTTCAGTTTATAGTAAACAAAGTTGACACATGGCATACCCAGCCTTCTTCCAATAACAAGAAGAATCTTCCTAGAACCAGATTCTGACAGAAAACAGACTTACCACAGACATAAAATAACTTATTTCCCCAGGTATAAACAGTTCAAAGTATTTTTACTATCAAAGGATGCCAAAATTCTTTTACCTAAAGCACTACAGATGACTGGATGTTCTTTTTTTGCTAAAACCTACTGATTAACTTGAAATTCCTGTTCCCCACAAGCAAATGAAGTTCAAGATGCTTCCCACCGCTTATGAAGCCTCTTAGCTAGAGAAAAATGAGTTTTCTTTAATATATAGCTTGGTGTTACTTGCTGAGCTCTCCACAGCAAAGCAGTCAAGAACGATACATGCCACATCACCAAGAACAAAATTTATCTTGTTAGTCCCTGAGGAACTCTATTTCCAATGAAGTTTAGCAAGCAGATTTTAGACTTTTGTAGAAAAGCCCACAACACAAGGAAAGAGGGATGGAGCAGGACAAAAGTGCTGAAACAGTTATTGCTTAGTTCATATCTGAGAGCAAATCTCTACAAGAATGAGAAATGTTTATTTTTTTCTAGGGATCACGTGTCTATAAAGCACAAAGAGCCTTCTGTAGTAGGAGCCATGGTCCCAGAGCAGAGACCTCCTGCCAGCTGGGCTCCTGGCACACACAATTCCCTCCAGCTCAAGGGATGGTTAAATACAAATAAGGGCAAGATTAGAACGGACCACCAGACTTGGCACCACCAGGGAGACCCCACATTCCAGTCACTTCACTACAGAGACACAGACTGGGGCTGTCACCACCACCAGGTACAGAGGAGGCTGTCTCCTCACATCATGCAGACTCTCAGCTCTGGGCATGGGGACGCTATGGGGGATTTCTGAGCCTCATCTGGGACCATTCCCCACAGCCAGACTGGCTTCAGTTTGGCAGGGGGTGGTTTAAAATGATTATCTTTGCCACAACACCTTTCTCCTGGCTGCAGCTTCAGCAGGGATTACCCAAGACCAAAGTCCTACACAAGTCAATATTTAACTTGAGCTCTGCACTGCTGAGACCCACCTGGAATGTTAGATATAGTCACTTCTTAAAGCTTATGCTGCCATTTCCAACAAAACAGTAATAACAGGCAAGTTATCTTCTCCGTGAAAGGTTGTGAAGAAAAATTCTACAGGGACAGCAGTAAGATCCAGCATAAGTAATTTTAATAAGGGAACTGAAAGAAAATGCTTCCAGGAAAGGTGGTCCAAACAATGGGATGTGTACACGGCAGAGCAGGTTCAGGGCAGGGGCAAGAGCCACATGATAAAAAGCATTTAAAACCAAACCACACCAAGGTCTGGAAATTCAGCATTTGTTCCAGAATAAGTATTTTAACATTGCAATTAAGCCATTAATCTATGTCACAAAGGCTTATATAAAAGTCTTGCACATTACAAGGAGAAGCATTTATTCTCCACTAATTACCACTAAGTACGAACTGCTGTACTAACACAGACTTTAAAATAACACAATAAACAAAAGTGATTTTTTCCAGGTTAATTGTTCCTAGTCTTAGTGAGGGAAAGAAAATTGTTTATATTTAGAAAAAAAAATTCTCTGCATGCAACTGGTATAAATTTTTGCCAACAGTCTCACCTTTTATCTTTTTCGACAGAGAGCTTTCTGCTATGAGAAACAGCTGTTAAAATACAACTCAGGCCAAAAGTGAGCAACTGAGAGCAATTCCTTCTTTCCTACATCTGTTTTAATTCTTTATCCACCTGTTCTCTGTGATTTCTTTATTTATTGTTAGCACTCCCACCTTTACATTTAGGAAAAACTGTTTTTCTTCTCTAAATAAGAACATCTGTTGTAGCAACAATTTCCGTGGAGTTAGAGGTGAAAATCACCAGACAGCATTCTAAAATGCCTCAGTTCTACATTTCTAACCCTTCACAGGTACCAGTTTGGTCAGCACCCAAAAGGAAACTTTTTCACAAAAATAAAATATTATTTTTACTATGAAAGAGTGGAAGGAAGAGGCTGAAGATATTAGGAACATTCGGAAATAAGGAGTAGTGCACAGCTTTCATCTAAAAAAAAATCCACGAAAAAACAACAAACATCACCAAAAAGCCAAACCACAACCATCAGGACTGTCCAGCAAAGCGTAGCCTCGGGGAACACTTTCAGGAGCAGCTTAATTGATGTGATCCCTGCCTAATGGGCGGGCCTGCCTCTCCCTGTTGGATGCACAGGTACAGACACACAGCTCCATGGATTCCATCTCCATATGGTGCTAATTGCTGGTGGGTTTGGCATGTGAATCCAGCCCACCACACCACCACTTACACCTGCACTTGAGCAAGGACAACAGACAAGCAGAGGAATGGAAAAGAAGTGCACAGGGCTCCCCTTTCCAGCAGTAATATAATATCAAACCCACTCCTGAAATTCCATGCTTCCCCATACACACAGTTACCACAAAAACGCAAGCTTTCACAGCTCAAATGGCTCCTTGGAGCAATCAGATTATGACTCCATTCCATCTTGGAGTGAATGCAGAAAGTATTTACCCTTATTCTTCTGCTCTGCTTTGAGAATGAGATCAGTATATACTAAGATCAGCCTACCTCTGAAGGAGTAAAACTACAGGTTAAAAGAACAACTGCAAGTGAAGCCCCAGCAAGGTCTCAGCAGTTTCCAGCAGCAAAATTCCCATAGAGCTCAAATGAGAGAGAAGGCAGGTTCCTGTCTGTTTTCTCTAAAGGTTTTACTTTCATTGCACTACACCTGCAAGTGTTACTTACACACAATCATAATCAATTTAGCAAAAATGAGGCACATTTGTGCCCAGGGAAGCGCCTGTCTCTACAAGGAGAAAAGAGGAATGGTTTGGATTGGTAGAGAATTTAAAGCTCATCCCATTCCAGCCCCTGGGCAGGGACACCTTCCATTATGCCAGGTTGCTCCAAGCCTCATCTAACCTGGCCTTGGACACTTCCAAGGATGGAGCAGTCACAGCTTCTCTGGACAACCTGTGCCAGGGCCTCACCACCCTCACTGGGAGGAATTCCTTCCCAATATCCCATCTATCCCTGCCCTTCGGCAGTGGGAAGCCATTCCCCCTGTCCTGGCACTACGGTTCCTGCCTTCCCTCATCAACTTAAGAGCTCCACTTCTCTGGGCTAAGCCACATAGCCCAGAGAAGCATCCACTAAATTTTTCCCATCCACTCTCCCAGACTCCTGCCAGGTGAGAGATGCATCAAAATTCCTACATTTTTTTTTTGTTTTTTTACTGGAGAGGGCACAAAACCATTGGAGCCTGTGCTGGTCTTAGTTTTTGTCAACAGCCCCCAGACAGGATTAGGACAGACACCACAGGCTTAACTCCAGTGGGATTTGTTGCAGGTTGTCTGGAGACTGACTGAAATGCTTCTTGCTGCCCGAAAAGCAGCGGTAACACCCTGGGACTGCTCACTTGCCTCACAACAGGCACTGCCAGCACCTCGGCGGCGGCCGGGGCCACGGATCTCTTAAACTGGAGAAAGTCCCTTTTTTATATCAAATACACAAGGGTGAGAGCTCCTGCAAACAGGAGCGGAGTTTCCTGAGCTCCCCGAGAGCCGAGCACCCCATTCCCCGAGCATCCCGTGTCCCTCAGCACTCCTGTTACCTACAACCCCGTTTCCTGCGCATCCTGTCACCCAGGCACCGCGCTCCCTGAGCGCCTCGTATCCCGGAGCACCGCGTTCCCAGGGCACATCATTCCCTCAGCACTCCGTCACTCGGACACCGCGCTGCCCCAGCATCGCGCTCTGTGCGCACCCTGAACCCCTGAATCCCCCTGCGCACCCTGTACCCCTGAGCCCGCCATTCCCTGCGCACTCCGTACCCCTGAGCCCCGCGTTACCTGCGCCGCCCGCTCCCTCAGCGCCGCGTCCCCGGCCAGCCCCGCCGCTCCGCCCCGCGCCAGCCCCGCACACGTCACCTCCGGGCGCGCGCCAGCTGCGGGCGGGCTTTACAGCGGGGGCGGAGCCCAAAGGTGTGGGCGTGGGCCGAGTTGTGGGCGGTGCTTGGGGCCGTGGGCGTGGTCTGAGGCGTGGGAGGGGTGCCCGGGTGGGCGGGGCCTGAGGGGTGTGAGTGGGGTGACGGGGCGTGGGCGAGAGCTGAGGGAGCACAGGAGCGGTCTGAGGGGCGCGGGCGACCTTTGAAGCGTG
Organism: Lanius collurio; assembly: GCA_020086605.1. Taxonomy (NCBI): domain Eukaryota; kingdom Metazoa; phylum Chordata; class Aves; order Passeriformes; family Laniidae; genus Lanius; species Lanius collurio. The sequence continues at coordinate 513,161 of JACBWW010000019.1, read as the reverse complement.
TGGGCGGGCTCTGAGGCAGGGCGAGCGGCTTAAGGAGGCGTGGGCAGGGTCTCGGGACATGGACGGGGGCTGATGGGTGGGGGCGGGGTCGAACGCGGGTGGTCCCTGCATGTGGGCGCTGTCTAATGTGTTGTGGGCGTGGTCTGCTTCGCGGGCGTGGCCTGGGGCGTGGCGCGGGCGGGTTTTGGGCGGGAACTCGTGCGGCGTCTTCGGGCAGTGCCCGTGAGGGGCCGGGCAGGGCGGATAGAGTTGGAGCCGTAGCACTTCGGGCCGTGCCCGTAAGGAGCCAGGTATGGCGGATGGGGTTGGAGCCGTAGCATCTCCACCCGTGCCCGTAAGGGGCTGGTCGTGGTCGGCAGCAATCCCAGCTGGCCTGGGCAGGGCTGCCGAGAATTGGGACAGCGTCACCTGCGTGGGCCGGCACGGACAGACGAGCACCGGACTCGTGGCTGAGTGAGATAAGGGCGACCAAACCACGACGTGGTTTCTTGGTATCTGAGGTTTACCCTGTTTCCGAGTACTTGGTGACAGCAGCCCCAGTATTCTAATGTTACCTGCCAGTTGCCTCAACACCAGGTTATAGCCTTTTGTGGCCAAACTAGATATTAAGATGCCAAGCTTTGACAGACACTTTTAACGCTGTAGTTTACTGCTGGACACAAAAGACTTTCTTTAGTGCTACATCAACGAATGGAGAACAGAAAAACATATTGATTACATGTATCTGTTTATCACCTTCATTGACAATGTTACTGTCTCCTTCAAGAAATATCCCTCTACAGCGGCTCGTGTCCTTTTTACTGTGAGCATATGAACATTTACACCGCATGTCAGCTTTCTGCATCCATTGACTACTGTTCTTCTGTCCGACTCCTCGTGTTGTTCCAGGGTGTTGGATTGTTCCACGGGATGCCAGTGCAGCACAACAGCGCCTTGCACCACGCATGATGCTGTGAGTGAGGGCACTGTCACCTTGTTGTCTGTCCTGTGGTATTTCCAAGTCTTCTGTAGAAGATTTTTGTTTGCTCCTAAGGACACCCACATTGATTTAGCACGCATGGAATGGGATCCTCAGAGCACTAAGGAAGCTTTCTGAAATGGCTCTGAATTTCCCTTCATGTTTCTATTTTCTGCTTCTGTAGTCAGTTTTATGCTGGGATGGGGAAAAGAGAGCAAACTAAGAGAGCAAAGATGAACACTAACATCCATTCACCATTTATAGGGACGACAGCAAGCGTCCCTTGCTGGTTTTGCTCTTTAGTGGATAAAGTCCAGCACGGTTTGTGGTGATATTGTCCTTTGTAAACCAGCCCCTATGGTATCAACACACACACAAAGGAAAAGCCCAGCAATACCTGTCAGACGACACTAAGTGCTTATGTGTGCTCTCATTTTAAAGAATCTTGGACAATTCTCCCAACTTTTATTTCTCCCCAAGTGGAAGTTGGAGCAGCCACGTCCATCACACCCTGATTTGCACACTAAGTAAGGAAAGGTTTTTGCTGCAGGTCACTGATAGTCTGGGAACGGTTTCTCAGAGAAGCTGTAGTTGCCTCATCCCTGGAAATGTGCAAGGCCAGGTTGGACAGGGCTTGGAGTGACCTGGGACAGTGGAAGGTCTCCATGGCAGGGGGCTGGAATGAGATGTGCTTTAAGGCCCCTTCCAGCTCAAACCATCCTGTGATTCTATCATTCCACAGCATTCCTGGTTTGTTGTATATCTTCCCACAAGGAAGGTCTCTCCCAGCACAAGCAATACCACGGCTTGCCAGGAGGTGTTGCTTTGAAACCATGCAAATATCAGAGCTCAAAAGTCATGAAATAGGCCTGTATTCTTAAAAATAACCAACATACTTTGTTCTGGCAAGGAGAAATTGAGGTCCTACATTTGAAATGGCAAATTTTGTTTAAGACAACTTAAAACTTAAATGCCCAGCATGGCACAGAGTGAGATAAATGCTGAACCGGCAACCCACTTGCTGGGAAATGTTGTGAGTTTGTACATTGTGAACATATCCGTCAGACCAGCTTTATGTGTGCAAAGCTGTCCATGGCTTTGTGTTCACAGAGCTGGATGCTAAAATATACATAAACACAGACCAGGCTGGATGCAGTGGGGAATTTTAGAGGGGTAATTCTGGGTTTCAACAAGCCAAGGAGCAGAGTAAAGCCTCAGTAAGACAAGAGTCCTTCAATGCCAGGTCAGACGCGTCTTGGAACAACCTGGTCTAGTGGAAGGTGTGCTTGGCTGCAGCAGGGCGTGGAATGAGATGAGCTCTACGGTCCTTTGCAACCCAAACCAGTCTGTGATTCCTCTCCAACAGCTGTCGGGCTCACAGGGCTGTGTCGCTGCTCTCCACACCTGCACACACACATTTTAAACAAAAATGAGCTGCTTGTTTCTAAGGGGGAGTGCAGAGTTGGATACACGACTGTTCTCCACCTGCATACTAGGTTTTAAGTTATTAAATGTATTAACAGGGGCAAAGTTAATTATGCATTTAATTATGCTCAGCCTTATTTTACAAGACAAAACAGGAAGCAAAGCTTCCAAGACATTTAAAGCCCTTGTTTACTACAGAAAAGAAACACCGTAAAGGATACCCAGCTAGGGTGAAAAAGGTTTTAAATATGTCTTTATCACATCAAGCTGAAACAACCTTCATGGCTGAAAGAAGCTGTGACTCTTCAGCAGAAATTTAAACTCTGGAATAGGATGATATTCCATGGCCCACAATGTGCCTGGCTGGGTAGTTGTAGTTAGCACATTTGCTCCAGCTGAGCCTTTGTGAGAGCTCTCTGTGCCAGCCCTGAGGCACTGAACTCCAGCTCACTGAGACTCTGGGAGGCCGAGTTTTGGAGAGAGTTTGGAAAAGGGCTTTAAAGTTATCAGAGGATGCCTCCTATTGGTATGCTAACCAAAGGAGTCTTTGAAAACTATTTTGTGATCGAATGTTAACCAGGATTGGATTTTACCATACATGAAGGAGCCAGACAAAAATTACAAAGGTGAGGAGTTCAAAGCTCTTTTTACAACAGATAATTTTTTAAGGGGAAAAAAACTAAAAACCATAGCTGTAAAAGGGAAAGCAGAAAACAGTTGTTGTTGGATTTAGCTGGCCCTCCAAGCTGTCATTTCAGCAGCAAGGTTTAATTCAGGGCTGAAGTTTAGACCAGCTGATGACAAGAACCAGCAAATTTTCAGAATTACTGCCCCTCTCAGCACTGAGGCTGTGGGTTTTACCACAAATCTACACTCAGATTGCACAATGCGGCTGATTAGATCTTCCATATTCCTGAGAGGTTGTTCCCACAGAAACACTCTGTCCCTGCAGCTGGGACATCACTGCACATTCACCTTTTCCAGTGTGTCTGAGCACAGAAATGGATGGGCTTTGTCCAGTTGCCAAAGAAGCATTTCCAGGAATTTTTGTTCTGTGTGAATAAGGGTAGAGCAAATCAAGGTGCTTCTTCTGGAGTACCTTGCAGCCCTGATATACCCGAAAAAAAAATTAAGCGGAGGCTCCATAAATAAAGCACTTGTTTTTATCATTCAGCTCTTCCTGAGCAGGTTGATGATCCTAGGGGACTGTAGGAGACTTGACACATTCGTGTTGCTCCAGCTCAGAAAGAAGCAGAATTTTTTTTCTTTTACTATGACACTTTCTGAGGGGTTCAGAAGACTAAGCACAACATTCACATCCATTGAAATCTGTCCTTTGGTGAATACCCTCATTTGCACTTCTAGTACTGGAGTTTCTAAAGATTTGCTGCTATTCCTGTCTTAGAAGCCTTTCTCCAGAGCTAGGTGCCAGGTGTATTTTCTGAGCATTGTCCTCTAATGTGTGGTCAAAAGACAAGTAAGCATAGGGATCTGGAACAGTGAGATCTCTTCTTCTGGCACACCTAGGCCTGCAGAAAGCTGCCACTTTGTCCTGTAGTTCCATAGCCCACAGCTGCTTTCCAGCAAAACACAAACTACCAGGCAGCCCCTGCACAGCTTTAGAACAGCAGGGCTGACAGAGACCTGCACAAGCTCTTGAGGAATAACACAAAAGCTACAAGAACAAACTGGATCATCCTGATAACATTTTGCCAAGGTTGAGTGCACTGACAGGTTCTGCAACCTGCACCCCTCTCATGCTCAAGATTGGCTCAGATGTAGCAGAGCTGCACAGCCTTGGGTCTGTTTGCTACAAAACTAGCAGTGCTGGGAGAGGAAAACACATTCAGAAGCAAACCTGAGGCCTGTGCCATGCACTTGTCTTTCCTCATTGGTTTGAGAGCTGGATTTAAGATCAGGCCTTTGGCCTTGGTCCTTGCACAATTTCCAAGACTTAAAAATTCTCTGCTGTATAGATTGAAATGCATTTCTTCTTCTCACTATCAAACTCCATTCATCTCGAAGGAAAAAAGGGAAAAAAGACAAGCGTACGGCCTACAACCTTAAACATTACTGAAACTTTTCTGTGACAATGCAGAATTTTATTCTTTTTTTTTCATGAGCTTTCTTTTACTGAACACTGCTTTCTTCTGTGTTTATTCAGTCTCAGAATAGGCCTGTTTTATCACAACTACAGTAGCTGTGTTTTTAAAGGATGAGTAGATCAGACCTGTAAATCATAAACACAGAGTACAACTTAAGTGATCTTTGGTTTCATTCTGGTTAATAAAAATGCAACAGACCAGTTAGCCCTCCAAGGCATCATTTACACCATTGTTACGAACTCCCAGAACATGCTGTTTTACAAGCAAATGGCAGAGTATTTTCCCTAGTTTGGGGGGAGGTTTTAACATTGTATAATAAATGCCAGAAGAGCTGGAGCAATCCACCACAACAGCTATAACAATAAGGGTTATATAAAAGCAGCAATAAAGGTTGCTTTGAGTGAAGGACCTTTCTGTACATGTAAATCAATTTCTAAAATTGTCTATACCTGTTCCAGACCAGAGAAGGAGCTGTAGCTGTAGCTCCTTCTGCCCAGGGACTGACTTTTAAAGGCCAAGAGACACAAAGAGGAGATTATAGAGATACAAATAAGAATATATTAATATATAGATAAGAATCTTCTCTGTCCCTTAAATAACATTTTAGAGATACATTTTGTAACATTAGAAACTATATTTCCCACCACCACCTCTCAGCTCTTTTTACAGTGACATCACTGCACTGAGCTGAGGGGCTGGTATGAAGTGACACCCAAAGGGACCAGGGGCACAGAGCTTGACTGGGAGCACACATTAAATGCCAGTGTTGTCCCAGAATAGGTTCTTTCACCCAGTGTGTAAGATGCCAGTCCAACACCAAGTCAAGGTATTTGATTTATTTACATTTCTGCACAGAAAGGGGGCCAGGTAGCAAATCCACAAAGCCAGCACAACGACTATCAAAACTTTTCACTGTTTATACATTTTAGCTAATGAAGGTATTGATGTTCACTGGCTGCGAGTGACATCGTTCTCTTATTAATTAGTATTCTATCTTCTACCGATTAATGATTCTCTCATTTCTCATGCTAATTAGTCCAGGTGCTCAGTCTTTCTCTTCTTTTGGGTCCGTGGTTTCTTGGGTCAGTGGTCCAAGAGTCGGTGCTCATGATCTACCCCTGCCAGAATTGCCTTTTACCCACCAGAGCTGATTTCAGCACAGTTGCTGGGTTGGCATTATTGGTTTCTTCCTTGTCGTGAGGGTTCTGCCAAATGTCCTTGTGGCCTCTAAGTTCTGCATTCTGTGTGCCCAGTGTCAGTGGCACATCTTTCTCCCCAAGCACTGTCAACCTTCCCCCGTAGGACTGAGATCATTGAAACGTGTGGAGCCCTAAACCTTAGCAAGGCAATTCTACCATCAAGGAATTTCTCTTTTCAACACCTGGACGTCACTTAGAGCTCGTGAGCTGCTGTTTCATGGCTTAAATCTCCTTTCTTGTTGGTTAGGCTTGAAAGCTACAAGGATCAAACATTAACGAGCGTCCTTTCTTGAGAAAATTTTCCGTATTCCGCATTTTGCAACCCCAGCAGAGGCAGCTCCGTGCAGGCCGGGGGCCGGGGCCGGCCCCGCGGAGGCCGGGCGGTGAGGGCGGGCTGCGGGCGGAGCGCGGCGGGGACACGGGGACACGGGGACACGGCGGAGCGGTCGGCATGGCGCAGTACGCGAGGGGCTCGGCCGTGGCCGTCATCCGGCTCCGCAACCCGCCGGTCAACGCGCTCAGGTACGGCCGGCAGCCAGCGGGGAGCGCCGGGCCGGGGCTGAGGGCTCCCTTGTGAGCGGCTGGGGGATTCTCCGATTCCCTTCCTTTTCACCTCATTCCCTCTCTCCGTGCCCGAGTGAGGCTCCGCCCAGTCCCGGCTTGGGGCGGCCGCAGAGAGCCTCAGCAGGGACTTCTACACCGCTCGGTACCCGCAGGGGCCCGGGCGGCTCCTTCGGAGGTAGCGTGGATCTCGCTTTGCAAACAGCATGCTGAACTTTGCCATAACTTCTGTTCTTTCTTATAATTTCTAGTTGGAGGGTTTCACAGGAGAGGTTCCAGGCTCAGCAAACTATACTTTCTCTCATCTCCCCTGGAGGATGTGTAAAAACTTTGCCTATTTCTCATCACTTTCCAGTCTTTAAAATCAAGACACTGCTTCAGCAAGACACGGCACAGCAGCTCAGCCTGGAGTGCCTTCAGAGTTGTTTGCTACAAGTCGATCCTCAGATTTCCTGGTTTGGTTGCCTGCCCCACGCACTGCTCAGTGCTGGCCTGGCCAATCCCTGCGCTATCCAAGTGTGCTGGGGGGAGAGGGCAAAGGGCTCTGTGGCTATCAGGCACGGTTCAACAAGCAGAGCTGGGAGCAGGATTCAGCCCAGCCAGGGCTGTCAGAAAGCTGTTCATTTGCCCTTTAAAAACGATTAAGGAATTGACCTCTAAATACTGATCTTGGTCACGAAAGGCCCCGTGCAATCTCAAACACAAGCCAGTGAAAAAGGTCCAACACTAATCTGTAGGAGCCTCTGAAATTTTAGTTTTTCACGTGTCTTGAAAATTACTTATGTGCTTTTGGCTTTACATTAGGTGTGCGTTTTAGTTCCTTTAGTTCTGATTAGCACGTAAACCCTTTTTTAAGCAGCTGGAATTGTTCAGTAACAGTGACCACAGTGTTTATTCAGTCTATATTCACAAGCCAAAAAAAAAAAAAAAAAAAACCCACTGCAGTTGTGCTTGACTTATGAATGAGAGAGTTTGTTAAAAAGAAGCTCGTAGAGACAAGGAAGAGCACGAAAAGGAGACGAAACCAGCTGCTCTTCTGTAGCAAAGCTACATTGTAGCTGGCAGTGGTCACTCTTCTGTTGCAACTTGTTTAGAAGTGCAAATGTTTCCACATGTTCAGGTAATTACCCTGAGAAACTTGGAGAGACTTGATGAATTTAGATGAACCAGACAAGTACGACTCCCAGAACTGTAGGGTGTAAGACATCCTTTGGACCTCCTGTGTCCAAGACCAGTCTAAGAAAACTTCCAGGCTGTGCTCACAATAAACTTTCAATCCTTACCATGAAAAATACAAAATACAGCGCTAAAGAATCATAAAATCGCTGAGGTTGAAAAGACCTTTAAAATCACCGAGTCCAGCCATCAACAGTAACAGATATATGCTTAAGGAACCTTAACTCCTCCTTTTTGAGAAGTTCTGGAGAAACCCAAAGCCACCTCTGCCTTTGAACAGCAACAGTGCAACAACTTCTTCAGGACACACCTCTGCTTTAACTGCCCTCTCCTCCTGGCCCTGCAGTGCCCCCACAGCAAGGTGCAGTTCCCCCAGCCCCACAGGGAAGAAGGCAGACCCTGGCAGACTTCAGATCCATTAAACTACGACTTGCGTGTCTGTGGCCTTTGGTGGCATGCCAGGGTAATACCTGTTTTAAAAGAGATCCATAATTCTCACACCCTTGCCATTGGGTAGTTTTTAGCTGAGATCTGACTGCAGCTAGAAAAGGTAGAGCACACTGATCCCTGGGTGCTGCTCCTGCTTCTGCACATTTCTGTACTGGACCACAGGGAGCAGGTTTGTTCCTGCTGTTGGAAATGTTTGTCTGCACAGGCGATAGCAGGCAGTGAAAGTTACAGAGAGGAGCAGTGTCCTGCAATCCTGAAAATTTCATTTCACAGCAGGCACAAATGCTTTTTAAGACTGGTGAGTTTTTGCTGCTGTGCTCCAGCCTCCCCTATCTCTCCCCATTATCCATTCCCCCCCTCCTGGGCCATCAGACTGGCCACTAGCACTTTAGAAGCCACTGGTGGGCAGGAATTTGCTTTCTCCCATCTGACACCATCCTCTGCTGCGCGCAAGTACCTTCGGGGCAGTGCTTTCCTGAGGAATGTGTACTGACTTGAGAGTCTGGCACCAAATTTGGTTCCCACACAGACTCCCCTTTAAGCTAAACACTCTCTCTACCAGCAGAGGTGGCATGTGCCAAATTTGATTTGTTTGGAGGGGTTTTTCCTGGTGTGCAGAAGTTTAGTATTCAGAGATCTGCATTCATGAGACCATCGCATTGAGAGAAGGGATTTAGATACGCGAAGAACTAGGAGTTTAGGGGAACAGAAAGACAGGACTCACAAGAGAAAGAACTGACTAACCCCTCTCAGCAGAGGCAGGCTGCTGGCACTGGGAACTAGAAGGACTTTAAGGAGTATTTCAACATTTGAGCTGACAAGGACAGAAAAGCTCAAGGGAGGATAGGGGAGGGCATGCAGTAGGGAAGCTTATGTCTGGGATTCTATGAAGTGTGACAGCATAACAGGCTTGACTGGGAAAGGCTCTCTCTGGCTGCCAGGATTGTCCTTCTGACCCTGATCACCATAAAAATCAGAAAATGTCAAGGAGATGAGTGAAACTGCAGTTTCAGACAGGTAGCAATCAGGGGAGAATGTGATTACCCATGTTGGACTGGATCAGCACCTCATCAGGATGTGACACAGAGAGAAAATTCTGGGATGAATAAGCACCTGCTCCCTAAAACAGCTATTCTTAAAATCCCACCCGAAAGATGCCACTCTGGCTCTGGCCTTAATTTATGTGCAGGAGTGTTCAAACTGTATTAGCAATTTGTCACACAACAACGTGTGACAGTAGCTTCTTCACAGCTGGATCTGACACTGAAGCAAGGGAGAGCAGAGCAGGTAACTCTAGCACACAAGTCCTCAATTTCATGTAGGGGATTATGTAATACCCAGCAGTTAGTTCAAAGAAAAACGCTGCAGGAAGCTATCCAAAGGAAAAGCAGCTTGTGACAAAGGGAGAGCCTGGATTGTTTTGGTTCAGGTTTGAGATTTTCAGGTTTTTAAAGTTTGTTAGAGCCTGGGAAAAGTACAAAGGGAAAGGACAAGACCTGCATATTTTCCATAAACATTTTCCACTGTTGGATTCAAGTCTTACTTCTTTAAATGTGGCTAAGTAAATTTCCAAGATTCTCTTATATTAATTTTTTTTTTTAATTAAAGAAATCCACTTTCACAAACTCCAGCTAAAATGTGAAATAATTAGGTTAATAGTAAAACCCTGTTACAAATCCAGCATATCACTCTCACTGCAATGAGTTCCATAAAATAAAAACAGCCTGGTGTGGTAACCTCCAAGAGTATTCACTTGCTCTCATGTGCACCTGCTCTTTAAAAGCAGCTATTTCATGTTCCTGAAACCTGGAACACTGACTCACCTTGGCAGAATCACTCTTCTTGCAGTCAAAATAGTATCCATGGTGGAACTGATTACATGGCATGGGATGCAGCCTTGGAAAGCATGAAGGGAACTTCTGCATTGTTACTGCTAAATGAATGACAGTGTCACAGTAATGAAATACATATGAAAATTAAAGTGACTTTCTGTTTCTTTACTGCTCTAGCAGTTTAAAGCTGGGATTCTCCTGAGTATTTTTATAATTCTACTGTCATATATTCCACTATGATGTTTTAATTGAAAACTACATCTCTTAGTGCCAGTTATGTGAGTGACAAAGCAATGCAGTCTGTGTGTTGGACTTTGACATATCCAAGGCAAACTTAGGAAAATCTTTTTCCATCTTAGGAAAACAAGAAACTACAAAAAGTCTGATTTTCCTTTCTTTTTACCCCACAAAAATTCTCATTGGGAAAAAGTTATATGGAAAGAGAAGAGATATTTATGCAAGTACCAAGTTAAATTATTCACTGGCATAAACAGGACTGTTGGGTTAATAAAGATGAGGTAGGGATCAAACTGTGATTTTGTGGCAACCTTGACAACTAGCTTTTACTTTGGTAGTAGCATGTTGCTGTAAATGCTGAGGGCTTGTAACCTTTCCATTTGCTGCAGACAACCCTTCCAGATGGGCATTTTGCATCTGCTGATCACATGCTTGGAACAGACACAGAAATACTGATTGCTTCTTGCCTGTTCCTGACAGAATTGTGCCATTTGTCTATACAATATTTGCAAATTAGTAACTTCACATTTGTTTGGATCATAGAACATATTTTTTCTCCCTCTTTGCACTATGGTTAGTAGAGTGTAATGACATTTCCTAATGGTTTTTCCTGCAATCTCCCAGCCCCTGGGTGAGTTTGGTAGTGCTGTGGCCTGGCTCTCCACTGATGCACAAACAGAACTCCAAGAGCAGCAAGCATTGGGTACAGCTTCTGGGTGCTCGTCAAATAGCAGCAACCACAGATATGCCAATAGCAGCAACCACAGATATGCCAAGGGGAGGGAGTTAGAAACCAGTTTTTTAACATATTAAAACGCATTTAGTGTATAAAATTTGGAAAGGCTTTCATATTCTGCTATGTGGAGCTACGTGCAGTAGAGGGACCTTACTGACTCGCCTCACAGTTTTACTTTGGCATGGCCAAATTGTTCTCATTTTGAGTTTCAGCTTTCAGAACCATTACTAACATCAGACTTCAAAGTTGTCTTTGCTGTCTGTGTTGGGCAACTGGTACATAACTGGCTGTTCTCTCTCCAAAAATAACACTTCTCCCAGTCTCTGGTTGTCAGGCTTCAGGGCTCCCATTGAATCTTCTATGTAGCATCTTCTATGGCCTTATCCAGGCAGCAGATGGTCCTGGAGACCCTCCTAGACAGCCCCCCTCAGCCAACAGCCCTGATTTATAGACCTTGCTGATAGTCTGTCTTTAATTTTTGATTTTGAAGGAGGAATATGCAGAGGTTGGCTGGGATTCATTCACACAGTTGGTTTACAGGGAGCGCCTTGGGCTCCCAGGTTTCCCTTCTCAGACTACGGATTCTCACATGAATGCTGCAAGCATTGCTCTATAAAAATGTGTGTACACGCGAGTACAAGGATGTGGTTTTCATCTACTTCACTACAAGCTTCCTTTTTAGATGAAATGCCCTCTAATACATAGAGCAACATGCACAAGCTGAGTATGCCTCAGGCCTTTCTATTAGTTCTGTGTAATTAACACTGCTCCTCTCCACTGGGCATCAGCAGAGCTCTACTCCCTTTTCCTCAGCACCAAGCTTACATGTGGAGGTGGGCTCAGGGCTTGGAGAAGGTCTAGGAAGGAAAGCTGGTTTTATAAAGGACTGGGCAAGCATGGATGATATTTCTTGGATATTCCTCCAGCCTCCAACTTCTTGTGGCTCAGATTTTATGAATCAGAGGCATCTCTGAACATCCACACAGAATAGTCTTTCATGAACTGTATACTTAAAACAGTGTGTATATCAGTATATTTTAATATCAAAATTATATATGCATAAATTTTGTATTAATATTTCTATTACTAAATTGTCAATGCTTCTATTTTTACCTACTATCACTATTGTTACCACTTCTAAAACAGACTAGGCTCTCCATGTCCATATCCATACAAACACATAAATTAGCTTTAAAGAGGCAAATGCAAAGTGGACATACAGTTGGGTCAGACTTTTTAAATACCTGATTTGAAAAAACACTATTTATACTTCTACGGATCCATTTTGAAATTCTTCAGTAATTCTTTGCTGGCCACATTTACTGCTGGTATCTGCAGAACTACCTGTTCAGATAAGTCAAAATATGTTCTGTGTAGTATTTCATGCCCAAATTCCCTTTGACAGGATCCCACACCAGTTTAAGTCTGGACTTCTGTGCAGATCTTCACAAAGTGAAAGCATTATTAACATCACCAGAGCCTGTGTCAGGTGTTTGAAAGATAACATTTTTATCCCTAGAGCTCCTTTCAAAAAGTTCTTAGATTGTCAGTGGTTTAGCATTAATTACTTCTAAATTATGCTAAACTGTTTTCTTGAAAATCTGAATGTTTAATTCATAGAGACATTTTCAAAAGAACATTTCCCTGTGCTACTTGCTGTGGAAGCAGAAGTGTCATAGCCTGAAGATGAGTGTCCAGGCAGTGACTGACAGGTCAGCTGTCAGCCTGTTGGGTTTGGGTGCTTGTCCTTGGAGTAAGAAGGAGACGAAGGACAGGATTCACCTGGAGAGGCTGTGGCAGCAGCCAGGCATGGGGACAGCCTGTTGAACATGGTGCTCACTTTCACTGGGCTGCTCGGTGTTCACAGCACAGACCTCTTGGAAGGGGGGTGTAGCTGATGATTACTCACTGAATCTATTTTATTTCAGTCTGGCAGTTCTCCAGTCTTTAGAGGATGGGCTGAAGAAAGCACATGCAGATCCCTCAGTGAAAGCTGTTATGATTTGTGGTGAAAATGGGAAATTCAGTGCAGGTAAGACATCAAACCCAGGCTGAGCAGAAGATGAAACACTCTTCACCCATCATATCTGAAGATTCTCTGCCTCATAACGCTGTTGACAAAAGTCCCAGTTTGGCTGTAAATGGCCACAATACAGGGTGCTTTGTCTATTTTGCTGTGCCACCATTGACATGCTGGACATGCAGACAAGCTGGACTGTTCAGACCAGAAATAAGCTGGTCTGTTCATAGTGAAATGAGGGACAGCTGCTCAACTCCATAACGTCCTGGTGCTTCCTCAGTCTCCTAGCTCCGTTTATGTAAAATCTCTGGACTATTTACTGGTCTATGAATGTACGTGGGGTGGGGCAGTAGTGAATAACAGATCTTCTCCAGCAGAATAAGCCTGAAAAGCTAGGGAATTTCTGTGGAGCTCTACATTGCTTGTTAGTAGTAATTTGCAGTTAACTGTTCTAGGCTCAATATTACACCAAGGATGTTTGCAAATTTTGCAAACTGCAGAAATTGACTGTGTGATCCTTACAGTTACTCTGTGTTTTTGTACTCAGCCTTCCCCGGAGCTCTGAGAACAGGATCAAAGATGCAGGGTTCCTTGAAGGTGGTCCCAAAAGGGGTTGATTCCTGTTAACCACTCTCCTGCCAGCAGCATGCTCTGCAAGGACTTGAGCATCTGTGAGCAGCTGTGTCCAGTGGCACAGAGGGAAGGACTGTTCCAGTCACCACCTTGCCCACTAATTCCTCCTAATCTCTTGGTGCTCCCTCAGGAGCTGACATCCGAGGATTTTCCTCTCCGAAGAGACATGGAGTTGCCCTGGGCCCCATCGTGTCCCTCATCGAAAGCAGCGAGAAGCCGGTGGTCGCGGCCATCGAAGGCGTTGCTTTGGGAGGAGGCCTGGAGGTGGCGCTGGGCTGTCACTACCGCATTGCACACGTGAAGGTACCGCACCCTGCGGGCCGGAGGGGCTGCTGAACGCGTCGGGAGCAGCTACACATGGCACGAGCAGAGGCACGGGGTCCCTTTCCTGGGACCCTCTGCCCAGAGGAGAGCGGCTTTATAGCCATAGGATACTACTCTGTGTGCTCAGACATTCTTCACCTACACCGCCACCCTCGACGTCTTTCCTTTACTAACGGACTAATTTCAAGTCATTTCTAAATATAAAGCTGATTTGTAACTAGTAGGATAAGATGGCTGTGTAGAAGCTTCAGTAACCAAATGTTAATTTGCCCTAGGTCTCATTATCTATATTCTGATGCAGACAGCTGTATCTTACTGACTCATGCAGTGTGACTTTCTCTTATTTATTTTTTCCCAGCCCTGTGAATTTTGCACTTCTTTCTGCTCATGGCCTAGTTTCTGTAGAAAGTTGAAACTCGGGAGCGTTTATGGTTAGATTCCCCGTGAGCTCTGTGTCCCCAAGGAGCACTTCGACCAAAAGACAGCTTTAAGAGTCTTCAGGAATTATCTGGGTTTTTTTCTTTAATCCCCTCCTTCAAGGTTCAGGAATGCTGAACCACCTTGAGCAGTACCTGTCTCCTTGCAGAGACTCCTCACTGACAGGGCCATCCCCTCACTTCTGCAGTGAGTCACTTTCTCTGTGGCAGTGTGGGTTGCTGTAACAGCATAAAGAGATATTCCACATCATCCTCTGTGCCACCTAAGGTGAGCGCCATGAAATCACAGAATCATTAAAGTTGGAAAGGACCTCCAAGACCACTAAGTCCAACCTTTTACCAATTACCACCATTCCCACTGAACCACATCATATGAGCCATGACTACTGGAACTATAAGTAGTGGTCTTAAAGTAACTCAAAATCTCTTGAAAGCTCAATAGAAAATGTGTAAACTATTTTTTAAAGGCAACAAAATCTAGATACATTTTTTAAGAGAAGACACCCCCCCAGAGACTTCCTGCTGCCCCTGGCTTGCCTGCCATGACTCTACCAGGTGGCAAATGCACCAAGAGACATTTGCAGGTAGACTAGGGAAGAGTTCAGTCGTGTTCAAAGCCAGGTTAGATGGGGCTCTGAGCAATCTGGTCTAGTGGAAGATGTCCCTGCCCATGGCAGGTAGTGAAACAAGATGGTTTTAAGGTTCCTTCCAACCCCTCATTAAACTTGCAATAGTTAGAGTCGGGAGGGGACAGTTAAGCCAGCGTGCCCTCCAATAGTTGGTAACAACTACTTGGAAGCATTATTGACACGTGTCAATCTAAGGAATGCTGTTGGCCCTACAGCTCTTCCCCAGTGCTGTACTAGCACAGAAATCCTCTGAAAGGTCATGTTTTCTTTGTGTATTTGTACAGAAATTCTTGAAATGGTCAAGTGATTTTTTTTTCTTGAATATTTTATGTAGCAAAATGCAAGGATGGAGTTTCTATGTAGAAATTCTGAGGCTTCCTAGAAGAGCAATGTGACTCATATCTACTTGTCTTTCTTCTTTTTTGCTCAGTTTGCAATCACCACTCTTTCTAATCAGATTTTGTGTTTAATTTTACTTCATTTTAGGCTTGGATGGGTTTGCCAGAGGTCACCATAGGGTTACTTCCAGGTGCTGAAGGCACTCAGCGCCTCCCCAGACTGATTGGAGTACCAGCTGCTCTGGATATGATCACTACAGGTGAGTGCTGTGTCTGTATAGATGAACATGGCTTTGAGTCATACCAGCTTGGTCTAAAAAATAGGAATCTTTTACCTGTGTAGCTCCTTGGGTTGTAATTCTACTTGCTTCCACCCATGAGGGGCTAATTACCATCAACACAAGTCATTTGATCAGATGAAAAAGAACAAAACTGTCCATCAGGCTCCGCTGTAGTCACCTTATTTCTCTTTTTATGGCAGGAAAACATGTTCCAGCAACTGAAGCACTGAAGCTGGGCTTGGTTGATGAAATTGTGGAAGAAAACACCATTGAGGCAGCAATCCGTTTGGCAAACAAAGTGATTGGTGAGGAACAAATTGTAGCAGTGCCAGGAAATAATTGGTGATGTTTCAGGGCTGAAAAGAGTCAGAACAAAGCCCACCAGTTTGTTCCAATTTATATGCTCCATTCTTGAGTTTTGGCATCCATAGAAGACAGAATTAATTACAGAATTTGTTTCCTGTTGTCTGAAGTGAAAAAAATCAAATGCTGGAAAGCTGCAGAAATTCAAGTGAGATTCAGAAAACAGTTACATATCAAGTCCTCCTGCTTTTTAATTGTATATCCAAACTCACATGCTCTTCTGGGATGCTGCACTCTGCAGGTTTTGGGGAGTAAGTGCTCTTTCCATATATAGTTCTGGATCCCAGCTGGCACTGTATGCATCCTGGTTGCACCATCCATACTGGCTGAGCAAAAATAACTTTCTCCCTGTAGTGGAGGGGCTGGCACATCCTCTGCTCAATTTAATGATCCATGGTCTGTAAGGAATGTTGTCTGACTCTGTCCCTAATCCTTTGGGGGCCATGTAAAAAGAAAGGCCTGTGCGGGTAGGAGGGACGGAGAGAGAATTTTTTTCCCGTCTTAGAAATAACAGAATCAAATTCACTGAAGTTAAATTAGGAAGAGAACATTCCTTGTGCAGCATGAGGAGCACTGCCTTGAGAGAAAACACGGCATTTTTCTACTACTGACCTCCTTGTACCTTTGGAACCTGACCACTGGATTTCATCTAGGGCTCTGTCACAATGAGATGAATGTAGGAAAGCAAAAAGCCCTTCCTGCTTTGATCATATGGCCTTTATAGGCAATGCTGTTCCAAGCTGGGGTGTTGGTTTTGCTCCTCCAGTCCTCTTCACTACAGACAAGGCCCCTTCTCCATGCTGCAAGCTGAGGCAGCTTTGTCCTAGATGACAGTGCACCATATTTTAGGGTGCTTCAAAGAATGGACTGCTCTCAAATATCAGTGTCTTGTATACCTCCCCACACTTTGAGATGTACACCAGACAGGTGCCAAGGTATTCTTTGGCTGGGTTTTCTATAGAAGAGGCCCTTCCTTCTCACTGTATTCATCCTACAGTATTTTAGGGCTTCATTTTCTAGTGCAGAATCAATGACATAAGCAGTCCTCTTTTCTCTCTCCTGTATGTCATCAGACTAAACATAATTCTTTAGCAAGAGATGGATGATGTACTTCACTGCTGCTTCTAAGAAAAACAAAGGTACCTTGGTTCACTGAGTTTGTCTGTTTTGAATGAGAATTCTGTTTCTCCATCTGTTGGGAGAGCAGTGAAATATTACCACTCTTTTAGGCAAATTAAGCCAACAAACAATGCTCGCTGTGATGTACCGTCTGGGCTCTGAATGATGCCTTGCACAAGATCTATACCAGTACTGAAGGCAGCAGCAGCAGTGTGTCAGGGAATGAGTAATGGATACATTGCTGGAACTGGCAAACCAGACAACATTCTGGAGTTCAACAAATGCTATGTGCAACCGGGTGAAGTTTAGATATTTGCATGCTTGTTTCTTCCATGACAGACATTGTGCAGTGGCTGACAGCTGTGAAAGCCAGCTTGGCCTTAGAGGAGACCCTCAGGAAGGAAGCATTGACTGACCACACTATTTCTCAGGGGAACTTGCTTTCTGGAACTTATATC
>JACBWW010000019.1:478480-495628 GCA_020086605.1 Lanius collurio | reverse complement strand
CTTACTGTATCAGGGGTTCTTGATTACTGTTGTGATACACAGCTGACAGAGCTACTTTTATGGCACATTGGGAGAGCATTCTCATCCACACATTTTTATGGATTGTTTCTAATGAAGGACACCTTCAAAAGATGCTCTGAAACAGTAAGTGGGTATAGGAATACACAGAGACAATACTGATTCTGAGTTAGATTTGTCATTGGAAACCAGTATTTATATATTGCAGATAGAAAGTGAGAATAATTCCCTGACCTCTCCAGGCAAACTGGCCTCTCCAGACTGAAGAAAATATCTTCACTTCTGAAAGGCATTTTTCAAAAGGAATAGACAGGAGCTAAATCCTTGAGGACAAGGAGAACCTCCTTTCATTAAATGTGTTTGACAATCACTGCAGTAATCCAAAGTTGCGTTTCAGGCTTTTCCCAGCTGATGGCATCGCAAAATTGGCAAATGGCTGGAACTGCTGGTGGCAGGCAGAAGCTTGCAACTCATCCTGCCCACTTCTTGTTGGCCTGCTCTAGTCTTCCTCAGCTGGAGGAGAAATTGGCTCCTGGCCTCCACACAGCAGACTTTGAAGCTCTCCATATACACCCCTTGTTCTTCAGATCCCATCTGCTGCTCAGAGCAGAGCAATACCAATGCCTTGCACCAGAGCCAAGGAAAATCAGAGCAATTGGGAGTAGCTCAAGTCCCCAGGTATTAATCTGTGTGAAAAGATGATGAGTTTCTGCCTGTAAGCTACTGGGAGTTGCTGTGGAGGAAGCAGTTGTTCCTTCTGAAGCTCATCAAAGCCAGGGGCGGAACAGATACTGCTGGTGGGTAATTGCATCCTTGAAATGGAGGCTGGAGGAAAGGCTTTCCCTTGGAGCTGCAAGGACTTTCCCTGAGTCATCTCTGCCGAGATGCACAATATCAAAACATTTTAATCTCTCCCCAGGGCTCAAGCTTCTGGCTGACACCTTCCTTAGACAGAGGCCTAGCCAAGTGTCCCTTGGATTCAAACAGAGTTTGTAAAAGGTCTGACATGGCCTGGACTTGTTTCTGGCAGCCTGAGGGGCAGGGGTCAGGCTCAGCTTTATTCTTCAAAAAGTTACAAGCAGTTCCCTGCATGGGGAAGAACATTAGGCTTGCCCTGTCTCTTGCATGTGCCATCCCATAGTATCCCAAGGGTTTACAACTCTGGGATGATATTTCTTTCTTTACATAACACAATATTTGATACTGTATGCATACATGAGTGCATTTGCTGATAGCAATTTTATAGATTTGATCTGCCCTTTTTGTCACCTGGACTACAAACCTGGTAAACAAAGCAGGAATCTGTGTTAGCTCCTGTGTGTGGATGATGCTTCTCCTGTGGCGCTGATGTCTGACACTGTTCATCATTGTCCTGCTGCTTTGCTTTCAGAGATCAAGCTGCACACAGGTGTCCCACACTGATCTCTTCTCCTCAGATTTGGATTCTGATAATTCTTTCCTGATCATAAAGATGTCCTTTATTCTTATTAGCATTGCAGAAGCTAAGATACTGCACAGAGGTGCTGTAGAAAACCTATTTAGTTTGCAGCTAAAATAAGAGCTTTATTACAGGACCCTGAGTTACTTTTTTTTAATCTGAGGAACTGTCTCCTGTCCCCCATCAGTATTTGTGCTTACAGTACTATTTACTGTCTGAAGACCAAGCTTAAAGGCTCCCATTGGTACTCCTTTTTTACTAGCCCTTTCCGCTGGATGTCATATGAACTCCCTTGATCTTCCCAGTCTTCCAGCCATCAGATCAGCTTTCTGGGACAAGACTGAGCTTTCCCCTTGTGATGGAATATAACCCACTATTTAGGTCCTAAATAAAGAACTGCAGACAAAGAGCATTTCTGGGTTAAAAACATAGATTTAAGGAAAAAAATTATTCCAAAATAATTTTGGAACATTGTCCTGACTAAATCCTGCAATACTGGCTGATACAAATTATATCCACTGTCAATGTGAAAACATTTTTATGAACGCTGATTACAAGGGAAGCTACTTACACAGTGAGTGTTCATCTTTTTGTGCTCACTAAGAGGCTTAATTAAAAAACCTGGGCTCTGAAGACCTCTATTAAAAGAAATCAGTATATTAACTCATCCTAGAAACTTGTATTTCTGTTTCT
This sequence comes from Lanius collurio, assembly GCA_020086605.1. Taxonomy (NCBI): domain Eukaryota; kingdom Metazoa; phylum Chordata; class Aves; order Passeriformes; family Laniidae; genus Lanius; species Lanius collurio. Next base: position 493,479 of record JACBWW010000019.1, on the reverse strand, counting down.
CCTAAGCATTGCTCAGTCTTGGAGGAAGGGCTAGAGTCAGGACCTGTTCCTCAAGCAACCATGCCTGCTGTGCTGCCATTATTCCTGCTCTTCAGCATCCTCTGTAGGATTTCCTAAGTCTTCTGCTGGTGCATTGACACTTCCCTAGCTCAGACAACAGGAAGAGAAAGGAAACTGGATGCGATATGCTGCCTTGGAAGAAAGTGTGCCCTCGGGGCACAGCTCATCTAAGAGGTCAGAGCAATGACACACTGTCCCCAGAAGAGCTTCAGCAGAAGCTTCTCAGCCCACCACCCGACTTTGGTGGTAGTCCTGGCTGCTTCAGGGAACAGCACTAGCAATCCACATAGTGCTATGCTACAGTTAATGATCTGGATGTGGCTGTGATGACAGCAGGGTCTTAGTAAGAATGTTTCAGTCTCAGGGGGATACATCCCAAACTGCTGAAATTGTTCCTCCAGAGTCTTTAGTGAGCAGGCTGCCATTATGAGCAGAGGAACACTTGAGTATAGCCAGGTCTGTACTGAGGAAGAAGACAAAATTTTGGCATCTGAAATGTAACTAAGTTCTCTCAATTAAAATCCTTTCTAGGTATCACCATAGCAACCTCTTCTGTAATGAACTTCACATATTTGTGTGGCTGCTTGATTCATCTCTTGCTGACACAAACATGAACTCTCCCTTGTTATTCATTTGCTGCCCAACTCATGCTGAGTGAGATCTCCTTTTGGTTAGTCCCAAAGTGAACTGAGGGGCTTGTTTGGTCAGGGAAGAAGTCAGGGTGTGTTTTCCACTCTCTTGTCAATGTCTGGGTCAGGACTCTGGCTGGAATGCCTCTGGCTAAGTGTCAACTGGGTCCTGAATAGTAAACAACACTGGAGAAAAACTTCATTACTGAAGCTTATAGAAAGACCCATATGAATGTGGCAGCTGGGACTGTAGAGGGAAAGAATTGGAAAATCAGGGCACTCCAAAGCTGAGAAAAGGAAGGAGAGAATTATTTCTTTGAAAATGAAGTCTTACTTTTTTTGAAGTCTGAGAAGGGACTTGAAAAATCATAATTTTCAGAGATAAGGAGAAATGTCAGATGCTTTAGTTCTAGGCCCAGCTCACTGGCATGCAAGCCCTAATGCAGTGGGAGTTGGAGAAGAGGCAGCCTGCCTTCCCAGCCCGTGGAAAAGGGTGGAAATCTGTAGTCTGGAAAGACTTACATCTGAAAAGATGTGGGTGCTTTGTTCTGTAACTCCATTTCTCTCCCCCCAGGCCAGCCCCTGGGACCCCGCAGGCTCAGCCTGAAGACGGTTCCGCAGCTGCCCGACATGGAAGGGTTTCTGCGAGCAGCCCTGGCTAAGGTGAGGAGGCAGGCGCGGGGGTGCCTGGCTCCGGAGCTGTGCCTGCAGGCCGTGCGGGCCGCCACCGAGAGCCCCTTCGCCGAGGGCGTGCGGCGGGAGCGGGAGCTGTTCGGGCTGCTGCTGGGCTCGGGGCAGGCCCGGGCGCTGCAGTACGCGTTCTTCGCCGAGAGAGCCGTGCGCAGGTGGGCAGTCCCCGGCGGAGCGTCCTGGAGCAGCGCTGCCGCGCAGCCCGTGCGCAAGGCGGCCGTCATAGGTAAGGGCAGCGAGCGGGCACCGCGCACAGCCACCAGCTGTGCCACACACCCATCCCACCCACAGGTACTCCACACCCACCGGTGAAGTTGTCACTGCATTGGGAAGCTCCAAATTCAGATGGCAACTCACATGCCACTAGATTAGTACGTGATGCCTCCTCTTCCTTTGGAAGAATAGCTTTCACTTCGGAGACAGCTTCGTGTGTGGACTACAAGCAGTCTGCTCCCTTTTAAACACCGAAACCTGGCTTTGCTACGTGCTAGAAGAAGGTCTCTGGGAAATTCTCCTCCTCCTGGTCTAGTTCTGTACTGCAAGTGTAAGTGCACAGAGTCACTCAGGGATATATTAATACAAAAATGTTTTGACAGCTGTATTTTAAGAAGATTTCATCTCACTGGGATCCACTCCTGCCATTTTGTAGCCCAGCAAGATAATGCCTTCATTAATTTTTTATAAGAGCAATTTAAATAAAGCCTTCGATGTGCTGCTGAGATTAAAAAAAAAAAAAACTTTCAGCTCTAGCTGTTGATGGTAGCACTCAAAAATGGTTAGACAAGTAATGGAGCACTTGGAAAACATCCATTCTGTTTCAAGGGAATCTCACCAGATCAACACTGCTTTTTCCCTGGGTACTTCTCAGGGCTCTTGAGCTGTCTGACAACTCATTTTAGGCTATAGAGATTTTTTTGGAAGTTCTGTTCTCTTCATTAGCTGCCATGCCATATTTTTAATAGAAATGGGGTTTTAAACATCAGTTCACAAACCCTGTGAGAAGGATATGTGGCTGTTAAAGCATTCAGGTAAAGAGGCATTAATTATTACCAGATTTTTCTATGACTTGAAGAGCACAGAAGTTCGGACACACACTTCTGTCATTCTCAGACAGGTCAGTCCTGCAGTGTGTGCTTTGACAGGAGGGCTTGTGTTGGAGTTTGTGGGAATGATCAGGTGACCAGGAGGGACATTCTCTGCTCTGTGCTGCTAAACCATGGCGGAACAACATGCTTGCAAGGACTTAATCACAGTGACAGTTTAGCCAGAAGGGCTGTTAGAGCTGAGCTGCCTATTTTGGGGCTGTAACTGAGCTAGAGGGAATTCTGAGGACAAATGCAACCTCTATTTGAAAGTTCCTAGTAGAAACATAATCTGTATTTTACTTCCAAAGAGAATTGGCTGGGCTGCATGTCTCTTCCATTGGATTACATATTTGCCACTCATCTCTGGACAGATTTCTGAATTCTGGTCTGAAATTGCCCCAACTTCACCCCCAGGTTTCAGTGTTTCCATACCTGATTGCAGACAATGCTCAAGTTAACTGCTGCTCCTGCAGAACAAATAAAATAAGTGCTTTGATACTTCTGTTGCAGAGTGCAGTCTGACACACTCTGGTCATTTTAATGACCCTGAACTTTCCCAAATTTTTCAACACTTCATAAAATGTGCATAGCCAAAGTGGAAACAGCATTCTAGGAATAATTACACCAAGACCAGGTACCAAGGAGTTTCTTCCTTGCTCCTGCTTAGTATGTCCAGGGTAAGAGGCAACCTTCATATTAGCCATGTTCAACATATCCAGTTAATTATCTACTGGGAGGGAGCAGCTGCACCCCAGGGATGGGGAGCCAATGACAATAACGGGGCAGAACTACAGAATCCTTGAGGCAAGAAAGCACCACCTTGTCCAACATATATACTCAAATGGGGTCATCTAGAGCATGTCCAGACAGCTTTTGAACATCTCCACAACTTCTCTAGGAAACCTGTCTCACTAAAAAATTTGTTTGCTTATGTTCAGATGGAGCTCCCATGTTTCAGCTTGTGCCCATGACCTCTGGTTTTATCACCAGGGGCCACTTGCATCTGACTCCATCTTCCTTACCAGGTACCTTTCTCCCAGGTGTTTATACATACATGGGCGAGATCCTCCAAGCCCTCTCTGCACTGAAGTCACAGCTCGCTCAGCCCTCCCTCATGAGATGTACTCCAGTCCCTTAATCATCCTATTTGCCCTTCGCTGAACTCACTTCCATCACTCCATATCACTCTTGCTCGGGGGAGCCCAGAAGTGGACCCAGCACTCCAGTTATGGTCTCACCAGTGCCATGCAGAGAGGCAGGATCACCTCCCTCGGGGTTCCAGCAAGACCCCTCCTGCCATAGCTCCAATACCATTAATCTTCTCTGCCACAAGGTCATGTTGCTGCTCAGAGTCAACCTGGTGTCCACCAGCACTCCCCGACCCTTTCCTGGGGAGCTGCTTTCCAGCAGCCACCCCCGACTATGCACTATTCCTCCCCACAGACAGGACTTTACACTTCCACGTTCCTGAAGACCCTGCCCACCCATTTCTGCCTCTGGATGGCAGCACAACCTACTGCTGCATCAGTATTTACAGTAATTGGGCAAGGCAGGCACGGCAGGCCCAGAGATGGTGGCCAGGGCCTACTGGTGATCAAGCAAAGTTCCCAGGATGGTGCAGGTCTAAGGTAAAGGTGGGAAGCCAGTCTGCAGGCTGAGGTCTGCATCAGCAGTAGCCATAGCCACAGTAAGCCACCAGAACTCTTCCAGGGAAGCTTAAGAAGAGGCTACAAGCCCAGGTCTGAGTTTAAATGGGGCTCAGAGGCAATGGGCAGTGCAGGGAGGTGGAGGCTCCAGGTGTGGCTGGTTAGGGACATTAAATCCCATCAATGCACTCCAGGCCTTGACACTTGTCCAGCCCTTGCTGAATCACTGCTACCATTACACAGCCCCTGTATCCCACCAGTAGAGCTTGCTTTGCTCATGCTCTTGTTCATGTTTTACTTCATTTTGTGTGACTTCTCTTATCTTGGAGGTTCTTGATCACCTCCTTTTAACCCTGAATCTCACACCAAAATGTCACTGCTTTCTATCACTTCTTTCTGCACCCTGTTTTGCTTTTTTTTCCTTCCTCTGGAAGGTTTTCCTCCTATTTTGCCTTTTGATGTAAGTAAAATTGTGAGTCCATTAGAGACAGGCAGAGAACATGCCAAAACAATTGATTTTTTTCTTTCAGGCTACTGTAACAAAAAGTCATTCTCCAGCCAGTACAATTCTCTACAGTATTTTGCAACTTCATATGTTTGATTTGAAGTACATCCTTGCAGCATCAGAAATCAAAATCCTAGGCATGAGGGACTGACACCTTTTAAAATAGTGCTACTCATCCATGCAAGTATTGAGTCTACCTAGGTGACCCAGGGCCTCTCTATTTTCACTGCAAAGAGGAGGGCAGTCAGAGAAAGATGTTGCCTCAATTTAGGTTCCCCAGAAATGATGCAGACCCCTTTCCCACAGACTGCTGTGCTGTTTCACACACTAAACCCATGTTGCATTGTGCTGCTGCTTCCATCTTTTATTTCTGCACTGTGGGAACCAAGTGAGAAGATCATGTTGAATTTTTCATGTTGACTTTTTGTTTCATTTGCTTTTGTTGTTCTGAACTCTTGGTTCCCACCTCTTTTTACTTTCTCTGGTTCCTCAACACCCAGAAAGAAGGTTCTTTTCTCTCTGTCCCTTCCAACTGCATCTCCCCACAGCTCCCTGCTTGCCTGGAGTATCACATCATTTCTGCTTGGAAGTGATACCCTGAAACAGAGAAAGCAGCAGCCCTGGCCTGCAGCAGTCCGTCACTGCCAATTGCTTATTATTGTTTTGATTAGGAAAACTGGAACAGTCCCTGCATATTTTTACCAATCCATAAAGGATTATTTCCATTGCCAGGCATTTTAAGGTCCAAATATTCATTATAGTTCAGAGTTTTTTCTGCTGATCAGTATTTCTGTAGTGTGTGTGAATGTACATGATCTGCCCTGTACATATTTCAAGCTCTTTTACTTTGAAATTTGTTTTTAAAATTTTAAAATTAATTTTGTATGATTTTTCATATTCTAAGTACCTACGATCAATAATTAACCATCATTATTCACTCAGCTTGCCCAGCAAATGGATTTGTCACAGCCATATTTGGCCTGAAATTACATATGCATAAGTGTAGTTTTGATTATATGTCAAAGCTTCATTTCACAATAAAAGACCATGAGCAGGATGGCACTGTTCTTGCTCCTGAAGCAGATTTCAGTCTTTTTTGGAAAGATGTGCCTATGAAAATAGTTGCCTGCATGGAAGATGAGAATATAGGGTTTTTCCTGGTTTGGGGGAAGGGAGAACACTATTGAGTAAGAAAACTGAGCATACAGCAGAAATTCTGGAGTAGTTCCTTACCATATTTCAGTCTGCGTGATCTGAGCTGAGCATGAGACATCTGTCTTCCTCTTTCTTCCATAGCCTTCTACACATATAAGGCTTAATGATCCCCTACCTTTTTTTTCTGCTCTAACATATTCTTCCCCAAGATCACTTGGTTTTCTGAATTGCAAAAGAGGAGTCCTCAGAAGTGCCTCTTTCCCTGCTAGATAGCCAAAGCTCTCCTTAGTTTTATAGCCCAATTTTAGAAAATATTTCCAGGGGAATCGTGCTGTGCAAGCTGTAATGTAACAAACCCCTTGGGGCTTTCATTACTCTCTCTGCCAGCTTCATTAAACATCATTTCATACAGGCCATTGCAGAGTTCCATAGGAAGTTGAGAGACAGCTTTTTTAGGTCAGAAACAAGCTTGGCAAGCTCATACCTTATCTATAAGCCTGTTCCTGTGGCCTAGAAAGTGTAGTACTACGATCATGTGTGCCTGTCTCTCATGGGATGGCAAAAACCTACATGGAGTACTCATGATGAAAGCAGCCAGGGGAACCACCTGGCACCACTGCAGAGCTTCCCTGGGAAAGAAGCCTGGGGAGCATCTGCTCACAAAAGAGCCTTTGATTTAGGAGAAGGCAGCATGTTCATATGGCAAGAGAACTACTAAGATTTCAGTCACAAGACTGAAGCTGAGAGGATCAGGAGTGGGTAAGACCCAGGATGTGTGGAGAGCTTGGAAATTCTAGAGAGAAACTCCAGGCCTTCACCACAGAAAGGAAGAGACTTCAAGAGGAAGCCATGTGGACCTGCAAACACTTCAGCTTGATGACTAAAGAGAGCCTGACAGATGGGGCTGGGTTTGGGGGAGAGTTACCCACCTGCACTGCAGGAAGAAAGCACCTCATGTAGCTCTCCAAAGACAGGGAAAACCTGCCCCTGATTGTACCTGCTCCTGCATCAAAAGCTCTGGATTGTGAGTACAGTGGGAGGAGCTACTCATGTTCAGGTTTTTTCAGTCAGCAAACCAGACACTGAATTACTAAGAGCTGATTCATGTTATTCTAGATTTATTTTCAAATTAATTTCCAGCAGAACTTGATTATGAAGTAGCAAATCTAATTTCCTAGAAAGGAACTTCAGCACTTGCTTGGGAGTGTAATGATGGTTTATAAGCAGGCTGCCAGCTAGTGATGCCAGTAAAAACTATCTTCTGGTGGCTAAGCAGAGATTTCAAATGTCTTGTGCGCACACAAGCTGAAGGTGGGCAGAACTAAACCAAGAGTAGCATGTAGGATGTAGCATGTAGCATGTAGCATGCAGGAAAAACATCCTACCTTGTCTGACCTTGGTTGTTGGAACTTGTTTAAATGATGACATCATTTCAGCTCTTCTTTACAAAGCTGCTTTAGACAAAATTTTTAATCCCCTTGTTTCTGTTTATTTGTTTAGCTGACTTTCATTTGTAAACCCAAGATTAAAAAAATAATTTTTACAGAATTATAACAAACCTATACTTTTTCTGGTTGCTGCTTTATTTAGGATATTAATACTCCTCCCATTCAGAGGCTTTGCACTTTCAAAGCTGGTAAAATTGTGCTGACCTTCCGTCACTAGTTTGTATTAATTTAGTTGGAAAAGCCTCCACTATGGGAGAGCAGGATCAGTGGTGTGGGTTGTGTGTCACAGGAAAGTGCAGCTTCATTTAATGTCACAGAGGGCAGAGCTGGTGCAAGGGATCAAACCAGTAATCTCTACACTGGGATTCCTGGGGGTGTGAAGGGGGGTAGCACATTTATGGATCTTGGAGGAAAAAATTACAGTGTGAATGGATTCTCAGTTACAGGAATTCTGGGCAAGAGCTTTAACTCTTGTGGTTGGACAAGCAAGACTGAGAATCTCCAGAAGTTAGGAATGGCCTGTGTTGGAGGACTTGAAGAGTTGCTGGTGAGCAGAGATGCTTGATATAAAGTGAACAGCAGGCAAAAGGCTACTGATGTGCCAGCGTGATTTAAAAGGAGAGAGAACATGTTGAAATCTAGATTAAGAATGCTGCGTTAGTTCCATCCTGTTTGAGCTGGCACTGAGAGACACACAAGACGTTAGAGACAAAGTTTAGAGCAGATCAGCATCCAAGTCTTTACAGAAATAGCAGACGAATTTTTTTGGTCCAAAGATCACGTAATGAAGCGCAGAGGGAGAAAAGGAGGGAGACAAAGAGGAAGCTTGGAAGGATGAGGGAGAAACCGACTCTTTGAACTTTGCCGGTGTCAAAATCTCTGGGGTGGTGGGGTGGTGTATCTGCTCAATGCCCATAACAGACTTCCTCCCAGGAACAGTGAGGCACTGAGACCCCCAGGGAGAAGCCTGCTTCGACCTGCCTGCAGAATGTGCTAACAGGTTTGCAGCTCTAACTCGGTGCTTTTCTTTTTCGTCCTCAGATTCTCTCTCCTCACTGATCCTGGTTTCCATAGGTATAAAACTTTGCAGAGAAGACATGAATTATGTGGTCTGTGCACACTGGGTGAATCCCACTGGAATTTTGTAACCTTGTGAGGATACTAACTTGCCTTTGTGCTACCTCTTTTCAAACATTTAGGCTCACTGAAAGAGCAAATTCACCTTCCTTTTTCCCAGTCTTCAATATCTATTTCCTATGTGTGCACTACTTGTTTTCCAGAGGCCTCCACTTTTTATCCTGGAGATACAAAGGAAATGCTACTGTCAAGAGATTAATTTTCTATTCATAGTCTTTGATTCTATCTCACTTTCATCCCTAGGGCTGGGAACAATGGGCCGAGGCATTGTGACTTCTCTGATTAAGGCCAACATACCTGTGGTAGCCCTGGAGCAGGATCTGGAGTATCTGAACAAGGGAAGAAAAGCTGTGATGCTCCTTTTGGAACATGAAGCTATGAAAATGGAAGGGGGTGCCCAGACCCTGGATTTCCATAACCCTGCACATCTTCAGTTCACTGTGGACTTTGAGCTGTTGTGTGATGTAGACCTAGTCATCGAGGCTGTGTTTGAGAACATGGTGCTAAAAAAGGAAATATTCCACAAACTGTCAAAGATCTGCAAGCCAGAGGCCTTGCTGTGTACAAACACGTCAGCCCTGAACATCGATGAAATAGCTTCTGCCACGAACCGCCCACAGCAGGTCATTGGCACCCACTTCTTCTCCCCTGCCCACGTGATGAGGCTGCTGGAAATCATCTATGGCCGCCACACGTCCCCCACCGCCATCGCCACTGCTATGCAGCTGGCCAAAGCCATGAAAAAAGTTGGAGTGGTGGTAGGGAATTGTTTTGGGTTTGTTGGGAATCGCATGATGTTTCCGTACGTACAACAGGCAGTGTTCCTTTTAGAGGAAGGAAGCAGACCAGAAGAGGTAGATCAGGTTCTTGAAGATTTTGGGTTTAAGATAGGCCCTTTCCGCATGTCTGACCTTGCCGGGCTGGATGTGGGCTGGAGGTCTCGGAAGGACCAGGGCCTGACTGGGCCGTCCCTCCCCGCGGGCACGCCGGCACGGCAGCGGCACGGCCAGCGCTACAGCCCCCTGCCAGACTTCCTGTGTGAGCAGGGCCGCTTCGGCCAGAAAACCGGCCAAGGCTGGTACCAGTACGAGAAGGCCGGGGGCAGGACAGCCACGCCAGACCCGTGGCTCCACAACTTCCTGTCCCAGTACCGAGACACCCATGGCATCAAGAGCCGCTTTATAGACCAGGAGGAAATCCTGGAGCGGTGTTTGTTTTCCCTTATCAATGAGGGGTTTGCCATCCTGGCCGAGGGAATAGCATCAGGCCCAGAGCACCTGGATGTCATTTACATCAATGGCTACGGGTGGCCAAAGCACAGGGGCGGCCCCATGTTCTACGCCTCCACTGTGGGGCTCTCCCGCGTGCTGGCTAAACTGCAGAAATACTCTGAGGCCCACCCTGATGTGCCCGGGCTACGGCCCAATGCCTTTCTGAAAAAGCTGGTGGCTGTGAGGAACCCCCCGCTCAAGGAGTGGATGTCCTACCTCAGCCGGCAGAGCCCCAAGCTGTGACTCCTCTGATGGAGGCTGATTTCATGAAACCGGTGCTTCAATTGCACTGCCTCTTCCAATCAAACCCAGAGTGCTACAGGCCCACAAACAAAGTCATGGGCCTTCCTGGGCCTTTGCAGGGAATAACTTTGGCCAATGATTGATCTCATTTCCCCACGTGCTGCAGGTCACCACTGCCTTCATCCGTCCTTCTCCCAGGCCCCAGCCTCACCTGCTGTCTTCCCACACTGCTGTGTAAAGGCCCATCTCATTTTGCACTGCCTGAAGGTCATCATAGCTGTATTCCTCTCCCGGTCTGCCTTTGAGGAAGGCAGGGAGCAGCATTTACAGCTCACAATGCAAATCATGGCTGGAGCCAAGAAAATTACAATCACAGTTCACCCAAGACCTGCCAGATTTACCAAATCCTGTCTTCAATCTATTTCCCAATTTGTTTCAGTTCTTTCCTGTGCAGCCACCTCTCCTCAATTCCCTGCCTCTTCTGCAGCCAGCCAGCTGGAACATGCTCCTTTCCTGCTGCTGGGGGACAGATGGCACAAGGGTGCATCACCTTCAGAAGTAAAGTCAAATAGAGTGGAGAGAACAGGTCTGGGCAGAGAGCAAGGGGCAGTCCCTTGCTGTCCCCTGGTACTGTCTCTTCTCCCTGATAATAAATGCCAGAAAAGCCACAAATACCTCAAACTGACTAACCTGCCCTGTGGTATTGGCTCACAACTGGCTTTCTGCATCCAGGCTCCATCCTCTGTTGCCATTATCCCCACCTGGCTTTGTCCAAGCAGAAACATCTTCTGGCATCCCTTCAGTGTGGAAATGTGTTGCCATCGCTCCTTGCGTCTTGCCTGACTACACCTACCAGGTCTTGGGGCTCAACAGGCTCTAATTGACCAACTTGAAACATGTCCTGGTACTGACCAGGTTTTCACATGGGCAGAGGGTGCACTGAGAAGGGGCCAGCACAAGAGCTGTGCAGGCAGGGACACTGCTGCAGGCAGGCAGGGAGGTGGCAGATCTCTAGCAAAGAGCAGAGCAGAGGGAGAGGGAGCCAAACTAGCTCCAGACTTGATGCTTTGGGACAAAGTCTCCCATTTCACATGTCTAGTGAATGTATCATCCAGTCTGGTGTGGTCATATTGCCTCCTCAGGGACAATGGAATGTTTAACTTTTGATTTTAATTTAATAAAACTGCTTTGGTTATCTAATGACAGATTATGTGGTGTTACGTGGGATCGCAGAAAAAAGCAAATGTGCTTGGTTTTTGTTTTTTCCCATTGCTTCTTTACATGGTGGAATGAGATAATTTTTCTGTTTCTGGAGGAGTTTGTGTCTGAAAAGGCTGCATGCCTCTTTTTTCTAAATATGTTTTCTTTTGCCCTTTGTCTACTCCTGTCCACCAGTGGGTGAGGGAGCAAAACTGAGGGCAGGAAACCCTTCAGGAGTTCCAAGCCAACCCAAGTGCCTTGTTCCAGGGAAGATTTTTCTCCAGGACTGGAGAAGTCACTCTAGGCCCAGCAAACTGGGGCAGTTCCCCCCAAATCACTCATGTGCCACAGCTGAGAGCAATCCAGCTTGGCTCAAAGGTGAAGCACTACTTACACGTGAACAGGCTCTGCACGACACATTACAGAACACTGCTGGCTGTGCTGACAGCGGGCCTGGCATCTCCAGGACAGCTCTGGGCACAATGCCCTGCCCTGGCTAACTTCCCCTCTCCTGTGCCTCATGCCATAGTGTTCACCTGCACTTGGGATCAGTTGGGAAAGGGCAATTCCCTTGCAGCAGGAGGCTGCAGAGCAGAGGATGCACCTTCCTCAGGAGCAGCAACGTTATCCCAGGATATAGAGACTCACCAGCTTCTGCTCTGGGGCTGAAATGCTTCTCGTCACCTACAGCACCTGTGTGCTAGTGCCTTTTATGGGCCCATTTCCCTCACCAGGAATTGCTGAGAACAGAGGTTATTCACACCAGTAATGTCTCCCTTGGCTGAAGTTCATTTGTGAATTCACATCGACCAGAGCAGCCCAGCATCGATCGTTCTGTCTGCCTGGCATCCCAGCAGCCAGCGGTGACATTGCTGCTGCCGCAGGGTTGTGTTCCCTGCTCCGCAGGGAGAGGGCAGTGTGTGGGACCCCTGGCCTCTGGCCTGCTGCACTCCCAGCAGGGCAGTGAGCCCAAGGGCAACCACGGCTCCTTGGCCCTCAGCCCCGCAGGGCAGCCGCCCGTGCTCGGCAGCCTCATCTGAAGCCCTCGGTGCCTGCTGCCAAGCAGCCCAAGCAGCAACCACCAGCCTGTTCTGTGAGCCTCTTTGGTAAGTTGTTAACAGCCTTGCACAATCCCCATCAGCTCAAATGTGCAGTGATGCCAGAAATATGCCCATGAGTGACATGTTTCTTCATTTAACAGGAGAGAACACAGCCCAATGCAGAGGAGAACTTGATAACCACTTGGTACGGGATTAGTTTTCCCACCTGTCTTTTCAGACCAATTAACCATTTTCACTCAGTGAGTAAAAGTCTGTTAAAAATGTTTTTGAGATGAAACCATCCATCCCTACAGGAGAGGAATGTCCCCAATTCTGCACACTTATTGCATGTCTGACTATTCCAAGCTATGTGAGCTGAGGTTATACAGTTCTCCAGCCCAGTGAGGCTGTGGCTACACACAATGCAAACTGGCTCCATCCTTAATCTTTGGGCCCGGCTTTCATGTGGTGTCTGGCTGCATGGCTGGGCTTTCTGCACAGCGGGGTGCTCGCTTTCAGTCTGAGGAGATTCAGCGTCAGCCCTGCAAGCACCCGTGGCCTCTCGCATGCAGCTGCAGGATTGTTAGATATCTTTAATTAAGTCGGTGAACTCTGCCAGTGCAGCAGATGCCTCCATTAACTGCTCAGCCACAGGCATTGTGCAAAACAGTAGCGAATGGGAGTGCACCAAAGGGGAGGATTGCCTTAGCTTTGATCAGAGTCCCTGCAGCGCCGGCCCTTCAAAGGGAGGCATGGAGCTCCCTGCCTTAGGCTGCTCAGAAGTGCTGTCCTGCAGCACATGCCTAAATTGGATTGGGTGCTTGGGTCTTGCCAGAAACACCTACTCTGCTTTCTGTAACCCACAGTTCACCTTCCTTCTTTATTTCTTTTGAATTGAAAGTGACCTGACAGCCCAGGATGGTCTGAGAGCACTTCTGGAGGTGAGCCAGTGCTGGAGAGGAATAGCAGATAGAAGTGGCAGGTCTCCTTGGGCCAAGGTTCTCATGGGAGCTGAGCTGCTCATTTGCTGCTGGTGGGCTCCAGGGAACATGGGGACATCGGGACAGTGTCAAAGAAACACCTGGATTTGCAATCAGTTTCTCCTCTGCTTGCAAACCGCTGAAGGTCCTAAATGTTTGCAGATTTCAGTGGGATAACAGCAAAACAAAGGCAGATAAGCCTCCAGGAGTGTCAGAATACTCTCTTCCCAGTGTAATAAACACTGGAGACATTTAAAATGTACAGGCCTGTGAAGATCTTCCACTCCTGCTGACCAGTGCCAAGGGAGGCTCAAAGCCTCTGCTCAGTGCAACAGGGCACATATCCCCTGCCCAGATAGGCTGAGTTTAATGGTGTAGCCATTCCAGATCTGAGGAGGTGAGGGCCAGCTGGGACACAGTCATGTGGCACTGAGGTACTGCAGGATAGGACCATGGAAGAGCAGAAAGGGCCAGCAGCACTGCAGAGACCAGGTCTGCACTGCAAGTCAGGGATCACAGTCAGAGATGGTTCAAAGCCTCAGTGCCACTCTGTGCTCTGCAGTTATGACCCATATCCTTTGGTCTGACCCATAAAGTGTGGAGTTGATCACAGCCAGACACCAGCAGCTTGGCTGTTCTTAAGCCCTTCTTGTTGGCAAGAAGCAAATGGCTCTCTCAGCACACCTTCAAGAGGGTGTACAGGATGGGGACACCTCTGGGATCTAATCCAAGGACAGAGCTGTCCGGGAATATTCTGGAGAACACAGGAAAATAAGTGTGTTTCGTCTGTTTCTGACATAGAGCTATTGGGTATTGTACAAAGATAGGGGACTACAAAAATGACCATTTGATTTCTGTTCTAAGAGAAAGCTGACTTCAACTCCCAGTGCTGAGCAGAGCAGCAATAAAACTGCAATTTTCTTTCAAGCATAGCAGAGAAACAACTCTACCACCACACTTAGGAAACAAATAATGTAGCCACGGCTCAAGATAAATCCAAACTTTAATTTTGGCCTAAAGATATGATTGTTGGAAAATAACAATACATTTTCATATCTTTATTAACCAAAATTATATCTACTGATTATTTTACAAAATGAAAGACTACGTTTATCAGGGTTTTTTAAATCACTGCGTGCTTAGAAAGAAATGGGTTTCTGAATTAGATTAAGTAGCATGAAATAAAAAAAAACTACTAAAACCTGCCTGTGCCACGGGCCACGTATGCAAGCAGCTCAGTGTTCTGCTCCGTTGGCTCTGGCACTGCAGGGGTAATCTGTGTCCTCCTGTCTCACAGAATAGCAAAGAACCGCACACTTGGAGCGCCCCGGACCGCTGTAATCGAGGCTGCTTGCCTGCTGCCCAAGCTCCCCGGAGGCTGCTGTCCGGTGCCAGGATGCCCGGATCCCATTCATCAAGCCCGGTGGTGTCTGGAGAGCATCTCCAATGGCCATGGGAATGCTCGGGGGAGGCTGGCAGCCGGCCCACAGCCCGTGCTGGGAGCCGGGTTGACCCGCCCGGGGCTGGCGGCCGCTCCCGCCCGAGCGCTCCGGCCGCTGCAAGCGCCTTTGGAAAGCAGTGAACTCGCACAGAAAGCCAAAGCCGCCGGCAGCACCCTCGGGCGCCGTCCCGGGCTCACCCCGCCGCGCAGGGCAGCCCGCGGGTCACCCTCTCACCCACTCGGGGGACACAGCCATCGAGGGGCATGGCCATCGAGGGACACGGCCTCCAGGGCACACAGCCATCGGGGGCACGACCATCGTGGACTCAGCTGTGAGGGACCGCGGTCACCGCAGGGCTCTGCCATCGTGGGGCATAGTCATCGGGGGACAGAGCCATCGGAAGGTATGGCCATCGGGGGACAGCGCCATCGGGTGATGCGGCCATCGGGGGACAGCGCCATTGTCTGT
>JACBWW010000019.1:314928-478080 GCA_020086605.1 Lanius collurio | reverse complement strand
CGGGCGGCCGGGCCCTGCCCGCGGCGCTGCCCCCGCGGCGCTGGGCGGGCGGGCGGTCCCCGCTGCGGCTCGGCGCCTTCTCCTCCTCCTTCTCCTCCTCCTCGTCCTCAACCTCCTCCGCCTCCTCCTCCTCCTCTGGCCGCTGCGGCGCGGGGGCTGCGGGCGGAGCGGCGGCGCCATGAGCGGGGCGGCGGCGGCGAAGAGCGAGAAGCTGGACGAGGCTCAGGCGCTCGCCCGCAGCTGCGCGGGCAGACCCGACTTCCAGCCGTGCGACGGGCTCTCGCTCTGCGCCACCCACAGCCACGGCCGCTGCTTCCGCCTGCACTGGTGCTGCCACCTGGGATGGTGCCACTGTGAGTGAGGGGGCGAGGGAGCGGGCGGGGGCGCGGTGCCGGCCGTCCCCAGTGTCCTGTCGGTCCCCGCGCGCTGCCTCACCGCCCGTCCCGTTCTGTCTGTCCCGTCCCGTTCTGTCTGTCCGGTCCCTTTCTGTCCGTCCCGCGGCCGGGAGCAGCCCTCTCCCGGAGCTGTCCGTGCCGAGGCGGCCCCAGTGGGACCCTGACCTCCGGCGCTGCTCCCGGAGGGGCGGTAGCAGCGATGCCCGGAGAGTTCTCTCGGGGCCTGCTGTCCCAGTGCCCCTCGCCCCCGTGAGCTGGCTGGAGGGTGGGCTGTGGCATTGGCTGGGCACCACTGTCCTTCGCACCAGCCACTTCATTCTCGGTACTAATGGTTTTCTTTTTACAGGCATAAACCCCTTTGAGCAGAGAGGTAACCGCTTTAGGCTATATATAGCAGATAGCTTCAAAATCCAGTGTTGAGCCAACTCTGGTGAAAAGGCGCCCAACGACTTTAATATCGGTATTCAAGATCCTGATGTATCTAATCATGGAGGCTGAGATTGAACTGTGGATGCCCAAGCATAGTTTGATGAATAATTAATCACGTAGAGCCTTGAAGAGCAGGCTTTCCCAGCAGCGTGTTGATGTGAGGTCAGGAAATGGTGATGGAGCCATGCACTTGGGTCGTGTTGGGTTCTGGAGATCAAGGTTAACACTGGACCCTTATGTGAGGGTTACTTGGTGCTGCTGAAGGTGTCCCTGGACTCCTGACATCCCATTCTCCTTTTAAATCCATTGCCATTGCCATCCCTAGTGGTAATTTAGTCTCCTACACAGATTCCCCTTCACACGCACTTTTTGCCAATTTTCTTTCACGGGGAAAAGAGGCTCCCCCAAAAGCCAGCTTTTGTTTGGATGCAAGCTTTTACATCAATTAAATAATCATTCCAGGAATTTTGCCTTGATTTGGGGCTCACTTGAAAGCAGTTCAGTTCAAAAGATTTTCTTCTGTCTGTGCCCTGAGTACTCTGTGGCACAACTGGCTGTGTGAGAAGGTGCCACAGTAGCTGCTGCACAGGGACAGGGATGTCTCACTGGTGTTCAATTGATAACAAAAATGCCCTCAAATTATGACCTAGATTCTTCCCAACATTTCCTTGGTCTCAGTTATTTGTGGTCACCATCAAGATATATAAACTTATGAGCACTCTGGAGTACAGGATCAGGGCTCAAAATGGTGCTTATAAACTGGGGATGTCACCCAAAATCACCTGGGAATGGTCCTGGCATTGGGAAGTCAAACATGGAGCTGGGAACACCTGGAAAAGCAACATTGCAGAGAGGGATCTGGGGATTAGGATGGATCACAAACTGCCTGTGCGTCAGCAGCAGGAGATCTGTGTGGCGGAAAAGCCAAACCCAGAACCCCAGCCTTCGCTTTGGGATGCATTACTAGGAGCATGGCAAGTGTGCAATTTAATTAGTCTCTTCAGCTCAGTGATGAGGAAACCAGGCTGATGGGCTGAGCTTTGAGTGTTGCACTTTATAGAGCAGTAGGAGAATTGGGGAGGAGATCACAGATATCAGCTTAGAAAATATACTTTAAAAGGGGGTGCAAAAGGAACAGTTGTTTGGGCTGTAAAAGACTGAAGGAGGGATAAAGGAAGGAAGGAAGGAAGGAGGGAAGGATGATGAGCTTTGCAAAGTGTAAGGTAGCCTTTCAGAGAAGCTTGTGTTGGAGTCCTCCTCTGCACAGATGTGGCAGATATCCAGGTATCCCTGACCTGTGACAAGGAGAGTTTAGCTTTGGATACTGGAAAACATCATAACTAGAAAGAGAAATGAAGCAGGGTAACAGAGTACTTGAGAAGGTGAGGAGTCATGGTCCTTCAGGGAAGGCTTAGACTGGTGTCTCTTGGGCATTGCATGGAGCTGTTTCCCTCTTGGAAAGACCACTGGAGATCCATCCAACCCTTTGCTTCTGTGTGGTAATTGTAAGATTTAAAAATAGTTATAGCGTTTGCAAGAAATACGGACTACTTTCTCAATTCCTCCTTTATGGCTAAGGAAACATTAAGATACCTTTGCCTCGTGAAACCAGGATTTTAAATGGAAGATTTTAAAGGAAGTCACACACTTCATTGCCTTGTTTAATCTTCTGAAAGCCATGGAGAAGTGCGCTCCCTTCTTGCCCCTCATTTCCTAATGCAAATTTCAGAGCTAAGGATCTCTTTGTATCCTGCTCCTGTGGAATGAGTTGAGTTGGACTTAAAAGGGGTAAGAATGAGGTCTATAATGGGAAATTGTATAGAGGTCAGACATGTAATTAAACAGCATTGGGAGTTATCTTCCATAAACACAGTGCTATAATACCGACTTGGGAATCCTCTGAGGGTTCTTGAAAGTGCTTTTTTGTGACTCTTAAGAGCTGTATTGGGGTACAGGAAGCTCTACATCAATTAAAAGGGCCATTGAAGTATTATTTTCCATCAGTGGTCAAGGTCCTGGAGAATGTCAGCTCAGTTAAAGTGCACTTACACTGAGAAATTACAAACACTCACCATGCCATGATGAGGAGATTGTCTCCTCATGTGTATTCAGGATCACATCTGCTTACTTCAGTGACAGGAGCAATTTAGCGCTGCAGAGCCACTTGGCTATGGAAGAAATAATTGAGAAAGAACCCAGTGTGAATTCCCCAAAGCCATTGTGGTTGGCATGCTCGGAAGTGAGCAGTACTGTAGGCGCTCTCTTTACCTTGGATGTTTCTCTGTCCGTGAAATGGCAATAATAGCTGGCAGGGAGACTGTTCAGTGTACCCAGCAGCTCCGAGAGCCTCAGCTGCCCTGGGTGCCTGCATGACTTCCATGTCTAAGCCTGGAGTTTATTTTAGGTCCTTTTCGGTCTGTTTCAGCCTCGCTGGGGAGCCGATTTCCCTGTGGCGTTTTTCTAATGTGCTCCCATGCCTAGGGAGCTCTGAACGCAGGGACAGCCTCCGTAAGCGGTGCGTGAAAAACGTGCAGGACGGGTGTGCCCGGGGAGGCTGCGATGGGAGGCTGCGATGGGAGGCTCGATGGGAGGCTGCGATGGGAGGCTGCGGTGGGAGGCTGCGATGGGAGGCTGCTGGGCTGCCTCGGCTGTCGCTTGAGGCGCCGGGCTCTGCCCGGGAGCGCAGGAACAGCTCGTTTCTGCTGCCGTAGCTGTTCCACAACATCCTCCCCTGGCTGCTGTCGGGAGCTGTGCCGACTCCAGGCTCCACGTGGAAGCAGGCTGAGGGCTCAAGCTTCGGAGTCCTTTTCCCAGCAGGGAAGAAGGCGTTGGCCCAGGAGGTGTTTTTGACTTCAGCTCCTGTGTTTGTCCCATATTTCTCCTGCTTACTCTGTGCCCTGCGTGCATTCCCTTTTCCAGGGTGGCAGCCCCCTGTTCACCTTCCTCCCATCCCCTCTGAAGCCTTGTGAGGTTTAGTTTATTAGATGCAAGCTGAGATCCTTAAATTACTCCGATCTACTTTTTCCAGAGCCAGAGAAAATATGCCAGAGGCAGGTCTGCAGCAAGGTGCCTGCCTACCTTTCCTCACCTCAGGATTTCCACTGCAGCTGTGATTTGCTCTGATGTTGGCTGAAAGGCTGCTGGCTCTGAGGTGGTACCTGCTTGTGTCAGAAGGGATCAGATCCTCGGGGTTTGCATCTGTCCTGACCTGACAGCCAGATTTTGACTGCATTTTGCTAATTTTACTTCCTAAGAATTAACTGTGAGAGAAGGCATCAGGCTTGATACAATTAAGAGCATTCTCTTGCAACTGGGTTCATTTGTAATCTGAATATCTTGCATTCTGTTAAACACCCTGCAAACCCCTCGGTACATTATGCTGCAATTATCAATAATACATGATGAATCGTGGTTCCACAGCAGTTGCATCAATAGACAGTAATTGTGCCACCTTGTATTAGCCTTTCTATGCTTTTTTTTCCCTCTGTTTCAGCATCAAAAGAACAAGCTTTTAGCTCCTTAAAGCCTCTTGCATATCTTATATTGAAAAGTAAATGCAGCAAATAAATTTCAGTTCCATCACTTTTACAGGTTCAGCTGTTTGGACCCTTTACAAGGAAACAAACCAAGCATGGGGAAAGTGTGAGATGTCCATTGGGTGCCCAGGAAGGGAACACAGTTGCCAGGCTCAGGCAAGGAACAAGATCGTGGTGGCAGGAAAGGTTTTAAGAAATACACCTGCTCCCCCACCCCTGCAGTTTGCTAGGTGGTGGATAGCACTTGTAGGTGTGCCTTGGATTAGCTTCCCGCTTCCTGGCATGCATCACACATTATGGCACTGTTTGGATGGAGTTTGCAGCCAGACCTGGCAGGTGCTGCACAGGGTCAGGCAGGCCTGACAAGAAATCCAAGGAGCTGTCATTTTTCAGCCAAGAGGAAAAAATGGGTTTGTGTGATGGGTGGCATGCCACAAAGGGCACATATTTTCTGTGTGGTTTTGGGAAGAAGGGCTTCTCTAAGTTTGGCCATGCCAGCAGTATTCTGGGGATGTAGAACTAGAGTATATTTACAGTTGTTGTTCACCTGAACAGGCAGCCCAGGGTTTCTCTTGGCTCTCAGAGCTCCACTGCTTTCTCACAGTGTCTAAGGGCACCCAGCAGAGGCACAGTCCATGTGGCTGGGGTCTTATGGGTCCCAGCTGTGTGCTGGTCAAGGGAGGGGGGGGGCACTTATCCACTGCCCACAGCTGCAGCCAGGGAATAACATAAATCAGCATAGTCACTGCACCTGGGTGTGCTTTGAGCAGATACTGCTGCTCGCATTCTTCTCTGCTTGAATCACTAGTGGTTTTCTTTTATAACATTTTAAAATGAAAACATTTGTTGTCTGTCGCACAAAGCTGGTGAAAGTTCTCTGTCGAGGCCATCCTCGATTAAACCTCTTCCAGGGAGAGCGATGTGGTGTGTCCATGGCAGCTCCTGCCTGCTCTCTAGCAGGGACACACCTGGCCCAGGTGCAGGCATTTCCCCCTGCCACAGTCATGCGTGCAGCATGTCTGTAGCTCTGGGCACACCAGCAGCATTTCCAAGGTGCCTCTCCCCCTCTCCAGCAATAGAAGCCATCAGCAGGAGCTCTGACAATCTCCCAAGTCCATGTAATTATTCAGACTTCAGTCTGCCTATGGGAACTGTGAGCAGAGAATCAGTGAGGCAGCCCTGCTTTCCTTGACAGAGCTGGTAAGTGAGCTGAGATGGTATGAGGAGGAATTCTGGTGCACCCTGATAGGGCTTGGAGGTCTAAAGAGGAGCTGTGCCTGCCTGCAGCCAGCATCTGTTGACCCCTGCATGTTAGAGGAGCAGCCGCAGCCCTGGGATGCTCTGCAGCACAGCATACACTGTCCATCTCCACAAGCGTTACTCTTATTCCACTGGGTTTTCCTTACATTGGTTTTTGGTAGCTGCAAAACTCGTTCCCACATCCAGGAGGGAGCAGAAGGGCAGCAGTGGTCCAGTGCTCTGTGTGTGTCCCTGTCTGCAGATGGTGATGTGGACTGGAGCTCGCTGGAAGCAGCCAGTGGTGTTGGCAACTTGAATTTCCAGCAGTACTGTTCTACAGGGTAAAACTACATCCTGATGATTGATTCGTTGGATAAACAGGGAAATGGAGTTGTAACATGCTTGTGTTTGAAAATCTAAGTATTTAAAGGAGCTCTTACATTTTTCTTTGTGGAAAACTGTCTAAAGTGGAATTGAGCAGTGGGGCTAGGAGCTCTAGGGCTGGGAATTTCCAGAAAATACAGCTTGGTCTAGAGGGAGAATGACCCCAAATCCTGAGAGAAATAGGCATTTTTAATTTAATTCTGCTGTGAAAAGGATTTGAACATTTATCCTGTTAAGTCCATGTATCCAGACAGAATGTTTGTGCACAGAGCAAGGCATTATGCTGAGTGCCTGGCAGAAGCTGCAGAAAGGTGGATGTTGCAGCTTGTAATGGGAAAAGACTTTTAATGAGGATTTGTTGCCTGTGGCTGTGCAAGATCTTCTCTTCACCTGTATTTTGAAGAGCTGTGATATTCCAGCTTCGTTTCACTAAGCTGTACACAACCAAGGAAAGAATGTCAGCTTAATGTATTCTGAAGTGTGACTCTAAGGGAAAACACTGCCAGTTTTTATGGTGCCCCATCCCAGACCCGGATGGCATTTTGTTCCTCAGGTTTTAGTTACAATCTGGAAATCACAGTATGAATGGACCATTGCTAAGAGAACCCACATGTGTCGATCCATTGTACCCTGTGGGATGTCAGCGTCTCTGGAAGAACCTGCTGGCATTCATTTTGAATCCTTACTATAATGTTTAGAGACATGCATGTTCTATTATTATTAACAAAGGCCCAGATATCACTTAACAGAATCAGACCACAGGACAATCTCTGAATTCAGGCTACTTGCTTAGTGTGTCTTGTAGGACTAACTCTTGTACAGCTCATACGTGATTGAACAGAAATCACTGCACTTCTTTCTCCAGAAGTCTAAGAAAAAGGGACTTGTGTACCAAAACACTCCTTGCCAGCCAAAAACTTTGTTGTGCATGACTATGAGGCTGTTCTGTAATCTGTCTGTCCATCTGAGAGGTATAATTCACGAAGGATTATATCTGCTTGCCCCAAACTCAGTGATCTGCTGGTAAGAGCCTCTGAGAGTGGCAGATAACTGACACCCTTCTTCTGTGGCTGCTTGAAGGGTTACATGCTGATTTTGTGAAGCCTGAAAGGACAAGGCTGGGGATGTTTCCTACCAGAAGCAACTACTTCTGAAGAAAAACTTCATTAATCTTTTGTCTCATTACCTGGTGGGGCTGTCTGTGAATTCAGAGTGTCCTGAACCCTACACAGTGAGGGCTGGGCCTGTGCTCATGCTCAGAGGGCTTCCTGCTGTTGAGAAGCTGCTGGCACTTGTTTCACTGCAGAGGAACAGCCTAAAGATAAAATCTGCATGGAGCTCAGTGCCTGTGGCGAGCGTGTGGCTTCCTTCCTGGACTCTGCAGGTGAGGGAATCTGTTTGCCAGCTTGAATCTGTGAGCCTGCTTAATGCCAGTGCCCGATGCAAAAGTACCTGCAGTCACATCATCCTTCCTCTTGTGGTTCTTGATGGATGTTTCATGGGTCTTAAATGGCAGCCTGTGGTCATAGCCTTGTGTTGTACCATGAGACTGAGTCACAAGATTGTCGTCGCTGTGACTTACATCCTGCCGGTCTGCAGAGCTGACACTGCTCAGGTCTGCTGGAAGCACTGAAGAGGCCTCTCAGGTGCTTGGCACAGGACCTCCAATTTCCTGGCAGCACCTGTGTGCTCATCAGGAATGCATTTTGTCACCACTCATGTTGCTGCAACCAGCAGAGCCAGGCTTGTAGAGCAGGGGCATCTTGGGGTGTTCTTATGTAATGGCTCTCAATTTAACCAGTGCTGCTGTACACTTCATGACTCACTGCCAGCCTTGGTAACTTACTTCTGCACACTGGTGAGGCTCTACTAGAAAACTGTGTTTCTATAAAGAATAAAAAGCAAAATGCTTTACTCACAAACAGTGTAAGATGTTCCTGAACGAGAGCTGTGACAGTGTGGGCCTAGCTGCTGATGGATGGCATAAGCTTATACCAATGCAAAAGCTGGTTGACAGTAGATTGGATTCCAGGTAGAGCATCTCTCTCTCTGCATATAAAGTTACCCTGGTTTAATGTGTTGTGGTTTTTCTTCCAGCACTCCATGAATTTATCTGCCCGCAAGATACAGAGTATGTTTTCATAATGGCTTTGATTCTTCCACTAATCAATTTTTATGTAGTGACTTATCACAGAATTCAAGAAGTGCAGTTCGTGCAATTTGGAGATTTTTTTGGCAATAGTTGAGTGTATTCACATAGATGGAAGTCAAAAACCTACTGGGAGAGTGAAAACTGATTGCTTGGCAACTGGGCCTTGTTTTTAACATAGCCATACTTTAATTTAGGCCATGTAACAGTAGGAATTTATACATAACCTATGTTGTAAAACAATTTCAGCAAGAGGCATGCATTTGTATTCTTGTTCTCACTGGTGGCTGTGGAGCTTGAGAGCCCACACGTCTGCTCTCGAGGCTGCCTGTTTGGTTGTGTACTTGCACCCAGCCCTGAAGTGACTCCCTGCTGTGCCCAGCTCTGTGCCAGGCTCTGTCTGTCCCTCATCACATGATGCTGGTGCTGGTGCACACCTGCAGCTGTTCAGGCAGGGTGCTTGGCTGCTCCATGCTGCGTGGCTGCCTGGTTGGATTTCAGTGCTTTCCTGAGCCTGAGCCCCACTCCAGGTGTTTACACTCACTCACTCACTCACTCACTCACTCACTCACTCACTCACTCACTCACTCACTCACTCACTCACTCACTCACTCACTCACTCACTCACTCACTCACTCTCGTGTCCCTGGTCCCTCATGAAAGGTTGGGACAGCATTAGATGTGGCAGGGTGGACTCACCAGCTCTTGCAGCTTTCCTGCAGCCCACCAGCATTAGCCCAGCTGTAGGCAGGGCAGGTGGAAGGAGACGCTCACCTTTTGCTTTGTTTTTCCTCCCTGTGCCAGTAGACCTTGATCTGCTGGCACAGGAGCCATTCTGCAGCTGGTCCTGTGGGATCTCTGGATGTGAAGCTGAGGGCAATGCTCCCATCTCTGCCAGCACTGGCTCACCGTGCCACAGCAGAGAGCTATGTGTGCTCCCAGCTGCATTGTCCAGGTGTTCCAAGTCACTTGCCTGCAGTGGCACTGTGACACGATGCTCCATGTGATACCCATCTGCTCCACCTCCAGTGGTGGTACTTGAGCCTCTACTTGTTCATGCAGAGTGTTGCTGGATCCCCCACCCCTCCAGTGGGAGTGTTGGTGCCCATACTTGCACTCCTCAGCTCCATGTGGTGACATGTTCTGGGTGCAAGCAGGGACAGCAGTCCTTTAAATTCCCTAGAAATGGATTCTCTAGAGGCTTGTGGTAGAAATAGCTTGGTTTGAATGGCGTGTGAATGGAAATGCACATGAGGCACCAGGAACAGCACTGGGATGAGGGTTAAGAGAGTGTGCTGGGAATAAGGATGCTGTTCCCAGCACTGAAGAATGTGTTGTTGTCCAGCCTGAAGGCAGCTGCTCCTGCACGGCCACTGCACAGATGTGCCAGCAGGAGATCCTGGGCTCTGGCCACAGGAAGGGAGCAGCACAGGTACAGCACATCCCATGGGCTATTGTTTCTCCAGTCAGCCACCAGGAAAACACTGTGGCCACAGAGTCTATTCCAAGCTGCAAAACCCAACCTCCTGCCCCAGCTCTCCCCTGTGGGTGCAGAGTGCAGGTTTTTGGAGAGGACTTTTCCTTCAGGGGCCTGGTGAGCTGTTCTGCTTATTTGAGAATTCCCAAGAAACCTTTCTATCATATGCAGAAGCTCTGGCTGCCCCCTGCAGCACATACCACACACCTGTAAGACAACTGGATCTTGTGTCTCCAGTGCCTTCGACTGCCAGGCAATGCCGTGGTTTTCTGGGTAGTCTGACATGGAGCTGTGCTTATATGTCTTTGTTTCCATATCAGCACACTGACTGGCTGCATGGAAACCATGGGCTGCTGAAGCTTGAGCAGATGGTGCACAGGGATGGGGTTGTAGAGTAAATATTTAGCACTAAGCCTTTTTTTTTGCTATTTTCTCTACTGAATTTTAAAAATATCCAGTGTAACTTGGGGGATAAAATTTCTCAGGGGAATGTGTAAGAAGTGGCTGTTCTGGCCTTTGGGGGTGGGTTTGGAAGGGATGTTGGAAGATGAATATCCTTAGATTCAGAGCCTGGGTAGTGTTGCCCAGCTGCCGTGCTAGTGGAGGTAACCAGGGCTGTGCCACATTTTCCATGCCTGTACTTCCATGATTTTGGAACCCAGCATGGAGCTGGGGTTAGGAGCACCTGTGGTATGGGTGACATTCTCCAGATACTGACAGGAAAGAGCTCCTCCAGAACACACACGTGGTGTGTGCTGCTGCTCAGTGCCTTTTTGGGTGTTGGTACTCTGTTCCCTTACAAGGGTTAGTGAGCAAATTTGGCCCCTTTAAGAGGGTTTATGGTTGCATGAAACATCCCTCAAGCCTTCAGGGTTGCTTTTCCTTTAAGTCCAGTAAATCCCTGTAAGCAACGAGAGGAAAGAGTAGGGATGATGGAGGAAGCTCCAGGGTCTGTTTGCATTTAAGTGTTACCTGCTCTTAAGCTTATGTGCACAGAATCTCCTCAAAGGCTTAGTCAGCTCACAGCATGTATTGTCATAATCCTTTTTGTATTTAAAACAGATCAGGACAAAAGGGCATTAAAATACAAATTTGATGAGGAAAAACTTTGTGATTTTTTTCCCCCTCTGTGTTGGTTTCCTGTGAAAAGCATTGAGTCAGGGGCAGGCACAGCTGTCTGGCTGCACAGCAGGTAAGGAACACCTCTCCTCCACAGGAGAGAGCTGGCAGCTGTATGGAATTGCTCCTGGACAGCCACTGCCAAAGCATCGCTGGACTGGTTCTTCCCTGTGCTTGGATGGGGTCTGGAATGGGATGGACTCATTAGTGCTTGGATGGAGGTGCTTCTGTGAGAAGGAGCCCTTTGCAGTGATACACTTCTGTTAGGGCACAGCCTGCCAGCCCTTCCTGCTGCACTTCCAGCCTGCTCAGGTCCTGGTGTGTGGCTTCTTTTTCTGTTGTTCTTTTGCTGAGATGATTTGTGCCCTTGGAGTCTCTTCTGTGATCCCTTACTGGGCCTTCTAGTTCTGCCAGAATTCCTGTGGGTATGCGAAATGTTCTGTTTGCATTCCCCACACTAGAAATTTGTTTGAGCAATCTCAGTTCACCTTCAGGCCACCTCTGCTTGGGACTTCCACAAAGAACTCTTTCCACCAAAGAACTTTTTCAAAGTTCTTTGAACAAAGTGCAAGGCAAAAATATCACTTGCACTGAGGTGCTGCATATCTTTATCTATGAGGCTTCTTCAAGGTGGACAATCATTTCAGTTATGCCTTATTTTAACCACCAATGGCCCAGTTCAGCTCTACTTGAGCTTGTAAATCTGGCAGTGCCTCAGTGTCCTGAAATGTTTTCCATTTCCTCCGGTGGCTCATTCCACATCTTGTGTTCACCACACAGCCCATATGATGCGATGTCTATTCCACACATCACAAAGAAGTGCAGGCTGGGCAAGCAGTGGGGTTTTTCACATGTGCCATCTGTATATGTGCTCTGGGTTTCTCCTTCCATTTGTTCTCACCCCTCTGGAAAAGTCAGTACTGTGCTCTTAAATGTAGTTTGGAGTTGTGGTAGTCCTCGGTGAGTATTTATGGGTAGGGGCAAACTTTGTTTGCAAGGGTTTGTTGTTCTGAGCTGTGCATGTAACTGGAGAGAGGAGAAGGAAGGCCAGAGCAGCCATTTTGTCCACTGTTCGGCTGGCAGGGCTGGAAGGCAACAACCCCAGGTATGTGCCCAGCCCACCATCACACTTCCTGGTGGAATTCTGCTCTGCTGGGCACTCAGCAACAACAGGTGTGATGGGCACCTCCAGCAGGCTGAGGGTGCTGAGTGCCCTCCATAAACCTGTCCAGGGTGTGCAGAGAGCTTTGCTTTAGTCAGTGAAGGAGGAAACCCTCCCCTGCCCCAAGGTTCTGCTGTGCCAGCGGTGAATCCATACCACGGGTTCCTTCCCGTGCCCTCAGGTTGGGCTGGCAAACCTGTGCCACACACTGCCCTGGGGGACCCTGGAAACCCAGGTGGGCGTGACAACCTTTGTACTGTCCTGGGGCCGCTGTGCCAACGCCGGCGGCAGGGCACCGCTCCAGCTCGGAGCTGTCCCCACCTGCCCGACCGCTGCCATGGGCGGGGCACTGCGCACCCCCGGCGCTTCCCCAGAGGCAGACCCAGCTCTCCTGCCACGCCCGGGAGATGTGGAGCAAATGCCGCCGCAGGAGCACTTGGTTGTTCTCCATCTCTCGCTGTGAGGAAAGCCAGTGCTCGAGAAGCTCAGCTCCAAGGTTTCCACTCATGGAACAGCTGTGCAGGGAGCTCTCCTTGGAATAATGTGGAACCCCTCCGAGGCAGTGCTGTCTCCTGTCACACATGCATTATGAATGCTTCCTTTGCCTTCACTCCTTCAGAGCTGTGTAGTATTTAATTAGAGGGGGTTTATGTTCTTCATAGTGGGACCAATTCCCCTCCAGTATAAGCTGAATTTTTTGGCAGGGTTGCGAGTGGCAGTAGGAAAGTCTGGCACAGTTGGAGTGAGAATCCCCTTGGACTTCACAAGGGCGGATGGCTGGTGCTGTTACACAGGTGTATGTTCAGGCAGCACCAAGTCACCAGCGTTTAGGGAGCGGCTCCCTGCTGGTGAACAGGACATTTCCCTCCCCACCCTCACTGGGGCCCTGTGGCAGCCATGGACTGTGCCCTGGGGTCACAGCTCCAGCCCCTCTGGAGCATCCACCACAGTGAAAGGCATGGAGATTCCATGGGATCAGAGCCAGTTCACCTTCAGGCCACCTCTGCTTGGGACTTCCACAAGTGCTCAGCCCACAGGGGAACAGTTCCTAAGCTGAGCCAGGTCATGTTCAATAGCCTGCAAGTAGCAGGTCTTTGTTAACCTTGCTGATTTTTGGAGATAGATGAGCTGGCAGATGGGAGGCTGTAGAAATATTTGTTCCAGCAGCTGCAGGAGGAAGAATACATATGAAAAAAAGCTTTTATCTTTCAGTTAATAGATATCTAAATGCCTTGCATGTGAACAAATACCCATAGTATGTATTGCTGACTTAGACTCGTAAAATCCACAGCTCTCTCTTAGCAATTTCTGAAGTGCAGTGCAATTCATGGTGTTATTTATTAGGACTAAGTCCTCCAAAGTAGCATTTTGAGAGGGTAAAACTGGAGAATTTGTTATGAGAAACCTCCCTCCTGAAAGCTGGACCATTTTTTTTTTCCAATATGCCAAGCATGTTAATGAGTGTTAGAGGTAAACCAGAATGTTGGGATGGAAGGAAGTGGGAAAGAGAATTTTCCAGCAGCACCTCTGCTTGTTTCATGGTTATTTTGTATTAGCCATGGAAATTGCTGCTGTTTTGTGTCTGTTTGGTGAGGATGCACGCAGACTGCCCAATTAGCAAAAAATCAGAGAGACATGACCTTGTGGCTTGTTTCTCAAGGCTTGGTTTGGGGTTTTGGAAGCAGGAGGCTCTCTAATACAGCTTCCAGTCAATCAGCCACATAGTTCTGGTTATCAGTTTCACAAAAGCAGAAAAATTTCCAAGTTGCCTGAGTTTGCTGGGGGTGTGCAGGTGATGATAGAGTTCCCTGCTCTGCTGGGACCTGCCTTAGTCTGCTGGCAGGCTCAGTGGAGGCACGGAGCCAAAGCTTTGGGGAACATCCGATTTGGCAATAGAAATCCTATTCCTGTGCACAGAGCAACAGGGAGATGAGAGCACTGCCCAGCACTCACTTCTTCAACATATTTGAATAGTTGTTCTGCAGTTGAGTATTGGCTGTAGCGTGTGCCAAGTCCCTGAGGATTTGGTTTGTGTGCTGGCACAAGGGCCAGCTGAAGAAAAGGAGAAACAATCGTCCCTTTCTCATTGTGCACAGGCTGCTGTCACTGTAAGGGGTCAGACAGAGGAGCAGTGATGGTGGGAGATAATGCCCTGAGCATGGAGCAGGCTCGGGGAAAAATGGTGAAGTGTAGCCTGTAGACCTGCTTCTGGAGTCTCTCATTTCACCCTCTCACCTGTCAGGCAGTGGCTGTCATGGACAACCAAGACTTACCATGGCAGTCGTTCTGGCAGAGCCTGATTTCACACAGTCACTGTTTCCAGGAGAGGAGCAGGCTCTTGTTTCCCCTGAGCCCTTTTGCCACGGTGGTGGAAGTGCAGAGCCAGAACTGTGACACCTCTTCACAGCAGCTCTTAAAGTGCACAAGAACTTCCCAGACTTCTGCAAATGCAGCAAATTTCTTTTCACAGGATTTGGAGTTTGTGTTTGACATGTGCAGTGTTTTTCCTTCACCGCCTTTCACATAGGCAGTGGTGGGGAAGTGACCCAAGAAACAACTTTGGATGAGGTGTCTTGTGTGACATCTGTATTTGTGTAGAACACTGTCATTTACAGGAGCGTTCATCAGCACAGAGTAGTCACAGAGTTCTTCAGCTGACTTGGAATAAATAGGCAGTAAGTTCTGAGCTAGTGTATTAAATGGGATGGATCAGAATAGGTGCTCAAAGTACTTTTTTATCACAGACTGTTGCCAGCTGTTCAGAGTCAGCAAAACTATTGCTGTTGATTTCCACGGGTGTTTGATCAGATTGAGATGGATTATAAGAGAACCTGGGGACTCGTGCTTCTAGGGGCATTTCTAGTGAAAAAGCCAGCCCTGGCAATCCTGCAAGCTGCAGGAGTGAGGGGCAATCTTATTTCTAATTTCTGCATTTATTTTTCATAGGCTGCATCCTGGCTGAGGTGTTTCCATGCATTATGTAGGGTGAGGAGTGGTAACCGAGGCTGTGGGCACAGCATTGTCCATGATCCAATCTGACAGTCCCGGTTCTGAGCACCTGGTCATGTTTTGAAACAAGTTTAATCTGTCTAAAATTGCCTCTAAAAACAGCTAAGACTTGACAAACTTATACCAGAATTCTAAAGAAATATAAAAAACAGTTCATGTGGAAAATTCTCTTTGTTGGCCGATTCCTGCTTTACCCTGGCAGAGCTTGTCCTTGAAACATGAGGAACATTCCAGCCCCCAGAGCTCACACAGACAAGCTCTGAAGTCTTGTGCTCAGGGAATGGCGACTCTTAGCTCCTGCCCTGAAATTAGTGCCAGCAGGGCAGCCCCAAGACACGTGGGGAGCTGCTGCCGTGGAGAAACAACCAGCTGAGCTCCCAGCAACTCCTTGGCTGCCCCAGCCACTGCTCTTCTTCTTTTCCCAAAAGGGGAAAAACAAACACCAAAAAAGTCAAACTGAGGAGGCTTTGCTTTACTATTCTGTGCCTGTGCTGTAAGCTTCCTTGGCTTAAATCCATTACTTTTTATTCCCAACATCCTTCTGCCAGCACGTGGTGGTTGTTTTAAGTGGCAAAACAGAGTCCTGTTTCACAGACCCCTTTTTTCTTCATCCTGGTAAAATCTTCATTGGACCCTTCCTTGGACTCTTCAAACAGAGGTGACACAGAATTGAGCTGAAGAAATGTTTTTCACCAGTATCTGGTTTTATTTTATCATTGGTTGTCAAAGGAACCCACACAGAAGCACTCCAAATCTATGGATAAATAGAGCGTCCTGGTTTCAGGCAAGGGCAGGCTGTACTTCAGTTTCCATGAGCTGAATTTATCAGACACTATCCCAGCCAGCAGCACAGAAATCATCAGCTGTGGGGCTTTGCAAGGCAGTGGCATATTTAATGTTCACTAATTTCACAGAAGGATTTCTGGAAAGCAGCAGATGGCAAGAAGCCGTGGGCTGCTGCTGTGGCTGTGAAGGTGAGGAGCTTCCTAGGGAAGTTCTCTCCATGAGATTTGAGAAACCTCTGAGGAACCCTGTCACTCAGAGACCACCAGAACCAAAGATCTGTGCTGGTGGAGCGAGAGCTGTGCTCTGCCTGTGGCTGGAGCACGCAGCTGCTGGATGCCAGCACTCATTCCTCTGAGTCACAGCGGTTTAGGAACTCCACTATGGTAAAGAGATGGCAAGTGGTGAGGATGGCTTCGTGTTTTCTGTAATCCAGCCATACGCAGACAGGAGAAAAGCTTGATTTGTTCTCACTCAGCTTTCCCGGTGGCTCTGTTAACAATTACCATTCCACAGATCGTAGGGAGAAAACATTGGAGGAGGTATTCGAGGGGAGCTGGTCAAAGCTATTCACACACTTCCCTCTGCTTCCCGCTCTGTCTGAGCGCTCCTCCCATGGCACACGGCTGGGCTTTTCCCTCGTTGTGCCGGGAGCCTCTCCCACGCTCCAGAGCTCTTCCTTCGGCTCCGTGGCCTTTCTGCTGTGCTCCCTGTCCCTGGGCTACGGGGGGGGTGGAAGTCCCAGCCGACTTTCACATGAGCCTTCTCTTCCAACAGCACGGCGGGGTGGGAAAAGCCTTCCCGGTGCTCGAGGTTCCCGGCGCCGTCCCGGAGCTGGCAGAGCACAGATAGAGGGTAGCGGGAAGAGCCGACACAGCTCTTCCCAGGGCTGGGAGGGATGCCCAGCCTCGGGGCGGTTCTCTGCTGCGGGAGCGAGCCTTTCCCTGGGGCTTGCAGCAACCTGGTCTAGCGGGAGGTGTCCCTGCCCGCGGTAGGGGCATTGGAACTCCATGAATCTTTAAGGTCCCTCCCAACGCGAGCCATTCTGCCATATTCCAAAGGAATGGGTAATTCAGGGGAAAATGCTACATGTACCTCTGAGCTGGAAACACACCAGCACTTAGCCTTCCTAAATACAGGAGCTTTCTGCCCCTCACCTGGAGAGCTCCAAGCACCTGCACAGCCCCTCCGTGCTTTGGTGCATTTGCTGCCTGTGCAAAGCAGGATCTGTAGCGCGTGCAGCAAAACTCTTCCAACAGCCCCACTACTCACAGGGCTTCTGGAAATTTGTGCTTTCCCAGCGGATGAGCCCCTGGGGAGACATGAATCTTTCAGAGGCTTCATGCAAATAAAATGCAGCATTTTACAGTCTTAGGCATAGCCTCGGGTTTCTCAGTTTTTCCTGACATAGTCCCAATTTTCTGCTCTCTTATTTATTTCTTTTAGTGAAGATGTTCAGTTCACACTTTGTTCTGCTCAATATAACCAACATAATCCTATTTTCTTACTACTTAACCAGATAATCAAGAAGCCAAAAGCATTTCTAAAGCTTGGAAATTCCCTTATTTTCTACCTTAAAATTCTAGTTGTAGTCATGTATGAACTCCTGGTTTATAATACAGAAAAACACAATTTAGAAGAAACAAATAACATGGAAACACGTGCAAGGAGACTCACTGGAATAACAATGATGTAATAAAATTTTGATCATTGTAGCAAAGATGTAAGCTAGAACTTACATGACATGTTCAGTGGGGGGAAAAAAGCCTCTGAGAATCTTGTCAGTTTTCTCCCTCCTAGAAGGTGAGGTGGGCAGATTTGGCATCTTTCCCCCTTCATGCCTATGGAATCGTGCCCCTGGAGTAAATTCTCCAGATTTAGTCATGTCCTACAGCTGTCCTCGAGGCAGGGGCAGGGAGAGGAACAGCTCTGGGGTACAGGAGGCGGTGCTTACCTGCAGCATGAGGTGTCACAGGATCTGTACCTGGAGAGGCCACGAGAGAAGCAGCGGCTGCTGCCAGCAGGGAACTGTTGGTGGTATCCAAAGGTGTCAACATCATCACTTCAGTTCTAACTCAAAGAAAACAACCTTTAAACGCTGCTCCTCTGTGTCTCCACAGGTAAATACGTCTACCAGCCCATGACACCTGTGGAGCAGCTCCCCAGCACCGAGATCCCCGTCCAGCCCCGGGAGTCCCCCAACACCATCCAGATCTCGGTGTCGCTCACCGAGCACTTCCTCAAGTTCGCTCCCGCGTTCCAGCCGCCGCTGCCGCCTGAGGCACCGCAGTTCTGTACCATCGCCGACCTATTCATCGACAACTACCGCGTCAAGTGCATCAACGGCAAGATGTGCTACGTGCAGCGCCAGCCGCCCGCCCCGCACAGGGCAAAGCCCGACGAGGGCTCCGTCCGCAATGCCTTAATCACAAAGGAGAGCAATACACCAAAAACAGAGCACTGCTCATCCCCCTCCAGCTCTGAGGACTCAGGCATCAATGCGGTGGGGGTTCACTACGTGGAGTCGTGTGACGAGGACACGGAGGGGGTGGCCGAGCTGAGCTCAGAGGAAGATTACAGCCCGGATAGCAGCTGGGAGCCGGACGAATGCCCACTCCTGTCGCCCTCGCAATGCGAGATGGAAGTGATTGAGACTATAGAAACCACTGTGTAACCACACAAGTCGGCATCGGCTCAGTCCACTTCCTTCTCAGTAATGTTGCTTTTGTAGTATTTCTATTTTCTGTTTTTTCTGACAATCCCTTTTTTCCAGTGCACTTGATATTTCAGATTCCTGTCATGGGAGCGCGGTCACAGGACTTACATATGGTGAACTAGCAAAGAGCCTGAGCAATTTTAACACGTTCTCAGCCTGATCAGCTCTCCCATGTCTGCACGTAAGGTAGTGACAAATCTTAAGACTTTTCTAGCAGAAATAGGCCCTTTTGTTGATCTGGGTTACCCCCCACACAACTTCTCACACGAGGACGTGCCACTCGAGATGTTTCCACCCGTCGGGTTGTTGGCAGGGAGACCTCAGAGCACGGGGGGGGGGTGTGCCTGGAGCAGCAAACCAAGGTGCCCTTACTCTTTCTCAAACAGCTACATGAGGCTTCTCCCGTCTCTCTCTGTCCTGGCGCCTTGTCCAGCCTCTTTTCTGGTGCTGGTGTGACCCTTCTCCAAGGCTGTCAGCACCACGCTTCCAGCACGTTGGAATGGCAGGCTAGAGAATGCACAAAGTGCCTCCAACTTTTCTCCAGGCTATGCACCGAGCAGCTGCTGAGGGTAGGCCAGGCTCTGAAATTTCCTGAGAAGGTAGCTCTTGCTCTGGAGGATGAGTTGCCTGAATCCAGCTGGTCCCTTTTCTCTGCCTGGATCTTGGGAAGGGGTCTGGCTTTTGCAGGTGGGCAGGAGGGGGAGCAGGTAGAAGTGGGGCATGGCCGTCTAACCAATACCACACGGGAGTGGGGAGTACCAGGACAGGCGAAGGAAGCGACTACCTCCGAACACCCGCCCTCGGCTCCGCCTCTGACCCCTCCTGGGCTCTTTGGTGCCGGACACTTAGGACCAAACGGCCTCAGGGCCTGCATTTGCCTGAAGAATAACAAAGTTTAAACAAACAGAATTTTACCAGCCACACCACTGTGTCGGCAGAGCTTGGGGACAGCGTGGAGATGCCCCTGGGAGGTGGCCCACAGGCTCGGAGGCGTGTGAGCTTGTTAAAATACAGCCTAAGGTCATCCTAGTGGAGAGAGGAGGTTTTGGCTCCTGCTCCTAGTCCAGGAGCAGGTTTGGAGCAGGGGTCCCTCAGCCAGCTGGTAGCAGAGCTTTCTCACAGGAGGTTCAGTTTCAGCCCTGCTTGAAGGAAACAAAAATGTCGCTCTCAGATTCCAGCCAGCTCCACGGAGCTGCAGCCAGTAACTCCTGTGTTCCCGCAGCGCTACTGCTGCTCTTTGTGTAGTTGCTGTTTGAGTTTCAGAGGTCCCCGGTGAATCCAAGGCTGTATAAACGTGTACAGTTAGTGACTGATCCTAGATTATAGTCTGTGGTAGAGGATGGCTCATCTCTCACTGTATCCTGACAATGTAGTCCCACTTTTATACACTTTGTAATCAGTATCTTTAGAAGACATTTAGGAAACAGTGTGTGTCTGTGCACATGCACGCATCTGGGAGTTTCCATGGGTGGATACACAGTAATGCTGTACTTTTTAGACTAAGACTTTCGGACAAAAATAATAGGTTTTATAGTTTTGATGACTTACATAAAAGTGTGCAATGCTTGTGAAACAAGGAACTTGGGCCATTGCATGAACAGATACATTCTCACAAGGCACTTGAAAATACTGTTTTTCTGAGGGCATTTAAACAAAGGCTGTAGTAAAACTAAATAGGATTTATTTAATTTTTAAGGACGGGGTTGTCTTTCTTGGCTGACTACAGTTTCTAACAACATTTTGGTGTCTTTGGACCATTCAGACACATTCCATAGGTAGAAGGAAGCATTATGTATAAATCTACAGCATTTATTCATATTTAACCTTTCAATTATAACCCGAGTTGAGAGCTGAATGAGCTCACTCTCCTCCTGCCTGGCCTGTCTGAGCTTTCCTCCCGGAAAAAGGCGGCTCTTCCTGCCCCGGGAACGGCCTCTCCTTCCCAGGCAGGATGGGTGGGCCGGCGCAGCAGGGCCTTTCCCAAGGGCAGGGTGTTCCTCGCCAGCTCTCCCTGGGGCACCAGGGGCAGGGAAGGTGAGCAGGACCCCCTGCCCGGCACAGCTCACCTTGTTTGCAGGCAAGCAGGAGCCGCAGCCCTGCCCGGGCACGGCGGGGAGCGCGGTGACCTCGGGGGGCGCTGGTGGCGGACACTCCACAGGGCCCACAGCGTCCTGTCCCTGTCAGGATCCATTCTTAACTGTAAGTAATTAGCAATACCCACAAGCTGTGAGTGTCTCCTACCCAGGATTTGTTCAGATGTCTTAAGCACAATAAGCTGCCTCTTCCTTCTGTTGTTCCTGGAAAATGTCAGCGGCGCTCTGGGAGTGCCGGGACTGCTGGCGAGGGCAGGCAGGGCCCCACCGCGGGATCTCCTGCTCCATCACACACGCGGCTCGGGATCGGGAACGCTCCACGGAAACGGGGCTCCTTCCTTTGCACAAACCCGGCCGTGGCCGTGCCGTCACAGCTGTGCCCTGGGCTGGCTGCTCCCCCTGCCAGGGAGAGGTGTGTGTATATTTCCTCTTGAATAAAATACTGAACTGCTGGCCTTCTGCTTGTCCTAACTGCCTGCGTGCTTTCCATGCTCGAGAGAAACATTCCCGGACTTCCAGCAAAGGAAGGATTGCTCACGGCTTCAGATGGCAGCCCCTGACACACCCCGGAGCCAGGCAGACAAGGGGAATGACCATGCGAGCACAGCAGGCCCTGTTACATGCTGGGGCTGGTGGGCAGCGTCATGGCCCAGCTCTGGCTCACCTGGAAAGAGCTGCCCCAGCTGATGTGTGGCCAGATTCAGCTCCCTGACTTATCTGTGCCCAGGTGTGGCTGCAGGCTGGACACATACCATGGTAGTTCTGCTCATGGGCAGGAGGTGAGCACACAGGGCACCTCAGGCCCCAGGGCACTGCTCCTGCCCAGCTGAGCTCTGCATGACACCTGGTGCTTCCATGTTCCTTGGAGGCAGCTGTGCTGCCCTGTGTTCCTGCCACTGCACATGAGCTCTGCACGGATCAACCACAGGAGTTCTGTGTGCAGGGAGAGCAACACCCACCTGGTGCTGTGCTCTGGAAGCAGCTGGGACCCTGAGGGCACCCCAAAACACCCAAGTGGCAATGCCAAAGTGAGCAGGGGGGAAGTGTGTGTGACACCACAGAAACCCCACCAATACTGGGTTGTAGTGCTGAGAGCAAGTGCTAAAGGTTCTGTGACCATCAGTGCCTTCACACCCACCCTCTCTACCCCTTGCAGCCCCCAAGGGCCTGAGGCAGCTCTTTTACACACACACTCCTCCCACCCCCAACACAGGTACAGGTGAGAGGGGAGGTCTGAGCTTCACCCAGAGGCATAAGATATATCTTTCTCTTACAAACAGCCCACTCAAAGAAGTGCAGAAGTCACACAGGAAAGTTCCACCAAGGGCCTCTTTAATGGGTTGGTAGAACACAGCATGTGCAGCTCAGTTTGCTCACGCAGGTGTCTTTTCTTGCATTCTTCAGCCTTCTCCAGGTTTGCCCATTCCATGCCCTCAGATCCCATGGCTGCTGCCATGAGTCAGCAGGGTCAGGCCTTGCCAGAACAGTTGCTTTTAGCAGAATGCAGAACTCAGGTGTGGCCCCCAGACACTGAACCAGCACAGCATGGGGTCACGGGGGCTCTGGGCACAGGACAGGCTCCTCCAGCAGGGCGGAGCTGACTCAGTTCCTTGGAAAAGTTCCCACTGCTGCCACGAGCCCCTGGGGCAGCACAGGCAGCCCTCGCTGTGCCGCAGCATGCTGGGGCTTGTCCCAGAGTTCCAGCTTCCAGCCCAGCAGCCCCACAGCTGCCAAAGCAGAGCTGGGACATCGCCCAGCTACAACCCAGCAGTGCCCAGCGAGGCTCAGCACAGGGGGTTCTGGGAAAGGTGGTGTGGGGGAAAATGCCGTGTTGTGGTGGGAAGGCTCACCAGCACCATGGCCCGGGAGCAGCCGGCCCGGCCGCGGCAGCAGCACTACTCTTCAGCCAGCGGAGGGGGCGTCAGGTGCAGCTGGAAGTTCTCGTTCTGGAAGACGCTGCTGGTGGCCGGATCCCCATGGGAAACGCTGAGCAGCCCATGCTTGTCACCGCTGGCGTGGCCCCCACGTGCCAGCTCCGTGAGGAGAGCCAGCTGCAAGGAAAAGCCCCGCTCACCCTGGGAACGCTCCTGCACCAGACAGAGAGCCCGGGGCGTCACTGTGTCCCTGCTGCACTGAGAGAAACCTTACCCCAGGTAAAGCCAAGGGCACGGCTGGCACAGAGGGACCCTACAGCACTCTATGCAGGACACCAGTCCTCAAGTGAACAACTCTCCAGGGGTCTTTAGGTTGCTTTAAAGTCACATAATTGAAAAACAAATCCAGAGTGAACTGAAAGTGCCACCAATCACAGCCAAAACAGGCAGGAGGCACAAGGAAAATGCTAGGGACAGAGGGAGTTGCACTCTCCTTGGGACAGCATGGGCACAGGAGGAGGGAGTGTTCCGAGTGACTGTGGGAGCTGCAGTGTCTGGAGGGGAGCTTAGTTACAAACCCACAGAGGATCACCCCATGGACACTTGTCAGGCCCAGCCCCAAAGCCAGAGGCATTCCCATGGTTTCCCTGCCAGTGAATCCTCCAGCGTGGCTGCCTTGCAGTGTGCCACAGCCAAGTGCCAGCACTAGGCCAAACCCGAGAAAAAGCCAGAGCCCTCGCTGCCAGTGCCAACGTCTGGCTTGGCAACGTGAAAAATGCCCGCCACCAGTTTAAAAGCAGAAGGAAAATGGGGGGTACATACTCGGGAGGTGCCTCGGTTGAGTCGGCAGAGCTGGTCAAAAGCTTGGATTTGCTGAGGATCCAATACAGACTCTGAACTCATCTGAGAAAGAGTGAGAAAGTTACAGAAACCACACAGAGCAGGGTGTCAGGCTCCTACATACAGAAATTAATTTCTGGGCCTGGAGCAATCGGTCCACAGCCTGTTTGGGAGGCCTTTTCAGCCATCTTTCCCTTGGCATGAAGACACCATGTGCACCCTGCACTTCCCTGAAGGACAGTTACACCTCTGCATCCACAGTGAGTTATTGCTGAGCTCTGTCCCTGATGGCACAGGGATACCTCTGAGGAAGGAAAAAAGGCATGGGAAAACTTCATCCCAGCCAGCTGGGAAGAGAAGTAATGGGCTTCTGTGGCCAAGCAGCCACTCCAGGCTCCTTCCCAGGTGGCAGCAGCAGCAGCTCCCCCCAGCCAGCCCGACACCACGAGGGGACATGGGCTGTGTGTGCCTGCTACCCCAACCAGCGACTGTTAACAACTATTGGCATCCTATAATGGCATCCCGAGGTCCCTTCTCTTCTCCTCTAGAGGGGTGTTACCGACTGGAAGCCGGGAAATGAGGGAGGGAAATGGGGAGCCAAGGGGAGTCACACAGCAGTGGCAGCCATGTCCCTGAGACCGTGGCACTGCCCAGCTGTGTGGTTCAAGGCCAAGTGTCCCCCAGCTGTGAGGGGCAGCTGCAGGTGAGAGCAAAGAGACGGCCCAGAGCTGCACCAAGAGTGCTAAGGCAGAGGGCTGCACACACTCAAACTGCTGTAAATGGTGCCATTTACATAGCCCAGGGAGAGATGACAAAGCAGCACAGATTCTTGTAGGTTTGTTCCATTTATCATACCACAGTGTTTCTATTTTGAATGTTTCTGCTCATACTGCAAAGCAAAAGCATCATCAAGAAACCCCAACAGGAGCCAGAAGAACAGCCTCCCTCATGAGCAGCAGGCTGGCATCTGTTGTCTCTTGGGGATCTATTTTTAAGGGAACGTTCAAATATTTTCTCCAAAATACATTTCCCAGGGGCTACTAACCAAAAATGCTACAGTCCTGCCAGTGGGTACTGACTGAAGCTCTTTGGCAATGGGAGATGCACTGAGCCCCCCAGGTTTCCTGAAGCCTGGATAGTTCTGAGACCATCCCAAAGCCATGCACATCTTGCCTTGTATCAGTCTAGGAAGAATGTCTTGAGTGCAGATCACTTATGCTGGAAACATTTGCCAAACTCTCTCCTTCCCCTCCAGGATCTTCTCTGTAGTGTAAATAACTATTTGCTGATTGCCAGTCAGGGAGCCAGATGTCCCCATTCCCTGCACAGGCTTTGAGCTGGGAGCCTGGCACAGGGAGGGTCAGGGACTCACAGTCAGCAGCTTGTAGTGGTGCTTCCTAGGGACACACAGGTCATCCTCACTTGGAAAACACAAAAAGCAAGGAAAAACTGCCCTCCACAGTTGCTGTGGCCACAGGCATTCAAGGACAAGGAAAATGCAATATAATTGGCCTCCCCTCTTCTGCTCTCTCCCTACCACGTGTACGTAACTATCAATCAGGCTGTTCCCAGGCTGATGAGTTGAAATATTGCAGGCAATTCTTTCTGTTGTCATGGAAACAACGGCTGTCAGGCCTTTTCCTTTTTCAACCATGTCACTAAAGGCATGTTTCCCTTCAGGAGCCACAGGATGCTCCCGGGGTCCAGCAGCAGCACTCAGGTGTCAGTGGAAAGCACTGGGCTCACCTCACAGCACAGCCTCTGCCTCAAGGGCTGGTCAGCTCCAGGATGCAGCCTTCAGCACCTCCAACCCATTTCCAGCCACATCCCTGCAAAGGCCTCAGACGAGATACAGAACCCCAGAGAGTCAATTCATCTCCTGAGGATCTGGGCCAGAAGGAAGAAAAAAGGCTTTTTTCATTTTCCAGCTTGCCTAGATCCCACCACAAATGCTAATCTCTACTGCACGTTTTTCTTGCACATATTCCACACCTCTCGTAGTCACACACAGCCCTCCCCAGCCTGCAATTATCTTTAATTTAACAGCTACAAATTCCATCATCAGCCGGTGCCTAAGCAAAGCAGATCCCAACAGTTTGAGCAGAGGCACCATCCAGAGTCATAGCAAGAGACCCATCCCAGAGCTGCCCCTCAGCCATTCTTTCCGCACAAGATATTGCTGCATCAGTTGGAGCTTCAGAGCACCCCACTGCCCCAGGGGCTGCTCCCTTAACACAGGGAGATGCAGCCAGACGTCTGGGGAAGGTTTTGGGATTCCTAGGAACAAAAGCAACCCTTGCCATGTTCCCATTTACAGAGCTGAGCCCACAGGCAGTGGACACCAAGCCCACCCTTGGCCTTCCTCCCCTGCTTCACCATGGCTTGTCAGCCTTACAGACAAGTACCCAAATTCAGGGCTTTAATGAAAGCCTAGCCAATTAACATTAAATTAAGTAAATCCACCTCTCTTCTGTTGGATAAGGCCCTGCTGTTCTCAGGGTGCTCCCAGGAACCTGGAACAATCAACCAAAGAGAGAGCAAGGCAGGCTGTGACCCAAAATTACTCAAATGACACTGACACTACAGAGCTGTTAAGGAATTCAGGGAAACCTCAGGACTCCCCTCTGAGAACAGCAGTGTCTGGCTGCTGCTGCCAAGCTCTACAGAGCCCCTGCCCAGTGAGGTCCCAGAACAGGCACCAGCCTGGCAGGCCCTGGGCAAACCTGCCCTGGGACAGCCCCAGAGCCTCCAGAACCTCACCTGTGGTAGCACACCGGGGCCAGTGCCTGGCAGCAGGTAAGCCCTGCCTGCTCCCCGTCAGAGGCAGCCAACAGCCCTGACCGCCCAGGGCAGAGCAGCCTCCCTGGCACAGCCAGTCTGTCCCACAGCCCCACAGCCCTGGCCTCTCACTCCTCAGCAGCATGAGGGGAAAGGCAGATGTCTCTTATTTCCAGCTGAACTTGGCTGAACTTGAGGAGCAAACCTCCCACTCTGGGCCTGGGAGAGAACAGGTCTGTTTGTGCTCTGACAGTCACGGCTGCAGCCACGTGAGACTGCAGTGATGTGGAGAGGAGGGCACTGTCTGTGTTAGACAGGGAAGCACACAGGCTCGTCCCTGTGCTCCAACACATGCCCTGGGTAGCTGCTCCTGCCCACACTAGGCCCTGCTGGGATAGTCCCTTGGACTTCTGCTGATGCCCTCAGACAAGGGAGCAATAACACTGCTCAGGGTTAATTAGACAAACGCAGGCCCCCACACATCCTCACTGGGCACCACAGCCCCCCAGACAAGGGTGTTCACTTCCCATCCAGCAGGCTCCAAGGGAAGCATGGCAGCACATGGATTAAATGTTAAAGATGATGCCCAACGGGCCTGTGCCTGGGCTGAGCTCAGCACCTGCACCTGAGAGTTCAGAGGCCTCATGCAGAGAAATCCTGTCGTAGAGATGAGCCAAGACACTGTTGAACAGATCCCACAGCACCAACCACAGAAGGCTGAGGAGGTGTAGTGTTCTCTCAAGGGCAGGAGTTGGGGAGAGAAAGGAAAGGTAATCACACAATGTCCCAAGTTGGAGGGACCCAAGACGATCATCGAATCCAACCCCTGGCCTTGCACAGACACCCCAACAACCCCACCCTGGGCAT
Source organism: Lanius collurio (assembly GCA_020086605.1). NCBI lineage: Eukaryota > Metazoa > Chordata > Aves > Passeriformes > Laniidae > Lanius > Lanius collurio. Next base: position 451,230 of record JACBWW010000019.1, on the reverse strand, counting down.
CCCTGGCAGCGCTGTCCAAATGCTCCTGGAGCTCTGGCAGCCTTGGGGCTGTGCCCATTCCCTGGGGAGCCTGGGCAGTGCCCAGCACCCTCTGGGGAAGAACCTTTCCTGATATCCAGCCTGAACCCCCCTGACACAGCTCCAGCCATTCCCTCAAGTCCTATGTAAAAGACACATAGAAGAGGGAAGAAGTCCTACTTGGTGTAAGGGTTAGTGACCTCTCCTGCCAGAGGCTTACTGTTAGTGGGAGCCCAAACCTTACAGAAAACCCAAGGGAACACCTCTTGTTATCCATTCCCTTCATCTCTCCTGACCCCTGGGAGCAGCCTGGCACTGCTGTGTATCTGGGAGGTTCAGAACGTGCCCAGCCCAGCTCTGGCCCCCGGAGCTCAGCTGCAGCTGCCCAAACCTGTCTGTGCCCAAGTCACACACAGACCACAGGACATTGTTCTCCTTGTGCCACAGGCTGCGAGTGGGTCATGGCAACCGCAGCTTCCCCCTGACGGGATTTACCAGACACTGATGCTCCCCTGCTTTCCTGAAAGCCACCGTCCAGAATAGCCACTGCCCCCTCAGCTACAGCCAGAACCACCAGCAAAAATTCCCTCTCCTACCCTCCCACAGCCAAAATTCCCTCTCCTACCCTCCCACTGAAGGATTACAAACAGCCAAAGCCTTGCTTGCCTTTATTTTGCTCCCCTCCTTCAGAGGAACATCAAAGGCAGGAGTCAGCTGCACACTTAACCTTGGGCCAGTTGGTTATTTCCCAGCTTGGAATCACAGAGGGGAGCAGCCATTCCCTCCCAGCATCAGCAGGAGCCAGCCCAGCCCAAGGAACAGCTTCCCTGGGACATGCCCCTGCTCCCAGGCCCCTCTGTGAAGGCAGAGTGATCTCCCGCCCTTTCCCTGGTGCTGTGCTGGATGGATCCCAATGGACATCTCCTGGGCTGTGGGGTACCAGCTCAGCTCACGGAACCACTGCCAAAAGGGGCTGCTGCAGTTCATAGGAACATCCACAGGCTGCTGTAGCCCAGCAGCTGCCACTGCATGTCAATGAGTCTGTTCTACACATCCTCCCAGACTGGAATGGTTTATTAAAAGGGAGGAAATTTTCATCAAACCGTAGGAACAGTTATTTTGAAATTGAGATGTAAAGTCAAGCCGAGATTTCCCACTACAATTTTGCCATCTTTGCTTTTAACCAGGCCATGACCTTTCCCCACGTGATCTCGGTCTCACTGCTCCTGGCTCCAGACAGTTTGGAATCAGCTGTCCCTGCTCCCTGTCAGCCTCTCATGGGCCCCAGAGTGCCAGACTTTGGACTGTAGGCAGTGGAAGGACTTTTCTGCCAAGCTGCAGATTGCTCTGAGGGAAGGCCAGGGGACACAATTACAATTCACTCTGATATTTCTCAAAAATATCCCACAAAATAACAAAACTAACCCACTCCTCCAGTATAAGAAGCCCAAGAAAACAGTCAATTTTGATTTAAAAGCCGCTAAGGGATAATTCTGGTTTTCAAATCAGTCTTTTCCAATTTGTACTGTTTTCAGTTTTAGCTTTGGTGTCAGTCCTCCTCTACCCACTCACGAAGACACCTGCACTCAGTATTCTTCTTACTAGATCACTTTTGTTTCCATTACAAGCAATCTTTAACAGATGTTGTGTGTCTCTGGTTCCTTCCTCACACAGATTTCTGCGCACTGCTGAAGTGAAGGAGTCCACCTCCAAAGCCAAAGGACTGGATATTTGCTCAGTTAATTTGTACATGGGAACATTCTCCACAGAGCAGAGAATGCCTACCCTTGTAACTGCATAAAACACTAATTATCTCTGTGGTGTTACTGTGGGGATCACACCTGGATATTTTCAAAGTTACAACCCCCTTGGAAATTTTTTATATTGCTGGAGACAAGTTAATAACTGATGGTCACTGTCACCCTGAAAACAGTAACATTGGTCTGTCTTCTGATGGATGGAGGTGATCTCAAGCTCTAAAGTAAGTTTTGGTGAAAAAAAACATCTTAAACCTTCACTGTTGCCCAACAAAAAGCAAGTGGTGCAGAGGGACCTTTAAGGTCATGTGAAGGATGTGGTACCAGCCCCTCACATGTGGAGTTGTTCCCAGGCTCCAGAAGGCTGTCACAGGGAGGGATACTGGAAAGTTGCAGGACAGAGCCCAAAGGTAGAGCCTGACAAACTGGATTAACTACAGATCAAGTCCATTGTCCATCCTGGCGTGACTTGACAGGATTAAACTCCTGAATAAAACATATTTGCCATCTGGACAGCTCCAACAACAGCATGCTCAGAACTCTTCGGACATGGAATAACCAGAGCATGGCAGCTCAGGGGCTCATGGCAGGGCTTGTGGCCCATGAGCCAAGGCTCTTCCTCTCCCTGATCCCCAGTGCACAGGCTGGCAGAATAAATGGAAAACATGAGCTAGCTCATTGAAATGAGGCAAATGAGTTTTGGGGATCAGTGACTGATAGCCCTGGAGCCTTTCCCACTGTTATTTGGGCAGTGGCCCAGCTGCTGAGCCCTCACCTCCCACACCTCAGTGAGCTCCAAGCACAACACAAACACACGGCTTTGCAAGTGGATTAGAGACCCACCATAAAAACAAGCTCCCATTTCTTTTAACTCCCATTTAGGGTATGCTCTAAGGTAGGGAGGGCAGGACAGATGATCCTCAAGCCCCAGAGGATTACCCCTGGGGAGCCAGTGAGGCTCAGGCGTAACATAGCAAGTACACACCTTTGGTAGCAGAACCAGAGAAAAGAAAATCCTCTGTGCCCTTCTCTCTGCTCCCTTTGGCTGGGGCAGACTGTGCCAAGCCCTCATCCCAGGCAGGCTCCACTTAAATCTGTGCTGTCACTGATCCCATAACGGGTCAGTGCCGGCTTTTGGGGTTTCTCCACCTCCCCAGTTTCAGGGAGTGGCCCCAGCATCATACAGAGCACAGGGGCAGGGGAAGCGCTGTCTGTTGAGCTGTTGTTTCACATACACATCTCAGCCACACTGCATGATTCAAACTGACAGCCTTTGCCTGGGCAGGGCAGAATTAGTGCTGTGAAATGCACTCCAGATGCTCAGTGGCATTTCTCAGTATAACTCTACTCCTAATTCAAGGTTTCCTAAGAAAAATAAATACCTCAGCTGAAGATCTCTCTACGGAAAAAAAAAACAACAAACCACAAACCAAATACCAGAAAAAACCCATATCAGATTTTGCCAAGAGAGGAACTAAGTTTTCAGGGTCTTTAAAGGGGCTGCAGGGAAATACCCTCCCCACAGATCTCTGTGCAGAAGGGCCTGGAGGCTCCGGATCTGACTCTCAGGGTCTAGGGAGGGCAGGGCTGGAAGTACAGCGGTGTTAGCAGGACCTCCCTTGGGATTTCCTGCTCACAAACACCAGCTGTGGAGGCCAGAGCAACTTGTCCAGCCCAGAGCTCTGGGTCTGGCTGGGGCCAGCAGAGTTAAGAGAGGACACACAAAGACCCCATCTCACCCAGTTTGCATTCCCAGCATTTCCCCAGCACAGAAAGTCTGCTCTGTAACTCAAGCCACGCAGGGTCAGAGGAATCGTTATCTCCCAGGGTTAATTAATGCTGCTGAGCAGTGATTGTTCAGCAAACAAATTTCCTTCAGGAGCTGGCAATTCTCCAGTCTATTGCCAAGTCTAAATATACTCAGCTTTTTTAAGATGTGACTGCACAACAGTTTGATCACATGTGAGTACAACAGTTAAATATTGTAATTTAGATAGGTGAGGAACATCACAGACTTGGAGAGGATCTGGGACACAGGGATGAGGACCTGGGGGCCTGAGCAGTGCTCTGCTGAACCCAGGCCAAGCTCTGCTGGGCCGGGCTGTGTGTGTGGAGCAGGAAGCCATGACTTCCCTGCCAGGAGCACGTGACAGCAGCAGGGAAACATCCCACACTGGGGTGGCCTGGGATGGACACTTTCCAGCTAGCACTAGATGATCCATGCTGTAACCCTTTTTCCACATCCAGTCTCTTCACATCTCCCTTTAGGCCTGAGCTCCAGCCAGCCCTTCATTTTCATCAGTTAAATAGAGGGAAGCACCTCCTCCTCCTTTACCCCAACCACTGCCATGCCATGGCATGTGGAGCATTTTTCCCCTTCTTTCTCTACAGCGTAAGTCAGACTGAAGTCAAAGGGGAGCCACAGGGGCTCTATGACTGACTGCCCATGAAAAACCCAGGGATAATCCAAGTATAAAGCATTGAAATCAAGTGTCAGGCACCTGAATGCTAAATGCAGTTTTAGTACTTAATTCTGCCTTTAGTTTTAAAACTACACCTCGGCCTGTCACCCTCCTTTACAACCACTCCTTTGGGGCAGGAGTGCAGAGGGTGAGATGTGGGGCTGCTGAACCTTCCCAGCCTTAGGTCCAGTGCCCACATCCCACAGCAGCAGGACAGGACACTCACACTGCCCAGCATAGGTAGATCACAGTGGATTTCCAAGCTCCTGGGAAAGCTTTGGTGCTGTCATCAAGTCAAACACTGACACAGCCTGACTGCAGAGACTGCATGGTGCACACAGGCCTGTGAGATTCCCTTTTCCCACGTCTTCCCCAAGCAAGAAGCCTCTCCTGTGAGTGCAGCAGCTGACTCAGGCCCTTAGCCAGCTTTTGACAGGGATGGGTTTGGCAGGAATTGAAATCATCTGCTAGAACAAAACCAAAGTACGACTATAAAAACGTACTCCAAGATTGAGCTATTTTGGTTGCAGGAGTGAAAACGCGGCTCTGTGCACATCTGTACGGTGACAAATGCACAGAGCACCCCGAGGCAGTTGGGGACAAACCCTCACCCAGGGGCCGCTGGAACGTGGAGCAGCAGAGCTCAGCTGCCCCATGCAACATCCCTAAAGACAACCCAAGAAACCACCTGCCATGGGGGCTTACCCTCCATAGCACCAGCCCAGGGAAAAGACAGCTCCATGCATATTTGAGGCTGTACTTCAGTTTGAATGAAAACTTTCACTGCACAAATATTGACAATAAATACAAATTAATTCTCTGTTCTCTCACCCAAATCAATTTTGGTTATATTCAAGCTTCTTAAAGCATTGTGCAAGCTCTTAGTGAGTCAAATCAATCCCAGACCTTTTATCCAGAGCCAGATTATCTGCTAGGAAGGTGGAACAGAAGCTCCACAATCCAGCCACAAGGAATGTGCCAGCTTTTAATCCAAGTTTTATATAAAACACACTTAAAAATAATTTGACAGGAATTGTCCACACAATCAGATGCAAGTATCCAGCTGCCCCTCACACCAGCTCCTAGACCTTCTGGATGAACAAATTTCTGTGACTTCCAGAGTTGTACTCCCACCAAAACAAACTGGCATTCAGAAAAGTGACCAATTAGCTGCTGAGAGTGTTCGACAGGTACTGATCGGGGGCTTGTCTGGAAGCACAGACAGACAAAGAACAAAGTGATGATGGAAGTTTACCTGAAGAGAAACCACCTCACAACCCTTACCTGTGCCAGGGATGCTGCAGTCCCTTTTTTCAGCTCTGAGAAGTTCTCACTCAGCTTCCCTCCCTTGTTGCTTGAGTGGCATTTGTAGCACATCCACCTCATGAGGCCCTTGGTGACCATCCCACACTCCTTACTCAGCAGGCACAGTGAGTGGTACAAGTGGCCACAGCTGGGAAGAGAGGGAGTCAGTGCTGGGAAGCAGGACAGCACCTCCTGAGCTCTGCACGGAGGAGGGGAAGGGGCTGGCCAGGGGGAAAAGGCTGTAACTGGGAATACAGGTCAGCAGTGTATCCTCACCCTCCCACTGATTTCCAGACTCACAGAATCAACACTGGATGCCCATTTGCTGATACAGCTACAGACCATAACGTCAAGGTAACAGTGATTTCACCCCATTTTACAGACACCTGGGCGCAGACAGGACATGGGAGATGCCAGGGCCATGGCAGATCCAAGATGCACAAATACACAAATGAGTCCAGGGTGCTGCAGTGCCCAAAGCACACTGCTGGGAGAGGGGATAGAAAACTGACAGCCAGCTCCTGGAACCAGGAGGCAATTCCTTCCCACCAGGCAGAGCTGGCTGCATGCAAAAGCAGGCTTTGGATGGGTGTGATTAGCCAGCCCTCTCACCCTGCAAGGCAGCAGGGAGATGTGCTCCCAGGAATACAGATCGTTACTCAGGTGAGCCAACCAGTAGATTTGTTTCCCCTTTTAAAACTATTAACATGATCACAGCGGCAACCCCACCCCCTAACTTTACCTGAAAACAATTATTTCATCAGCAGTTTCTTGCCTCCTTTTGTACTGCTGGAGACAGATGCAGCAGTAATCCTGCTTTGGGGTAAGGCCTCTGGTGACAGAGGCTCTCAGGTTACACAGGGACCAGTGGAGATCGTGGTTTAAAAGGCTCGTGGTTGTCTCTAGAAGGGTCTGTGTGGAAGACAACACAGAGTAGGTCAGTCTGTCACTCCAGACTGCAGGAACTCCCTGCCGACCAGTTCTTCACAACAAGCAGCTTAGCAGCTCACTAAGAGCAGAAACAACCCAATAAAATCACTTCTCCTCCCATGCTTTCTATCCACTGACTTCAAAACACTTATCCTTTCATCACATGTTAATGGAGCAATTCCTCTGCAATCTCAAATAGACAAGTCCTGTACTGACTTTTGCCCAAGAGCATTCAGAGAGGCATGGAAGGCTCATTCTCTCATCTTCCACACTAAACCTCCTTTTTTTCTCTTCTACCTGGCAAGCTACTGCTTACATCCCCATTTTAGGAGAAATGTGCTAATAAAAATCAAAGCTCAAATGCACTGTGGCAATTAAAGTCTTATAAAAAAACCCTAAACTGCTCATCTGCTTGTTCTTCCCAAGGGATGCCCATTTTCAAAGAGCCCAAAGAACTACCCCGGGTTTCCAGCATCATTTTTCTCCCAGGCTCAGGGGCTCTGCTCCCTGATCTGCCCGTGCTCCACAGCAGCAGCTGCAAAAGGCTGCACCAGAGGGTCTCATCTGGACACAGCCTGTCCCTGAGCTGCCAGGCAGGGATGGGGGACAGGAGCTGCCCACACCTTCTGCAAGAAGCCAAACACAGATAAAGTGCTACTCAGCTTCCACAGCAAAGCTATTTCCCATTGTGCCTCTGGCTGCTGGTGCCTGGGGCCTGCCCTGAGCAGCAGCTGGGATGGCACTGCCCCATGAGCAGGGAGAGGGGCCTGGAGGAGCACTGTGCATCCTGCTTAGGGGGGAAAGGAGTTTCAGAAAATTGCTGAAGTGTGGAGACTGCCAGGGATTTGGGACTGGACTGAGAAAAGCAGGACTGAGATTAAGAGGAAATCACATCAGGTCACCAAGGAAGTGCAGCATTACCACTGGGAAGTGTAAAAAAGCCTAATTTAAAAACCTGTTACTTAAAACTGCATATAAAGACAAAACATATCAGCTTTGTGCCTTTGAATCCCTAACTGCAGGATGAGCTGGAGAAAAAGCAGATGTTTATCCTTCTGGTACATTTAACACAGAACTGAGCTGCAGAGGTGTTCACCATGTACCTGTCAGTCCCTTCACTTGCAATCTGTGAGCAAAATAAACTCTCTCCCCATCCCCCAATCCCACAGAAATCACTCACATGTCCATTGACTTTGCCTTGCAGACAGAAATGACAAATGAGAGACAGAGCATCAGGCCAGGCAGCTAAAATAATGCTGAATGCAGCAGTGGGCAGAACAGAAACACAGGCAACTTACTTGTTCATAGTTGAAAGTGTCCAGCATTCCCAGGACAAGCCCTTGAATTTCTCCAAGTTTCCCTTTTCCATAAACTGGATCCTGTATGAAGAAATGCCAAGCTGCAGTTGAATCACAGGATATGACCATTCTAATTCTTTTTAGGTCTTTTTTTCCCTCTGGATTGGAACTACAAACAGAAGCTATGACTGCAGAGTTAACTATGCTGCACATGCACAGGGACAGCAGGATAATCCCATGTACTGATGGGAAAATCTGTAATTAGCAAAACACAGTAGATGACAACAGCAATATAAATCAGTGTGCCTGGAAAACTGGAAACTCAATTCAAGAGCTGTAGGAGCTGACTGGAGAGTGAATTTGAAGAATCCTGAAGGGAACAGCGTGGCCAGCCAGCTCCCAGCCCTGCCACTGCCCCATGCTCTTGCTCAGCCAGGGGTGCCTCACCCCAGGCTCATCCCAACACCCCTCAGCTGCAGGCTAGAAGAGCACACCCGGTCACTGCTGAGCCTACATCCCACCTGGCGGAAGGAACAGGGCCCTGGGGCTCTCCTGCAGCTGCAGGGCTGATTTCCATGTGTCCTGAGCAGCACTATTGCCATGTCCCAGCAGCACAAGCACAGGGCTGTGCTACAGGTCATCAGCCTCTGCATCTCCCCTTTCCTTCAGCCAGCCTGTACCACCCAAACATGCCTGCACATCCACCCCATCACCCCCTGAAGCATCACTCTGTGCAGGAAGCTGAGAGAAGCTGTCTGGTGGGATGGGCAGGACATTGCCAAAAACAGACCAGCAAGATGTGGAAAGGAAACTAACCCAGAGAGTAGAAAAATGGTGGGGACACAATGGAAACAGGAACAAGAGTGGGATAAACAAGCTCTGGATAAGATGAATGAGAGAAAGAGTAGGAGCAAGGCTGATTCCATGCTGGGGCTAGGCAAGGAGAATCGAGAGTGAAAAAGCCAACTGACAAAGACAACTAAAGCAGCATGGAAGCTACACTGCAAGACACCCCGAGAGATCACCAAAGCTACAGAAAGCAAGTCAAGGAACTCCTGAACTACAGCCCTCCTGGGCAACGTGACAGGCATAAACACCAATGTTCAAACCTGAATAAAAGCAGCCCTGAGTAACAGCACTGAGTGAAAACCAGCTGTGGATCTGGAGCATGCTGGATGAAGCACGAAGAGCTGGATGTGCTGCACAGGCTCCTTTTCTGCTGGGTGAACACCACAGCCTGAACACTCTGAGGCTCCTTTCTGCCTGCACTGTTAAGCACCACAGCACAGGAAGTGCATTGCACTGAGTCACTGCGGGGCTTATCCAGAGCAGGAATTCGACCCAGAGCACAGAGCAGTCAGGCAGCAGCTCCTCTTCTAAAGCCCTCAAGTACATGGCCAACTGGTCACTCACAAACTGTCCAGATCCCACCATTTCCATACAGCACTTCAAACTTCCTAAGCTGCAAGTGGACACTTTCAAAACCACTGGTTTCCTGTCTGGACACACAGTGGAGGAAGAGATGTGAAGAGAGAAGAATAAAGACCAACCTGCACCTTTGCAGAGGGACAACACAAGTCTGAGGGCTTTCAGTTGCAGTCTTTTCCTCAAGACATGCTTGATGAGCTCTAAAAATAATGGCAGGAAGGAAAAAAATGGACTTTCTTTTTTAGGGGGGGTGGGGTGTGGCCTGGCAAAGCCTCACCCTGAGCCTGGCAACTCAGTGCCAACAGTGAGTCCATGGCCATTCCCTGCTGGAGCCATCCGATGGGATGGGCTGGAGCTGCCTGCCTGCCTCCAGCATCACACCCACAGCTCCCAGATCACTTCTCCAGACACTTACAATGCTTCCAAACTGCAGCTTCAGACCCCACAGAATTTCCAGTCACAAAAGCCTGATGGGATCAATTACTTTTATGGAGGAATATCTTTCATTAATTCCACCTTAGAAAACTGGTCTTGGGTTGGAGTTCAGGCATGCTCCTGACATGGATGTGCCATCCCATGCAGTGGAACAGGCATTGCACCACCAGGAACAGATCCCAGCAGCTGCTCCCAGGCTGGTCTTGCCCTGGGAATGCGGCATCAGCACAAGGAGCCAGAGCCAAACTGGCTGCCCAGGGCTGCCACCAACAAACAGATGGGGAAGAGCTGGCAGGGATCCACACACAGCCCAGAGGTGCTCATGCAGCCCTTTCAGCCAGCTCTCTCTTCCATTTCCCATTTCTTTCTGGGTCCAGGAAATAGCACTTGCTTTGCTACTAGTGCTAATAGATGCACTCTGCAAACACATTCACTTCAGCTTCTCTCCTCTGCAAGGGACCAGAGCAACCACTGCACACACAACTAATCCTAGTGCTGATCTCCTGGACAAGGAAGAAAAAACAGCCAAAGTCCTATGCAGGAATGGAAAAAATACAAGGAGAGGCTTTCTGGATCCTTCTGCTTCCACTCTGGAACAGTTTTTAGAGAATCCTTCCTTCCCCTCTTTGGGGTCCCTACAGGTAGCTTTTGCATTTCTGGCTTCTCCAATTCTCCATTTTGAAGGAGGCATCATCTGCACCTGCTTACAAAGCATTCATGAAGGATTACAGCTTTGTAAGGGAATTAACACTCAGCCTTCTTCAGAGAGCACTCGTATCTTTAATAACATGGAATTTTTCTTAATGCTCAAGAGGATTCCACTGCTATCTCTCCTAATGCAGTTAGTTCAGACTTCCCAGTTAACAAGTAACTCCCCAACACCACAAAGGATGGGCAGGAGCAAATCTATCAATTGTTATTTCACATGACTTTGGTTAGATAAAGCTGAGCCCAGGTGCTGGGAAAGGCAGGTGCCAGGAGCCTGCCTGTTCTCTGGGAAAGATGCAGGTCTGGCCCCAGCCCTTGCAAGGTGCTCTTCAGCCAAGCACTTTGGTTGCAAAGTTAACATTTGCATAAAGTATAATCTGTAAGCAGTTAAGCCCACAAGAGGAAGAAAAACAGTCTGCTAAAATTGGAATACTCTAATTCCTTTTCAGAAAAGGCAAGATAATCTACCTCAGTTTACTGATGTTATCCCACCTTCTAACAAATCCCCAGTGAATTCCTGGGCAGCCATACCACCTCCCAGCCTGCAGCTCCAGCACATCTATGCTCTACCAGCAAGCCTTGAGCTCTGCTGGAACAGCATTTGAGGGCCTTGTCAGACAAGTACCACTTGTAATTCTGCATTTGACCAGAATATTTGGAGGGCTTGGGAAAGGCTGTATACACTCCAGGGCCCAGAAAGGCTGGTTTCAATACTTCCTTGTGGTCACAGTTAAGGTGGCGTATCAGTAACACATCTAAGTGCCCTGCAGAGAGCTCAGAGCCAGGACAGAAGGGTTTGGCACCAGGGTTTGGAATTTTACTCGGCTTCAAAGAGCAACTACACAGCTCTGCAAAAGGAACACCCAACCAGGGCTAACAACACAGGGATCCTTCTGTCTGGGAAAGAACCACCTGTGCCTGCCATGTTGTGATTCTTCCCTGCAGGGGACTTAAATGGCATTCCCTGGTAACCCAAGGAAGCAGACAACTGGGAGGCAAAAAATCCAGTGCTCTCTGCTGCCTAGCTCTGAGGGAGTTTTCATCCTGATCCCCAGCAGGGCCAGGGTTCAGAATCCCTAAATATTTGAGCTAGGCACTCACGACAAGGCCACAGAGTAAGACCCACTCATCACCATCCCAACACCAGCTTCCAGATGGATTCAAAGCATTGTTCTCCCAGCTATTCATCCAAACAAACTCCACAGAAATCTCTCACAGGTACCCTCTGCAAGCCCTGGAGCAAGAATTTAACAAAACACAGCCACAAACCCAAAGGCAACAGTGAGCTGGAGCAGTGCAGTGCTAGGAACCCAGGAATAAGGGCTGGTGTGAAGGCAGAGCGAATGGAAATGTGGAGTTAAGGACAAAAGCACAGTGTTCAATGAAGGGTCTGTCTTGTAACAAAGGACACTGTCTCCAGAGGAGGTGCCAAGCACTGAAGGCAGCACACTGGGGAGACTCAGCACAGACAAGCTCTCGGTTCTTCTCAGAACCATCTCCTAATGAAGAGGATAAGAAGTTGGGAGAGGTTTAAGTGAGCTTCAGAGGTGAAAATCCACCTTTAAACAGCCAGCAATTTCTGAAGGACACAGCTGAGCTGTTGGCACCAGTCAGAGGATCCCCAGGATGCAGCAAGGGGCTCACACCTTCTTTGCCCACAAACAATCCAGGTCACAGCACTCCACACACCTCAGGGGTTTGAAAATGCATGGGTGTGAGTGAAATCTATAGAAGAGTAAGTGTTAAGAGGCAAAATCAACTTAAAGATCCTGTAAATCAACACCACCTCCCCTTCCATAGGATCTTCTCTTGATCTTTATGATGTTATTTTCCCTACACCTGTTTTTGAGCTACAAGGTACCAATTACTGCCTCATTTGATGAACTTCTGATACTAAAGCTCTTCACCTAGAATTCAGTCCTTTCTCTGCATTTAAAGAAGTCATCATTTTTTGCTCAAGTTGTTCAAAAAGTCTGCCTTTCCAAATCTCTCTTTAGTCAGACTAAATTTGTCAGGCTGACCAGGGAGGTGAAATGAGCAGGAGCAGTTCCTCCCTGCCTCCAAACCCAGTGACCAGAGCTGCACATGCTGCTCTCAGTGATGCCTGACCCATTTCTGACCTCAGCAAAGCACTCCACCTGATGAAGCACCCCCTCAGCCTCCCCAGCAGAGCCATCACACCATCCACTTCCCTCTACAACAAAGACATTTCACTCCCCTGCTGCCTCCAGGACATCAGTTCCAGCCCCTGGAAAAGGGATTTTCTATTGCTGCTAAAAGAGTACACCAGAACAGAGAATGAAATATGTGAAGACTGCCATCAACAAACTCTCCCTTCATCCCAAAGGAGAACAGCATCTTCCTCCACACTGTCACACCTCCCAGCTGTGCTATCTGCACCGTGGTCACTGCTTTGACTCCCACCCCATCCTGGCAGTTCTCAGCACAACCCAGCGAAGCCTCCCTTCCCTGGCAGCCACCCACTCACTCACAGCTTCTCCATCATTTCCTGCCTACATTAAACATCAAACAAAACCCAACAGGAAATTATACCAAAACCTCAGCTAAAAGTAGACTAAATAAGTTATTGAAGAGCCATGAGGTTTGCTTGACGCTTCCTATCTTTGATAAAATCACAGCTCATTTGAACACACTTTTTATCCACTCTCTTACAATGTGCTTTGCTATCTCATGAGTTCATTCAAAATTCAGGACAGTGCATAATATTAAGATCAAACCAAGAGGTTGCTAGAGGTGTGTGTTCACCCTGATGATGCCTGTAAGCCCTTTTCCTCTCTAACCTGGAACAGAAACCCTCAACAGTATTTCAACACTGTCTCAACCCTTCAATCATTCCACTCCACAAACACAGACAATTCTTCTAACTCCTCTTCTGCATTTCTCAAGGTTTGTTATCAAATTCCAACATCAGCTTTCATCTGTTTTGCAAATTAACAAATTATAATCGCTTGTGATGTCTCAACCCAAAGCCCTACTTAAAATCAGCTCTTCTGCAAGTTTGCTACTCACTAACTGCATCTCTAAAATAATACTGCACCATCAATAACATTTTGGGCCCAATCATGACCTTTCTGCAAAGCCTATATGCTTTGCTGTAGTGTCTTCACAACTGTCCATCCCAGAGCCTTCACTAAAAAAGGCTTTCAACAAATTTAGTGTCAAGTTTTGGGAAATTCATTGTAGCTTTGCCCCTAAACCGGCCACACATCTCCCCAGACAATTCTATCAGCTCTTACACCTTACGTCTCACCAACAGAACTTTTACTGAAACACTGAACAGACAATTAGCTGATCTGATCTCTAATGACCTAGGAATACTTTTTCCCAATAACCAGCGGCACAGCTTGGTGAAACCTCCTTCTCTTCAGGAACTCACCTGGAGAATTCTCTGCAGGATTGAAGGGAGAGCTATAAATGCAGCCATGTTGTTCAGCACTTGCATTGTCAAACTCTTCAAAGCTGGAATGTCAAACAGAACAGCCACAGCAGTTCATTACGATTCCAGGAGTAAAGAGAGATCAATCTTACAGATAAAGAGAGTTTTATTTCAGGTAATGTTTTCTGGTTTGAAAATAGCTTTTATGTTTTTTCTCCTGCACATACTGCCCTAAGCACACAGCTTTTTGCAGCATAATGGGTGTTTACCAGGTTTCAATCCCACAATACCTCTGCATTCCCTTCCACACCCCCTACAGTAAACACCCACACTTTGACTTACTTGGTAGCACCACCATTCGCTTTCCTATTGCTACCAAACCCCAGTTTGGACCCTTGTCTGTGTTATGGCTGACAGACTCTAAAACTTCCTAATGTTGACCTTTGAATGAAACCTGCTCCTAGATCCTCAGCAAGGGTCTGGGATGGAGCAAAAGACAGAGAATCCCAGAGTAGTTTGGGTCGGAAGGGACCTTAAAGCTCATCCAGTTCCACCCCCTGCCATGGGCAGGGACACCTTCCACTAGCCTAGGCTGCTCCAAGCCCCGTCCAATCTGGCCTTGAACACTTCCAGGGATCCAGGGGCAGCCACAGCTTCTGGGGGCACCCTGTGCCAGGGCCTCACCTCCCTCACAGGGAAGAATTTCTTCCCAATATCCCATCTAACCCAACTCTCCCAGCCTTTTCTCCCAGCAGATCTGCTCTGTCCTCTGATCCCCTTGGTGCCTCCTCCAGGCTCTCTCCAGCAGCTCCATGTCCTTCCTGTGCTGGGGACTGCTAAGACCAAAGCATTTAAGCCCCTTTTTAACTACTCTTATCTCTCCCACAGAGGGAGGCTACTGTTTGAGGTGTGCTGCTGACTCAGAAGTGGAGTAGAGAATTTAGCCGGCGTATTCAAGTGCTACTGATTTTATATATGGCAGACAGGTGCAGGCAGAGGTGCACAGAAGGGCTGGGCATGCACAGTGTCTGTGTATTACATCAGCAGTTCCCCAAGTGCTCACTGCAACCTACAAAGCCTTTGTACACATTGTGCACCTTGGCTCTTTCAGGGACCATCTTCAGTGCAACCAGCGTATTAGCACAGCCTGTCGTAGGCTTCCTCTTCCACACAGGACAAACAAAGTAAATAAAAAAAACCCTATCTACCTGACAACTGCAGCCTACCAAACACCCAGCCTGAGCTCCCTGCAGGTCAGGGAGCAGGATATTTAGGAATGGAGTCACAAAACTACTTTTCTTCTATTCATTCATTAGAGGAAAGACAGCACACAACTTTTGATTACTATTTGGGGTCACAAATGCCAAAGTACTTACATTCAGAGTACGGACACTGCGACGAACCAGAGGATTTCTGTGGGGACATCATGGCCTCCAGCAGGGGAAACCACAGTGCCTGGAATCATTGAATGTGAGGAAAGAACCAGTAAGAACAGGTTTTAGCACACAGGGCAGTGCTAAAAATGAGCTGTGAACAATGTCAGAGGCCACTGGTCAAGACTCAATTCCACATTCTGAGAACAGAACTGCATTTCTGATGACTGCAGTGGGACAGAGCTGAAACATGGTAAAACGACCTCAGAGCAAAGCACTGCACTGCAATTGTGACAACAATCTGTGTTTGCTTTGTTCAGTCCCCAACTGCTTCTCCTTGTGAGAGGCAAACTCTCCAGGGTGGAGACAGCTCACAGAGTGGGTAGCACAATAAAGGGATCCCAAATGGGGAAAGACATCTAACTTCTCTCCCTATCTGTTGTACAGTGACATCATTGTAGGGAAGAAATGGAGCAGGTCACCTCTCATACTGGGCATACTGCTCGCGAAGAAATCACAGAGCTCTTGGCTTCCGGCCATTCCACCTCCTCAGACATGGGAACAACATTCTCTGCTCTGAGTTCAGAAATTACATAAATTATGCAGAATTTTAGGACTAAAGATGCCTTTGTGTCACTGACATGAGCAAAATGGAAACGCAACCTCAGTGTGAGGAGATGGGCAAAGCCAGCTCCCTCTGCAAGAGCTCAAGGCAGCTGCATTGCCACCCCTCAGAGCCGATGCTGACACTCAGTTCAGGGGCTGTGAACAGGCTCTGCAGCCACAGTCACAGCAGCAGCAGCTTGGTGCCACCAGGAAGCTGGCTCAGAGCTCACAGTACCCCTGCAGTGCCTGACTGACAATTGTGCCCAACTTCCACCTGGAGCTGGAAAGGGGGAAAGGCTGGGGTCTAATCCCTTCCTCCCTCTGACCTGAACTTTGCTTTGTGCTTCAGCCTCATGAGTGAGAATTTCCCTCTTATGGGTCCAAACCCTGAAGCACCACAGGGAGAGCACAAGGAGAGGCACACAGCAACTGCTTGGACATGCCAGCACCCAGTGGATGGGCAGAGCAAGACCCACGTGAGGCAAAGTTTCATGAGATACAGGCCTTGACTGATTTTAGTGACACATTTTTGATGACCTTACCTCTCGTTGTTGCTGGTCTAAACTGTGTGAATTCCTCTGGCAAAGAGCAATTGTTTTCATTAAAGTATCTTCAATATTTTCTAGCAAGAAGGGTTCAGCTGAGCCTAAGTGTCCGGGGTGAAAAAGCAAATTACAATTATAAAACCTATTAGACAAGTTAACTCCCATTAGCTAAGTTAACTATCAATCCTTCTACAAAATAAAACCATGCTGTTTATCTAAAGTCTGCTTACTACAGTCAGCAACTACATTATAAAGGCAAGTCCTGGTTTTTGGCACTTTTCCTGAATAGCACAATAAATTGGGCAAATAAAACATTTCATTTAATCCAATAAGGAACATCTTAGCTTTGGTTTAGGATACAATCAAGTAACAACTTTGGGCACTGCACTTAATTAGGTGACAATGAGTCCTTGGGCTAGTGAACAGCACATCTGTGCATGCACTCCTTTTCTGGGGGCAGAACATTCTTACTTATCTGAGAAATTTGCTTTCAAAAAAGCTACTCCCAGCTGTCTCCCATCACTGTACCCATATAATGCCAGCTGAAGATCAGTGATGACTTTGAATGGATTCTGACATGGGAAATGTGTTTGATAAGGCAGTGAGAGGACCAGTCCCAACAGGAAAAACTGACAGGGCAGCTGACCACACACACACACAAACCATCCTTCACAGTGTTCCAGTTCTCTACTGAGATCAGAACACCAGAGTGAGGGAATGTCATCCAAATAACGACCACAGCCACATAAATATGAACAGTGTCACTGCAATGCCTAGAAACCTGAAACAATCTCATTATACCAGGTGTCAGACACAAGCACTTCACATTTTTCTATTTATCTGTCTGTTTTTAATAGAAAAGGGAATTTAACTTGATAACTCTTACTTTCATCATCTTGAGTAAGCATCAGCAACTTGCTCTGCAATCGCTGAAACAAAAGAGAGGACACAGAACAGTCAATTTGGGAGTTTACTCCCAAGAATCCTGACAGAAATGTTTGTCAAAGGTGTGGTTACACAGGCTCGCCCCCATTTTCCTCCCCAGTGCAACTAACATGGCATAAACAGCTTTCAAATATGGAAAGGAAAGCAGGAGCTGAAAGATGATTTTTGGCTATGAAAAACAAATTTCAGCATATATTATCTACTAAATGGCTGAAGACTTCCCAGAAAAATATACTGATGTTCTTAGTCTGCAGACACCTCCATTTATTAGTATTTGACAGAAGGCTAATGCTTCCATGGATTCTAGTGGGAAACAAATTGAGGAACAAGGACAACATCCAACCTGAGCACAGGCCACCATACTGATGGCATGACATGGCAACAATGCCACATTCAGGAGTTGGGAGTACTGTACCTCAAGCATAACCAAAAAGGCACCATGGATATCTCCCTTCTTCTCCAGTAAATATGAAGAAGCCTCATGGAGCTGGTGTTTTTGGGTTATCTGAGTTGAAAGGGAAAAAAAGGTAAATGTCTGTCTGAAGAAAGCTGGCAGTGTTGTTTATCCACGAGACAATTCCGAGCAGACGGCCAGAGCTGGGAGTGCCTGTGCTCACAGGCACCTTACCCAGGCTGAGCAGCTCTCCTGCATCTCCTTTTATTTCTCAGCTTGCACTATTGCCACCACCAGCATTCAAAAATTACTGTTTCCATACAGAGAAGGACCAGTTGCTCTCCCAGCACAAGGCAGATTTTGGCAGTGTTACTTTCCAAAAACCCTAGGCCCATGATATCGTATACCCTCAACATGAATAATTAGCAGCAACACAGCCACCCTCTCTCTACTCTGCAGTTTCTCAGGAGCTTCAGAGCACTAACAGCCCTTTCTTATTAGCCCTGAGACACAACTCAGAGAAATTCTAATAAACATATCCACTGTGCTGCAGGAGAGCAGTTTAGCAGCTCAGAGGGGCAGAGAGTGCTAGAAACAGACTGGAAGATCATCCAGGAACTAATCCAAGCCTAAGCTAAAGTATCTTTACAATAGTTTAAAAGGGTAGGAGCTGATTGGAATGCATCCCCTGGCCCCTGTCCGCATACATCCCTTTCCTACCTGGATGGTTTCCTCCAGTCTGCAGTATTCCAGAACTCTGAGTGTCTCCAAAACCTGGTCTGGGCTGTACTGACAGAGCAGCTCGATGAACTGCTCAGTGATGCAGGGTGGGAGGTGTAGCAGGTCTTGGTTAATGCCTTCTCTGGAATAAAACAGGCACAAGAGACTCAAGTCAAATTCTAGCCCACAAATTTGGCTAGGAAGAAGAGTTTCATACTCAATTGTGTGCTGTCTTTTATCCTTAATAGAGAAGTAAAAAAAAAAAAATCTGGTTTTAAGAGAAAAATTATGATGTTTCTACTAGTTACTGGTGCTGGAGGTCTCTCAGCAGCCATTTCATTTGTTCCACAACATATTCTCCTGATGCCTCAGTACAAATTAAACTCTCAAAGACTCCTGTGAAGAAAGAGACCAGCACAGACACATCTCCAGCAACTCTATGGCAAAGAGGCACAAAGAATTTGCCTCGCTTCTTCAATGAAGCCGTACGGTCTGAGTGCTCTGTTCAGATCCTGATTGTCTGTGTCCCACACACCTGCACTGCATGTGTCTGAGGAAATGTTTTGTTGCTTTTTGCTTATTGTTCCTGAAATTCTTCTCTGACTTTCTTTACCACATTTTAATGTTTCATCCTTTTGATCTACTTCCCTGAGAAAGGAACTCATACTTCTTTTAGAGAAATATCCCCATTTTCCAATCTCTGGGCTCATTATTAAGCAAACTCACTCCTCATGTGGGGGAAACAGGAGAGAGAACAGAACTGTGAGCAGTGCCCATGTCCCTTTGTCCTGACAGTTTCCTACCGATCTTGTTTTTAAAAAGAGCAATGTGAAGGAGAAGACTTCAGAGTGAGGAGGGAAAGCATGATGCTTTCCTGGATGAGATACAGCACCTGCAACCCTTAAACAAACAGCAGCTCTCTGCCACTGCACGTTACACTTCCCATGGCAGTTCTAGGATTGGTGCATCACACAGAGAAACAGTGGAAGTTTATCCTGGCTAGGAAACAGGGGTTTCTGCTGAAACTCCTGCTAGGAAAGGAAATAGATCAGGGTGCATATATTGAGTTTTGTTACCTTTCTGAACACAAATTCCTGAGCAGGAGAAGATCTGTTAGTGTGCAAACCCTACAGCCATGGGAAGGAAGGAAAAGGTCTGATATCCAGTATCCTCTATTTCCTGGGAGCTACAAAAGGCATTTTCATCCTAGAAAGGCCAGAAGAATGCTGTGCTCCGAGCAGGCCAAGAGAGCAGCTTACTGTGATCACAACGATTATAAATGTAACATGCCCAGAAACAAAAGCCTCATCCAGGTACAGACTACAATGTGCAACATATGGGCACAGCTCCACAAAAACTGTGCCCAAACTATTGTGTTCTGACAGCAAAGGATGGACCTTTAAGGACCAAATACCCTGAATTCAGCATTCACCATCCCCACCTCCCACAACAAACACGCTGTACACTCCTCCAGTGCCTGCAAGGGAGTGAGCGCTCTCCTCTTTCTGTGAGTAGACTAAAATAAAACTCTCTCTATCTAAAATGATCTCTTGTCTACCAAGATAGGAAAAATGGCAAGTCATGCATCTATAGCATGAGATCAAACTTAGGTCTGGAAATAACTCTGGCACCAAGTATTCATGATTTCATGGCAAGCTCACACTTCCCTCAGCCACTCATTTCATCAAGAAACACAGAGAAGAGACAACGGAAAGAAAGATGGATTTTGATAGTTTCTAAAACTAATCAACAGTCCTGAGACTTGCAAGTCCTGCTCAGCTCCATGGGACTGTGTTCACTCCAATATGACCATATCCAATGTCCTCCCTGCCATACTCTTTCCAAAAAGTAAGAGAGAAGCACTCTCACAATACCTGGCACAAGGGAGCCCTGCAAGTGTCACAGGCAGCTGGGCACAGAGAGGAGAGCCCTTGGGAGAAACCCTCACGGTTTAGGAGCCTGTTACTACATTTATAAACCCAGAACACTGTGTGGCTAAATCAGTTAATATTGCTGGTAAAACACATAAACACAAATGCCAACAGACAATTCTTCACTGTGTCGGGTTTTTTTAGAGGGAAAAAAACCCCAAGAGTTTAAAATGGACTTGTAGCAAAGACTGTGATTAATGAGCTGAGCAATCCCTACTACATTCTCTGCTTCCTGGGGCTGCTTTACGCTACAAACATACAGACATTTGGTTTTAATTTCCCCAGGCAATTCCTGTTAACCCTGTTTCCTCCCTTCCCCCTTCCACCTCCTTAAAAATAAATCTCTAGCTAAATTAAATGGGCCAAATAAATCCCTAATGCAATTCCACCAACTCAGATAGTTAGACCAGCACGATGAGTCTTGTCCCCATATGATCAAGCAATCATTTGTATCTGAGACCTTAAAAAGCTCATTTACTGCTCTAAGAGTCTTTATTTTAACAAGAATTTTGCTTCACAAATGCATGTAACATTTAGATTGGATGAAAAGAGACAGACGTTTGCAAAAGAGTCTAATCACTATTTTATGTATAAATATACTACAAAGTGTAGGTGTATCTGCAGTTAGGTCTGCAGAGCAAGATCTCCTCTCCTCCCCTGCCTCTCCCAGGATACAGTTCAGCTCCTTGCAATAGGACTTAGAAGAAAACAACTTCACAGCATGGAGAACAGGCCTCAGGATCTGAGTGTTATTAAGAAAAAGCCATGTGGCCTAGTGCACCACATGAAACATCATCCTTGAGGGAAAAGCACAGACCTTGGGGAAGATCACATGCAGAAAGTTGCTTCCCATTGCTGGCTTGAACACATCTCGTGCTGCCTGTGATTAGAAAGTAACTACAGAAGAAATGGGTCTATTTAGCTCTAATTACGGTAGAGTGAAATTAGATACGTTTATTACTCAGAGATTATGGGAGGCACTCTGTACATAAGATTAAAATCCAGGTTAATTACTACCTTCACTGGGTGCAAGTGAAACCACAGCATAAACAAAGTCCTACTTAACATCCAGCTGGGTTTCATTTCTGCTTCACTTCTTTTTCTTTTTTTTCTAATCATTTATTAACTATATCATCAGATTTCTTACCTATAAACCCCAACCAAAATAGTTTTTGATTTTGTTTTGATCCCAGAGAAAACAGGAGGTGTGGAAATGAACATCTTCCACACAAACATGCCTGTAAAACTCAGGAAATAACAAAACATATGTTTGAGGTTTTTGGCTTTGGTTTGGTTGTTGGTTGCTTTTTTCCCTTAATTTACATGCTAAAAAACCCAAGAGGTGATCGATTAACTCCAGGTTCTGACTTCCAGAGCATGCTTTTTATTCCACTTCAACAAAAACTGAAACATTTGACACTTGGATTTAGATAATATTGCTTTTTCCTACTCCTCCTCTTCATTAAGCACAACAAATTTGTAACTAATTAACAAACCAAGATCTCTCCCTCAGTTTCATTAACAATTGCTTGAAAGCAACTGGAGTTATGCATATATAAGTGTATTGTAGCATTTGATGATGATTCAACAAAAAGAGAACATTCAGTGCTGAAGCACTGAAAGAACTGGAGCAGATGGAGCAAGCAAGTAAAAAGTTAAAAAGAGAAGCTTGCAGTGAAACATGGCAGCAGTTCTGAAACAAGACAGAAATTAAAAACGTCAGTTGACCAAAATGCTCTTCTGTTTATGTTAAACTTGGGTACCTTGGTCAAGTAACCAAAGCAGTGAGTTGAGAAGCTGCCATTGCTGAGAAGAGAAACGGGTGCTCCAGCCCCAGGGTAACCATTCCACAGCCCTCTGGAGCAGCTGAAGCAGCAGCACCCAAGCTCTCATCCACATGCCAGAGGCAGCACATTCCATGCACTGGAGGCCATAGCATTTCCCAAGCAGGGAGCTGGCAGGGACTCCCCTGCAGGACACTCCCCACAATACTTCTTTTGGGTTGTCCTTCTCAACCTGGGGCAACCTCAGGCACAGGTCACCTTTCCCAAGCCTGATCTTGGCCGTAGGCTGGCTACTGATGCATTGTTTCAAAGGAATAGATTTTAATCCATGTTTTCAAGCTGCAATTTTTAAAAAGGCCAATTTTCTACATACCTTGGATCAAGGAGACTCCTCAGGAACTGGAAGAGCAAGAACTGGTCCTGTGCAACAGGAGGAGACAGTATTGTTATTTTAAATAACATGCTGTAAAGCAGTGATCCCTGAACTGTATCCTGAAGAAAACAGTTCCCAGCTGGTTCCTGCTGAAGGAGCTGCTGTAGGCACGTCTTGCACTAATATTCTGAGGATGTGTTTGCTGCCAACAACTCAGCTCTGGGACTCCAAGCCACACTGAACCACAACCAAAAGCTGCAACCAGTAGCTCTGAGATGGTACATTTTTATGGCCAGAACTCTACAAACAGGCCAAATAATTGAGATGTAGCAATTCTTATCAGTGAGCAACTATTACCTATTTTTCTTCTGTTTCTGACACAGCAACAACTCACTATGACTCTTAGCAATCATTTCCCACTGACATCCCCACTGTACAGAAGCCCCAAACTAATGGAGTTGGACACTTCACCTGAAGGTTTGAGATGATGCTCTCGATCTGCTCGCTGAAGTGAATAGCTGCCAAGTCAGCTGCTTTACCTGGGCTCAGCACCAGCAGCTCCTTTGAGGAGGGAAACACAACCAAATTAATTGCTTTTGATCTCACAGGCAGTATAATTATGCAGCATCACCAAGTCCATCCAGAGTGTAAGTGCACCTTTGCGTAGATGCAGTGTAGGATAACAAACACCACTGCATGAAGAGAGATGTGGGAAAAACAGAAGAAGGGTAGCTAGTAAAAAGAAACTTTTGAAAGTTGATGATTTTGCTACACACCAGGCCTTGAAGAATACAAAACTCCTCACACTAAGAACCCATCTCAGTCCTAAGGAGAGGAAGTTATTCATCAAGTTTTCTGACAACTGCCTTTACCCCCTGCCAATGAGACATTCCCAGTGCCAACTGTGAGCCAGCAGGAGAGAGAAAACAACCAGCCCTTGGGAATTTCTCAGTCCAATGGAAACAGTGTTTAACTGCCTTGAACTGAACCAAACCAGAGGTTTAAAAGCAAGTTTCCTGTAACCATTCACCGTAACTGATGCCTGTCCAGACATGAAAAAGCAATTTCTTTATTTTAATAGAAAGAAACAAAAATCTTTTAGATGTCTGTGGGTTTGCCTTCTGCCAAGCTTGAGCTAAAATGCTTAATATCATACAAGTTTACACAACCCATAACATGAGCTTTTTGCTTCTAACCCTTCCAAATGCATCCCCACTTCCAAATAAATGAAAAGCAACCGCTGCAAAACAATACTGTGCACCTGGTAACCCTTCCCAAAAGCCCCTGCTAAACCTAAAAATAAGAAAACACTGCTTTACTGAACAAAAATAACTGTTACAGCAGTAAAGAAAGAAAATTTTCAGAAATTTACATTTGTTAAAAAACCCAAACTGAAGAAGCAGTAGCTCAGTACTCCTCAGCAGTAGTTTGGCATCCAGACAGACATAGCAGCCACCGAATACAGTCAATGCCAGCAACAGACTGGGGCAAAGGGAAGCAAGGAAGAGCCCAACCATTCCACAAGCTCTTTAGGAAGAGCTGTCACAGATGATGCTTTTGGTGAGGTTTCCAAAGGAAACCCTGCCCACCCCATAAGCAGCTCTTCAGTGTTTGGCCCCACAGCTTTACTGCACAAGCTCAGCCCGTCACTGCATCCCGGTGACTCCTTCACCCCACAAATCCAGGCGATCCAAAGCATCAGGAGATCTTAAGCACAGTAGTGCAGAGGGACATACAAAGGATGCTTTAATCTGTTTCTCTCTCTCTGGACAAACCCTCCCTGGGAGTCTCCAGGGCTGCTGAAGGTAGGACTGGCAGGCTGGAGGGAGCTGGCCCAATCTCCCTGCCTGGAATCAGTGCAACCTTCAGAGCCCATCTCCCAGTAAAATGTTTGGGGCTTGGGTTTCCATCCTCTCCCAACAACCTGCAAACATGGTACTGCTTAGACAGCCCTTGAGGGGACAGTACTGACACAAGACATGAGGGTATGAGGGCACAAAAACACCAGTACTGTGACTGAAGAGAACAGTTTATTTTTTTTGAGATAAACATCAAGGAACAATGGCTGTGGGATGATGGGGAAAATGAGAAGTGGCACTGATCACAAGCCCCACTTTCTGCCATACAATCACCAGGAAATCCTCTCCAGACACTGCAAGTTTTGCCTGAAGAGGCTGGTTTGCTGCATTCATACCTCAGCAAATGACAGTTGTCCGAAGAGCTGAAATCACAGCTTCACTCCAGTAAAATGTTATTTACTATTTAAAGTCTTCTGAATGTCTGAGAGCAGGATTAACACAATGGAAAAGGACAAAAGCCCACAGCAGCCAGCAGGCTGCTAAACCACGTAGAACTGTATATGCTGTTTAGCAATCCTGGGAAACAGAAGATGCCAAAAGGAAACAGGGAGCTGATCTCAGTAACAGCACCTAAGAAAGGTGACCCACAGAGCCCATCACTGGCCCAGCAGCTCTCTGGGGGACCAGGAATGCAGTAGAAGAAGGAAGGAGACACAAGAAGCAGCACAGCAGACAACAGCTTGCCCAACCTGGAATCCCAGTTGCTCTGATGAGGTTGCCATGAGCGAGGCCTACTCAGTCCCAGCACAACCATCCCAACCAGACACAGCTCTGCCAGTGCTTCTGGAGAGGGGCTGTGAGCTCAGAGAGCCACATGTCAGACAGCTGCATTCACAGGGCTTCTTTGTGCATTGTCTTTTGAATCAGTCTCCCTCTTGGTCCATTTTCTCATTAGTCATGCACTACTTGCAGATGCTGGTAGAAACTAAAAGTACTCTAGATGTGCCCATTAGCTTTTTGTCTGCCTCACAGGATACAGATTCTGTGGCCATTTTCTGCTAAGGAGTGTTGTCTGTAAGGCTTGTTTTATAGACAGAATTATTTTCCTGGCTTATCTCCAGATCACAGTGGCAGGGACTGACAGTACATTATAGGAACTAGAAATATTACACATTTCCCACATCTACTGACTGGAAAATCATTTCAGGCACATCTCCATCCCCTGAAGCAGATAGAAATTGAAGACATGGGAAAAATTATGAGCTGGACAAGTCCAGCAGCAGCCTGTGTCTTACAGAGAAGTCATGACCCCATCATCCCCCAGGTTAGCAGTGATAGGGCACCAGGGCTGAATGCACTTATCAGGATGAGGAACTAGATCCCACAGCCTGTGAGGTCAGCAATGTCCATATCCTGCCTTGCTGCTGCTGCATGCTTGGGAGATGGAACACTTGCTAATGGATCCCTCCCCTGCCCCACAGCATTCTCTACCCCCTGAGAAGGCTCCATTATCCAAAGAGCAGCAATTGAAAACAGGAAGGCAAGGAAGTCAGCCTGAATCCCAGAGAGGCACTTACACTAATGTGTGAGAGCACTGAGCTTAGGTCAGAGCTGTCTCAACAGCTGTGACTCAGCACTGGACCCTTGTGCCTATGGAAAAGCAGCCAGCAGATCCAAGAGCCATTAGCAGGAGCTGAGGGACCATGGGTGCAGGATATACTGTACATACCTCTATATGGTCCAAAGCTTTCTGCCACACCAGCTGCTTCTCCTCAGCACTGTAGCCAGGCATGGACAGGATGTTGTGGATGTAGTTGAAAACTTCTTCCTGCAAGGCACAAACCCATAAATGCTGCAGTGTGTTCTGCAGCACCGACAACACCGGCTTTTGGAAAGCAGAGTGTTTCCAACAGCCTTGGAACGACCTCAGGGCTACTCCTCTCTGAGCAGGGCAGGATGACTGATCTGCAGGGAGGCTGTATGTCCCTAAGGAGCTCTTGAAGAACTGCCAGGAAAGCAGACCCAAGAGGAACCTGATGCTAATGTGTTAAACATTGAGGTCAAAGAGAATTGTTCTTCCCCCATTAGAAATGTCGCCCTCTTGGATACAAGGAAAAAGGACAGGAATCGCTTGAGCTAGGAGCACAGGCAGAGAGAACACTGCCAGAGGGTAGCTCAGTTTTCCCAGCAGATTCCTGAGTTCCTCCCTGATGCTGGCCTCTCCTCCAGGCTCTCCTGCACTGGCCCCAGCTCAGGTGCTCCCCTGTGCTATGGTTTCCAACCACTTCACCATCACAACCTTCTCTTCTGACTTCTTTACCCACACAACATTCAGCATTGTGGGTTTAGAAGGACCTGGTGAGGTCACATTTGCCAGACTCTTATCCCAAGTTCTGTTGCTGGGAGGGAAGGGAATGCCTTAAAAACTGCGGCAGGTATGCAACTGAGACACATGCAGAAGGTGATGGCAGAGAGATAATAAGGGCAGAGATCCTGTGTCCAGGGGAAGAAATGTAGGGACCAATGGCAGAAACAAAGAAGTTAGCCACACCTGCAGTAAATCCCACCTTGCACTCAGGTTTGATGTACTAGCACTACATTTAAAAATACAGGAAAACTCTTGAGATTTTTTAAAAAAAGAAATCAGCTCCTCTTCACTAGACAAACACAAAACAGCTTTGACCACAACTAAGAAACCTCAACTGTTCAGGGCATTTTTAAGGTAATTATGCTAGAAGAGCAAGGCACCTGTGCCCAGCAGGACAGGCTGCATGGCCACAAAGCAGAAAGGCCAGGAGCACCAGGGTTACTCACCTTCCTCAGGGGATCCCGCAGGTAACAGCTGATGATTTTGTCATAGCGAAGCTGCCGTTCATACATGAACTCACAAATCTGATAGCTGAAAAGGGAAACTTCCCATGTCAGGAAAACCACTCAGCTGAGCCCAGCACAACAGGTAGGCAGCACTTGGAAGTGTCTTACATTGGAGTTTTCAGCACACAGGCTGGGTGGCTCCAGTGTGCTGGAGTACCATTTGTTCCAGCCCCAGGCCAACCTGCCCAACAACCTCCCTCTTCTGGGAAATTATCACCCAGAACGGAGAAAACTGAAGTTACTAAGGGGAGAGGCAAGGGACAGAGGACAACAATGCTTAATGAAATCAGGTCTCACAGGTTCTGCTGTCAGAGATGATCTTCCTTGTTTCCACAACACTCTGCTCTAAGTGAGGTCAATCCACTACACTAATTTGAAGAAATTCACTGAACATGACTCAACAATGTGTTATGACACAGCTTTCTGCCTTCACATTTTAATAAACATCTTCAATATTTTGAGACTTTACATAAAATCAGATGTAACTGAGGCAAACCAAATGAAGAGTCTGATAATTAATATTACATTATAGTTCTTTTAGCTCTGATGGAAGTGGCTGAGCCTGGGGGGCCTGGCTGTCAAATTCTCTGAAGCAAGGAGAAAAAATGTGCATATTAAATGTGAAAAATTGGATCGAGTTACTCCTTTCAGGACACACAGGAGAACAGGCATGGCACACGCCCCACTGCTCTCCCTCTGGTCCTCTGTAGCATGGTGGATTCATTCATGAAACACCCAAACACGTGGCCTAGATGAAGATGCCCTCCCTGGCTGGCTCTGTTCTGGCATGACAGAGTCTTTCTGGAATCATAAAGCATCTAAAGGAGATGCTGGAAATTTTCAGCCTTTCCAGATAATGTTTTTGTCTCTCCTACTCAATTCTAAAATAAGTACCATGGGGGTGGCTCCAGACCCCTTCACACTTTTAAATCCACCTGTGGGTCTCACCCCAACTAGGCATCTCCATCTGCCAGGGGTAGAGCATTTCAATATACAACTGTACCTCTGAACATAGACTGGGCTCTAGGACAGGGAATGTCAAAACTCATCAAGTCCCACAGGGCTTCTCCTGAAGGGTTTCCACAGCTCTACCCCCTCTTTTCTTAACAATGCTTTCTCTAAGAACACCCAGGAAGGAAAGTCTGAAACTAAACATGAACATCTTAAATGAATCATACTGTGAATGCACAAGGAAAATAACCCCAAACACAGCTACAAAGTAGAAACAACAAAATGGAATCAAAAAAGAGCTAAGGAAGAGCTTTAAAGGCAGTATTTCAATACAAGATCTAAAGGCAGTTTTTATATATTGTGTCCAGCAACTCACAACTCAGCCTTCTCTGCCATTTGGATAAGACGGCTCTCTTCAAACTGCACGATTCCTCCTGCCTGGAGCAGCTCTAGAAGGACCTGCAGAGATTGAATGCCAGTTACTTACAGGGCAGCAGCAGCTGCACAGCCAGTGCCACTGCGAGTACATTGCTCCTGCTCCATTAAACTTGGCAAAAACACAGGGCTGACTTTACTGATTGGTTAATTGATTGTCCTTTAACTAGGAAGGTCATGTGCTTATTGAGAACTTCCCTGCCTGTTCTTCCTCCTGCAGGCAATGCTGGGGTGGGACCCTTCCCTCCTGCTGTGCCCAGCACTGCCCAACATTCTCATGCCCGTGTCTCTGGCATGTGACCCAAAGCCCACCACCCACTCCAGAGGCCAAATTCTGCTCCTCAGCCTGGCCTTGCCTGGTGCTCCAAGGAGCGTTCCCTGGAAGGCTCTTACCTGCTGCCTCTCGGAATGCCGGGAGTCATCATCAGGGCTGCACAGGAACTCCAGCACCTGTGCCAGGGGTAGAGGCTGGTGTGAGCCAGGCCTGGCTGGCACAGCCAGGAGCACAAACTGACCAGCACACCCTGACCACAAGCAGTGGCAACAGCAAACCACCACACAATGGGGCCATCGGAGTGCACCTGGTCTTGGAACCAAGCTGGGAATACTGGAATAGCAGAGAACTGCAGAAGGACTCCTGGGAGGGAAACACAGGACTCTGCACCAGGATCTAGAACCACACTTTAGGGAACCCAGCGAATATAGAAGAACTCAGGGAACCCCAGGTTTCTGCTTTGGAATACACACCAAACAGCTGGCACCACTACACTGACCCTCTCTCTTGGAATGTACCATCTCACCAGGAAAACAGTAAATTATGTAATTCATAAAATTTAATATATGAGGAATGAAAGTGTTTCATCCAAATTTGTTTAGCCTCCACAGAGTTGTTCAGTCTTAAATTAGGACAAAGGACATATATATTCTAATTCATTTTTATTAGTGCTCATACATCCCTATTATCATCACAGCACAACTGCTGTAGCCAGTGAAGCCTCCTCCTCAGTCCCA
Source organism: Lanius collurio (assembly GCA_020086605.1). Taxonomy (NCBI): domain Eukaryota; kingdom Metazoa; phylum Chordata; class Aves; order Passeriformes; family Laniidae; genus Lanius; species Lanius collurio. The sequence continues at coordinate 421,751 of JACBWW010000019.1, read as the reverse complement.
GGAATTTCTGGGACCTAAGCTGGGATAACAAAGTTAACTCATGCAAGCTTTGGGCATACATTGGTGTAAATGCCTTTTTCAAACAGCAGAGAAGGTAGTGGCCACCTGATCTAAAAATGACCAGCTACACTTACGTGTTCTGTAAGCTCACTAATGTAATTTTAGTTGACACCCATTATCCCAGACTGGCTTTGTTTGGAAAGAACCTTAAAGCCTATCCAGTTCCAGCCCTCAACCATGGGCAGGAACACCTTCCACCAAACTAGATTGCTCAGAGCTTCCTCCAACCTGGCCTTGAACACTTCCTAGGATGTGATGCTGCTTCTCCTGCAGTTCCAGCCAAGCTGAAACACAATGTACTGTGCTTCCATGGTCTGTCCTACTCTGCTCCTGGGAAACCACAGCAACAGCCCAGCAAGATGCCACCTGTACCTCCAGACCTGCTCCAGTCTACAGCACTGGCCATGATTTCTGCACTGGTGCATCCTGCTTGGAATGCCACACACACTCAGGAATACTTGCCTGGTCAAACAGTGTCCTGTTGACAAACAAGGTGTTGTTGGGCTTGGCGAGCTGCCGGGCAAGAAAGGTAAAGAGACAGCCAACCTGGGATGGGGTGAAGTCTGAATTCTCCACCATGACCTAAGAAATGTTGGAGAGAAAAGGGAAAAATAAACCCGCATGGGATTGATTCTTCAGCTGCCTTTGGGAAAGTAACTGGGACAAGAAGAAATCCCTGTGAGCCATCGTGTCACCTCCAACCCCAGACACCTCCTGGTGTTAGTACATCCTGAAGGTCAAACACAAGTCCCCTTCCACAGCATGCAGCAGTGTCACCTGAAGACACAGACAGTGAATGTGTCCTTGCTAAAGCACTTCTGTCCCAAAGCTGAAGAGCCTCCACCTCTCTGCCCTAAACTCAAGGAAAGAATTCTTGCATGTCCTGCCTTTCAGGTGTGAAGAGGCTCCAAAATCCACATTTATCTCCACCTCTGCAGCCTGTGCTGATCATGGGACATGGAACAGCTTCTGAGCAGAGAAATGTTGTTACATTGTTAAAGTATAATTATTATAGAAGAAAAAACCCCCAAACACCTCATTTCAAGCCCCAGGCACTCACCACTTCAACTGTGGCATGCAAAGAACTACTCTAATAGCTAAGAAGTGACTGCAGGTTTGGGGAAATGCTTTTCTTACATTCAATTAATTGTTAGTCTAACAATATTTAGAGAAACTTCTGGCTGTGATGACTCGAAATTACAGAAAAAAGGAATATCTAACAGTCACTACAAAAGGGATTGGAAACACAGGAAGTGCTTTTTACCTGTATGGCATATAAAACATGAGCCTGGTGTGTCCTGATTTGGTGTCCTCCTGCTTCTAAAAAAATCCTAAACCCGAAGCGAAAGTGAAATGTGCCTCTTTGGAGAGTTCCCTCTAAGAGCAGTGTGTTTAGTTGGGAGGAAATCCATCACCTGGAAAATTCTGTCAGCTAAGATCTAAGAACTGCTGTAGCAGAGCCTCACCATGGAGCAGCTCGCAGTTTATAACCTCATTCAGTCGGAGGTGGCAGGAGTCAACTGATTTCTTCAAGTGACCCAGAGCTCCAGACCCCACAAGATGCTAATGGTTATGTGACACAAGTGAGGCAGGCAGGCCAGACACATTAGAGGATCAAGCAGAGCTCTGCTTGAAACACCAGCTAATGTAATCATTCTTTCTTAGTCTTAATTTTTTGTCTAAAAAGGTTGTTTCATACAGGACCGTGGTCAGAAGAGCATTACCTAACACCATTAAAATATTATTCACTGAACTATCTGGAGTGCTTTTTTAATTTTAGCTTTGTTTCTCACAAATTAGGTCCTTACACCCCTGGAACAGAGTAACCTTCCAGAAGCTGCAGGCCAGCCATGTGGATGATATGTTTGGCAAGGTTTTGATCGGCAGTAGCAGCACGTCTGCATTCACCAAACTATTTCAAAAGCCCAGCTATTTCCTGGGTGTTTTCTTTACTGCTAATGGAAAATTTAAATTGAAAGTTCCAAGAGCTTTTAATTTTCATCCAAAAGGACAGCAGATTCCACACTGACAGTTCTTGTAACACCACAGTGTTTGCCTGAAGATGCAATGCTGCAGCCCTCCTGCTGTTGGTGCCACAACAGGAACATATTCCCAGCAGCTCTGGAACATGGCTGCAGTGTGCCACCTCCTGCTGACAGCAGCTCAGGACACAGACCAAAGTGACTGAGCCAGCACAGAGCTAAAATACCCCTCCGAGCCACGTCCTGCTTGGGCAGGCTCACAAAACCCCTCACAGTGGCATTGTCGCTGCCCACTGCAACAGCACTGTCACCCAAGTCACTCACCGTGCCCTTGTCTCATCTATCAGTGATGACAGGGACAGGAAAATGTTCCTTATGGTATGTTTATACATAAACAGCTTCCAAGTGGAGTCACTCATGATTAATGGTGACAGCTTGGAGGGGAAAGCAAACAGCGCTTGGCAGCGAGAGCTTTTAATGGGGACATCCATTGTTGGGAACAGGGGCTGAGGATGACAAGTGATTTCCAGAGCACCAGGCTGGTAACTGACATTCCTCTTCTCTCCTAAACTAAAGATAGGTCTGTCATCCTGGAAATGCTGCATCCCAAACATAGCATTTACAGGAATGGGGAGCAGGGATTCAGCAGAAAAGCAGTGACACCCTGCCAAGCACAGGATCTGAAAGGCCTGGGATCCCTTAGATCTGGGACCTTTTTACCTGCTCAGAAGCAATCAGGGAGTAGATCCAATAAGAAGATAAAAATAAGCTTAACAGTGCAGAGACGAGAAACTTGACAAAGTATCACCCAGGAAAGGAGAGCCAAAGGAAAGCACAGGAAAGGAGCTCTGTCTGTCAGCATATTTAAAAGGCATGAATCATCACTTCTGAATATCCAACCGACAGCTTTGGCTGAGGTGAATCCATGCTCTTGCCCAGCACCTCCTCAGAGGTGTCAGCCAGGGCAGGACTGGAAACACCTCCTCCAGATTACAGCCCGTACTGCAGAGCATTGCCCACAATCAGCCAGACACAAACACAGTTCATTTTTAGGCACACTCACTTTCAGAAGAATGTCCACAATTCTCTGTTGATACTCCACAGCTTGCTTGTCATTCTTAAAGTCTTCAAAAGTCTGCAAGAGGCAAAACACTGACACCTTGAGCACAATACTTCAGAATAACAGCAAACAGAAAGCAGACAATGCTGCTTTAAGTCCTTTCTCTGTATATCTCTAAACAAAAGGTTCCAAGATACAATTTCCTCTTCTGTAACTACCAAAATGGTTTTTACACATTCAGGTTAAAGTAATGGGTCCAAACAGACACAGGAAATTGTAGAAATTTGGAAAATAAGAAAGACAGATCTCCATGCATGAGACAGAGGTGGGTACTAGAACACTCTTTACAAATATACTACTCTCATTTTACCTCTGTTTTAAAGACAGTCTCTGTTGCCAGCAGTTTCACTATGTAATGTCATGTTCATCACTTTGTATTTAAGGTCACAAAGGACTATTGTGATTCCCTCTGATATCTTATAGAACAACCACCAGAACTGTTCCTGCTCCAAGTCAGGAACTCCTGGTTTAGCTAAAGCATGGATTCATTGACAGGAACCTCACTGATGATGGGAGAACTGGCACTGCATTTTCCTCTCAGAAAGCCAGGGTCTCTTACCAGAGCCAGCACATTGAGGAATTCCCGCGTGTCGAAGTGCAGCAGGGTCCGAACATAGGGATACACCTCCTCATCCACAGATCCCTCAGCTGAGTGCAGCCGGATCAGAAACTCAAACACCTGCAAAGACAGAAGATTTCCTATGGATTTCAGATAACTGGGAGCATAAGTGTGTGAGAAAGCAGCATGTTATCTGCTTTGCACTTCGGCTTTAAAGCCCCTTAGGAGTCCATCAGTTCTTATTTGAGTGGTGTTTTCTGTTGCCTGTCAGCAGGAAAAATCCCGCTCCTTAGACTCACCAAACCAATTTAAGATCAATCAAAATTTAAGATCAAACAAAAATAAAGGCTTATTTATACTTTAGACAGAAGCATGTGAAAATTAGAAAACTCCCTCCCCTTCCTGGCAGCTTTCCTGGGAAGCTGTGCAACTCCTCCTCATCCAGGGCACAGCTCCTCTCCTTGTCAGCAGTTCACTTGGGAAGAGCCAGTCAATCTGCCCCCTCACTGTGAGGCACAAAGCTTTTGGCAATGCAAAGACTGACTGAGGTGCTTTTCAACTCTCTTCCACTGACTTTGCAGTTCATGAAATTTGAGGGCATCTTCCAGAATAAACTCCTTTTACTGAGCCCCTGACAGAGGTGTCCAGACCATCCCAGGGAACCAAGAGGGCAGGGCCAGCTGCAGGTGCCTCACCCAGGCTCACAGTAGAGCTGGCTGCCAGCAGAAAGTGAGCAGGTGGCTCCAGGCTGGAGCAGCACTCAGGACTATGTGTTGGGTACACACTGGCATCCCACAGACAACTGACAGGCCATGTGCTCTCCTAGCCATCCTCAGCAAATGTCGTGTTCCCTCATTTACTCCCGTTCTGAGTTAATTTTCTGCCAGCACAGTGGCAGTGAATCCAGCAGGAATTAGCAGCTTGCCTTTCAGACCCACACCTTCCCTGCTGGCCTCCTTGATCCCAATCTGGCAGATAGGAATGCTTAAGAAAACAAAACAAACCCACCAGACAAAAAGGTGTTACTTTGGCCCAGCTCTCAAGAACACCACCAGGAGTCACAGAAAGGAGAGGCTGAAGACTTCCCCGAGCTGCTGCTGCTGACTGGGCTCCTGCTTCCCCTCCTAGCCTGAGCAGGGGACAACCCAACAACTCTGAGAGAGGGCAACAGCCAGTGCCTGGGCCAGCAAAGGGGAGTGGACTCCCCTTTGTTTGAACAGCCACTGAGGAAAAGGGCTGCAGGAATCCAGAGCTACCACACATGTACAGCTACAAGTTCTGGGTTAGGGAAAAAACTCCCAAACACAGAAAAACTACAAACAAAAACCCACCCCTCATTCAAAAAACAGCGGTCCATTGTCCTGCAAAGAGAAAGTGCAAAAGAAAAAGCACTTTCTCTCACTGGAATCCTGAAACTGAAGTGAAATGCTAAACACACACACACAAAAAAATTCTGATAAAACCAGCCTGAAACTCAGGAATAAGTTTTGTGAGCACAAATCAGAACATCCTCTGTTTCAAGAAATTGTCAGATTAGTCCAGAGGAGTCAAAAGCCTTCAAGAAACCTACATCCAAGAACTACTTAGAGACATTTACCCCAGTGTCAATCCTGTGTCACATGCATTTGAAAACAGGGAAGACTCTCCCATATTTGACACATTAAGCTTAAAAAGAAGAAACAGTTACACATTTCTGGTAACTCTGTGGTAAAGAATAAGACAAAAAACCCTATCGCTGAGAACTCTGTGTTCCCATACCTCAATTTACAGCTAAAAGAAAAATATTAAGTTTAAATATTCAGGCTACAACAACTGTTTGATTTCATCCATTAAAAGCTAATTTTGTGATTACAGTGGGATACACTCATATCACAAAGATAGTTATCAGACTGATAATAGTTTTTCCTTGGAAACCGATGAAACAAGACATATGCAGCTTCTTCAAAAAACCTCATATGGGAATTTGCCTTCCAAGAGGTTTCTCACCTGATTTTTCACCAAAGGTACCAGATCTTCAGGAATATCACCCAGCGGATATGCACGGCCTGCCAAGCAGCAGCTACAGAAAAGGAGGGGAAAGGCATTTTAATACACCCTGACATTAAAGAGATTGAGAACTGTTCATTTTTTGACTTAATTTTCAGAATGCTCTTGACACAAGGCAAACCAATTTATTTTGTAAATCATGAAAGCAAGAAACATCCCAGGCAGCACTGCTGTTAATACACACTGAGCCAACACACTGCATGAATTTGCATGCAGGGGATGTCATTCCACAGCAGGAAAGTAATGGGAAAACTTAGGATCTCTCACAAAATTTTCCATTTTAGGAAGCTAGAGTAATGCAGAAGCTAACTTCACAACCTTGCATAGATCCCAGAAAGAGGAATTCACTAATGAATCCCTCCTGTGCAAGCTCCTGAGAACAACAGGGAACACAGCAAGGAGCAGCTGAGCACAGCTATCGCAAAAGGCAGGTCAGAAAGGGCCAGAACATGGCCTGCTACAAAACATGAGGCTATAGAGCCCTTGCTCAAGCAGCTCTGTGTCTCACACACAACAAAACTCACTCTAACCAAATTGTGAAATTAAAAATGTACATCAGCAGTAACTTGGGCTCTAAGCCTCCAACTTGATCCCTCCTATTCACGCACACCACGTGCAACAAGAAGGGATTGTAAATTTAAGTGAGCTGTAGTGAGTACCCACTGCTATTTTACACAATCTCTCTGGACCTGAGGCTCCCAATAAGGTTCTGCAACTACAGCAAGTTTAAAATCTGGTGCTACCACCAGGCAACTCCTCACATTTTCTGAGGGACCTTACCTTATATAAACAAGCAGCTTGTTGCCCATCACCACCTGCTCATCTACAAAACAAAAATTATCCATCACGCTTTCTTCACAAGACAAGAGACAGAGATGCAATTCTTCTCCCACACACACAGAGTTTATCATACAAAGTTGAGCAGCTTTACACATAGTAAATAGTACTAGAACACTCTTCTGTTCTCTAAGATCCTTATATTGGGTATGTATTCCCTTTTTGCATCTCTCTGTTGGATATTCAAAATATCGAGTATCAAAACAAGAAACCCTCAAAGGGAAAGAATTCTGTACCTGTGAGAGACTTCCCAGCATTCAGTGGAGGAGCAATGACTTTGAACAGCTTCTGTAACAAGAAAAATGGCAGTGCTCAAGCAGCTGGGAAAGCTCAAAGCAAAGAACTTGTGTGATATTAAAGCAGAGATCAGTGGGGTGTCTTCCCACAGAAACTCTTTATCACCATGTCTTTTAATTAAAAAGGCACAGAGGACTCCAAGACATGGCAAAAGATGCTGTTTACAGCTGGTGTTAGGACAAAACAGCTTTCATTCCATCAGCTCAAACCCTAAGCACAGGCCACACTAAAGCAAAGCAATGTTCAGCAGTCCCAGAAGTCAGTCAGAGCATAACCCACCTGCCCCACATCTTGTTCCAGTATCTCCTGCTCACCCAGCAGGGTTACTGGAGCCTAGTTTGGGCATGTAGAACGAGCGTTTGTCTAAACACTTGCCTCTAGAAAGCAAAGTTATTTGTACTCATATAGCTACTGCTTTTAAAATCATGACCGGCTAAAGAGCCTCCCTCCTGAGAAAAATCAAATGAAATTACAGCTGCTAAAACTTGGGCAGGTGAAGATTTTCCCATTCCAAGGGTCCCAGCTCTCTATTTTAGCACTACTGAGAAAACACCAGCAGTGCTTCCATGGTGAAACACGTTGGGGTTATAGAGCCATTGGCACATCAGGCACATCTCCAAGATAACCAGCAGAATCAATGGGGCCTCCAGAGAGAGCCTAGCAGTGAGTCCCGTGCTTCCTGCTGAGAGATGTCTCCCAGGTGCTCAGAACAGAGCCTGCCTCGAGCAAGGGCTGTTTCTGGCCTTTTGTATGAATTGTATACATGCAGTCTTCTTAAATCATCACGTTATTATCTTCTGCTGTTTTTCCTTTATATTTTATTAACATGACTGTATTTCCTGCCCTAACTTTGCAGAGGATTTCTGTGTCAGCAGGGAATTTGGTGTTCTAAAGCACAGTAGTTACAAATTACTTCCCTCTATTGCATCCAGTCAAATAAACTGCACATATCACACAATTTCCCCCTTGAAATGGAAATGAGCAAGAACACAGAATACAGAGAATAAGATAAGGCTTTGGGTTTGAAATGCTGTTCCTCAGGAAGAATGTGTGCTGCCCACCCCAGTTACCCCTTCTGCAAGAGCACCTCTCCTACCTCCATGGGACTGATGAAGTCGTTCATTCCGCTGTTGTAGACGTAGATCATGGCATCGTACAGGCGGTTTTCCCAGCACAGGAGAACCACCTGCAATGCAGCAAAGCACAGTGCAGCTACACAGCTGCTCTTAGCTCACAATTTTCTCACTCCCCAGGCCCTGTCCTCGCACTTCCATCATCCAAGAGTACAACTTTAAGCAGAATGAGAATTTCCACTTTCAGAACCAGTCTCTGCGAAGACCCCAAACCTCCCAAAGGAGTGTCCAACTTAATGTTCATGCAGCAAGCATGGAATCTGTCTGTCTAGATTCTCACATTCATATGAGGTTAAAGATAAAATTCTAAAAATCCAGTTCCTTCAAAAACCTTGCTTGCAGTAGTTTGGTTGGGTTAGTGAATTATAACATCAAGTCTCCAACCAGCTTCACCCTTGAAATGGAAAGCCATGCCATCAGGAAACACGGCTGCTGAGCATGAACACCTCCTTGCTCCACTAACTGTTGTGCAAAAGCAAGTACCCAAACTGACACAAACAGCTCCAGCTTTCTGTGCTCCTGCAGCCTTTGATGTCAGGTAAGGTACTCAAAATGGAAAAGAGTGATTGGGAACAATCCTTAAGAATCTTCCACCCCAATTCAACTGCTGATGCATTAACCTAAACCAAGACACAAAAAAATGGGGAGCAAAACACAGTCACACTGTACAATTCCCAACTCACTGAATTTGATCCCAGGGACACAGGGAACCCTGCATGCGATGCTGTGCTTAAAAGCACAAGATGTTGTAACTGCTGATTTATTCAGAGGAGCTCAACACAGTATGCAACACAACCACTCACCTGCTGTATGTCTAAACTGGTGATATCCATATGCACAATGCAGGCTTCCAAGTTTTCCAACCTGTTCTTGTCTTGGAAGTGAAGCAGCAAGTCTTTCATCACTTGAGCTGTGATTCCCATCAGCTTATCACTCAAGATATATGGCTCCAAGCACTCCAGAAAGATGCCTTTAGCTACAGAGTTCTCACTCATCTTATCATATATCTGGTTAAATAAGAGATCCCTAAGAGGAAGGAAGAGTTTAGTTATCAAATAATTTTATTAAAATCTCCTTGCTTATCTACTTTCCAAGGGCTCCAAATTAAACTCCATTTTCTCTGTATCTCCCAGGCTCAGGAACTGAATGCCCTCTTCAGCTCCTGTACTGGGGCAAGTTACACAGCATACATCAGCTATGGATGCTGCAGCAGAAAAAGTGCTGTTAGAAGGGAACTGATGATGATGATGACAGGATAATCTATCAAGGCAGGTTCTTGGTTCAAAGTAACTTTTCCTCCTCAATACATCAATGCAAATTTAAGAGACGGTTTTGTGTGAGTACTGAGTTCCTGACTTCGGTACCAGTTTTTAGGCATTCCTCTGAACTGTGATGTGACATATGCTATGAAATGATGTGATGCAATTCCTCTACACCACAGAGACAGCACTGGGGTGCTGGGGTCTGCCCTGGGGGACAGGCCTGCCAGCCCAGACTTACATGCGCTGTAGCAGGAGACAGTAATCCACGATGACAGGCACCACATCCTGGGGAACAAACACAACAAATTGTAGGGACTGACCGGTAAAAATCCTGCCAAGCAGCACATCCTGCAAAGCATGAAATGCAGCCTGGACAAGACAGAGCAGAAACAATGAGGTGTCTGACTCAGCTAGTAGCTGGCACAGTTACAGGTTTTCCATATGCCGGTGCATATGGAAAAAAGCTCTGCTGACACTCCTGCAGAGCATGGAGGGCACACAGGCTCTGCTCTGCCACCCACTACACTCATGTCCTGATTTCATGAGTGCACACAACAGGTGAGAGTTCAGCTGAACCACAGCAAGGTTTTTCAAAAACCTTGTAATGTTTGCAGTAAAACAAAGTTAATTAAAAAAGCCAAAAGATTTCTACTAGAGTCCTCTGGAGCACCATACCTGAAAGTGCTGCTCCATAACCTGGATTTTTCCTTGGTCAGGACATTTCTTCAGAGTCCGATCGGTGTAATGGAGAAGGATTTCAACCATCTGAATTACAATACATAAGAAAACTCATTCAAATCCTATATTGAGGCCCTGCTTGGTAGCACATTTCAGACTGGCTTGGGGATTGGCAGCACTGTAAACTCTGCTGTCCCCTTTTGGGTAGGAAGTGCTGTGGGCAGGAAGGAGCAGAGGGAAGAGGCCGCCAAGAGATAGTGGTGTGACAATGGCACTGAAACGCCCAGAGGGATACTGAAGGCCTGCATTAATTTTAACTGACCACAGAGCTGGGCAGCCAGCCCAACATGCCAGTTCTCAGGCTGGTGAACACATCCTGAAGCACAAGGCTCATCTAGGCCATGACTTTACCCAAAGCTTAAGTTAAAGTATATTACACAGTAAAACATAGCTACCTGCAAACAAAATAAGAACAGAGTACAGCTAAATAATTATTGCAGGAAGTGTGTATTTTAAACATACCCCTCTCAGAAGCAACTTCCTGTAACAACTGAACTGGGGCAGTTGAAGAGTTTAGTCTATGTCCACATAAACACAGAGTACAGTTTCCATCCTGGGAGTCAGCAAGTCACATACTGATGGACATGTGCCAACCGAAGGTCAGGAAACTCCAGAGTTACCTACACAAAAGGTTTCTCTTCACTGTGAGGGGACCAGGGATCTCCAGGCCTGGATGATAATGTCACCTTTTGGATTGCTAATGCTGCAGATTTTATCCCCACTTTTTCCCATATGGTATTTCCAAGTTTTTTCTAAAATGCTGCTCCCAATTTTAGCAAGATAGGAGCATGTACATATTCTAGAGTCAGTTGGATTAACTCATGGAGAACAGAAGCCATTCCTTTCAGGAACACAGTATCACACCGGCACACATGAAAATTCAGTTGGGAAGAGCTCAGGGACTCACTCTGTCAGCAATGACTGCTTTCCTCTTGCTCGTGTCCCCAGTCAAGCCTAGAAAGAATGAGGGAATGGGGTGAAAATCAAAGCTTTTCTCATCTAAGTTACCATTAGAAATACAAAAACTCCAGTTCAGATGCTAACGCCACTACCCTTGAGATGTAGAGGTCAGGATATGTACACAATTTTGTGTTCTACTTTTAGCCCCCTCTTCTTCCAAAAGGTTTATTCTCCTCACTTAAAGACTGTTGCAGCACAGGAATGGCAAGAACAGCTCCGCTGTTTAACACTGAGAGAACAATTAATGGAGAGCTGTCAAAGATTGTACATGAGGGTAATTGCTGGAGGAGGTCTTGATGCAAAGAAGCTGAATAAAGTGCACTAAAAGGGGAAAATATCATAAATGCCAACTCAAAATGACGGTTTTTTATTATTCAAAGCATTACTATTTGCTTTATTGTCCTATATCCATGAATTAAAACAAGACATCTTCATATACCAGCAATTTCACAGCAGGATCTTGTCCTGGGAACTTGCATCTCATCTGTCAACGCCATCAGAAATTATCTGCTGTAAAATCAATGTGTCTGGTACAAATCAGACCACACAAGTGGCAGTTTCTGGCATAATTAACACACTTCTCAAGCAACCTCCTTTGTAGGAAATGTGGTGCCAAAAGCCAGTGTGATTCTTTCATTTCCTTGTACAGTCAGGGGAGTGACCTGGATCAAAGCACCTGCTTGGTAGAGCTGACAGAGAATCACACTGAGAATCACTATAGCTCATGCATGGCCTTCTGGAATATTTTAGCAGGCTGGATATTCAACATCTGGATCCACCTTCTTCATGGCAAAGTGACAACAGGATGAAGTCACACACAGATCAAGTTTGACTTTCATTTGAAATCAGCAAGTTGCTAAAGAGACTATAGCTAAAAAAAAAGCATCCAAAAAACTCAAACTTAAAGGTTGCTTCTGCCAAACCCAAAGCAACACATCCTATTTTCTCCAATTCAATTCTGTTTTCTTCCCCTAAAAAAGTGATTGCTTTTAAACATGCAGATGTTCAAAACCATCCCTAGAGGTTTCACTTAGAAGCAAACAAACTTACCTACAACAGCCTTTGCTTTACCTTCATAAAAGGACCAAGCAAGAGCCAGGGCATCTGTGAGACGTTCTTGTTTCAGAATGTGGTCAACTCTCTAAAATAACAAGAAACACTGGGACCTCAGAACCACAGAAAAGATTATTCACTCCCCTTCAAGACCAGCGTTTCCCAGTAGTGGGTCACGGTCATCGGCAGCAAGGTGACAAGACACCTCAGAAGTTCTCACCACACTGCAGTAAAGGACAGGATCTCAAAGAGGTGCTCTCAAATGGACATTTTCTGCTAGACTAGGAAATGTCAGGCTCCAGTACATCAAGTCCCTATGGGGGACATTTAAAGTCAGATGCTTGATGGTTGGAGACCCCCAGCACTGACTGATAAACAAAGGATAAACATTTTCCATTCCCCATCCTTGCCTCATCACTCGGAGCACAGTGAACAATTCTGCCATGCTTTCAGCAAAGCGTGTCCTCATCCTATCCCCTATTTTCTCCTGAGCTCACGGTCAGCAAGGACTGAAGTAGATCACAAGTCACAAGTGTTTTCTGCTTTAAGGAACTATTAACACCTGAGGTCGAGCACCACTGGCCTCGGTATGATAGGACAGTGTCAAAGAAGAGAGAGGGAGGAGACATTCAGGGTCCCAGCCCAGCATTCTGTCCTGCAGCAAGAACTATCATCACACACTCAATTCAAACTCTTGGTTAAGTCCCCTATGATAAAGAGGTACAAGTGCAACATAGCAGAAACCTTGCAGTAACTTAGGGGTTGTCTCAGAGCACAAATTGTGTGTGACTTTTGAATTCCCAGAAAATCTGTTCCTGAAATCATGGATCAGAGCAAGACTCTTCATTATAGCTTACTAAACCAAATTCACTGGTGAATGGCTGGAGACAAAACCAGCAGAGATAAGTGATCTTGGTAACTAAAAGCTCAACAGAGCTCAACTGTTCCTATCCTATTTAAGGTCCTGATATAATGTCATATGAAGGAGTTTTTACAACCATGGATGAGGAAAACTGCCCTAAAGCAACCAAGTGGAAAAATGGTGAAGGTCACTGCTTAAAGGAGAAATGTGAGATTGCAAAGAAATGGCTACCAGATTTCCTTGGGAATCAGCCTTGAAGCTGATTCTGGATTCAATGAAGCCTTCTACACATAGGCATAAGCTGAATTTACTATTGAAGTTTGCTGACAACAAACTGGCAGCATGTGAGGTGAGACAGAAGAACAGAAAGGCAAAGGAGATGTGCCCCTGAAGCTGATAACAAAAGAGTGATGCTACCCAACAGTACAAGCAACTTTCAGCAGAAATCACTGGCTACAGGGCCAGTAAATCTCCAGAGTGCCCAAGTCACTGACATCACACAGCCAAAGGAATAGAAAAATGAGATCTAAGATGCATGAGAAATGACACATCTAGCAGAGACTGTGAAGAAGGGGTGACACAGGGCATGGCACTTTTAAGACCTCACACAGCAATATGTGGCTAACTGTTTGCCTGTGCCCAAGAAACCGAGCACACAGGACATGCAGAGAACAGGGACTACAAATAAAAAAGGAATGGGAAAGTAATCTCATGAGATGAAAGAGCGTTGCTTAGCCTTGCAAAACAAAGCCTGAGAGAGAGCATGCACACACTGAATAAACATACTGCAAAGTGGTGATGCAGGAAGGAAAACTGCTGTTTGATTCAAGTGAAAAGTACCACACAGGAATAGACATATATAGATCACTAAGACAGTGATGGACATTGATGGGGTTTCAGCTGTCACAGAAATTAAGTTCCAAAAAAATCTTCAACCAACAAGGACCTAAAATCCTGTGAACTTTCTAGGTAGTCTTAGATGGATTTTATGATGTAGCTCCTGCAGTAGCTGGGGACAAACTCCAGTGAAGCAGGTTCTCTTTCAGTCCTGGATGCTTGTGTGGCAGACAGAAGGCTTGCAACACACACTCTTCCTAAGTCATGCATTGCATTAACAAAAGTTGACACAGACATGATGCCTTGTTTGGGAAAACAGGGACTCCATTCAGCCTGCAAATTTATGCAAGCTGGAGTCCCAGAGTCACCATGAAAATCAGTGTATCCACAGCACTGGCTCTGTGCAGCCATCAGGGATCCTGAACACAGTACCCAGAAAATGCTTCACAATGCTGCCTCCCTCCTTTAAGCTAGATTTAAGCAACTCAAGCCTAAGCTGTACAGTTTCCCTCTCAACGTACCTCTCTCCAGCTTCTCAATGTCATGACATGAACAGACTAGGAAAGAAAAAATAAATTGGAAGTTATTTACTTGCAGTTGCTCATGCAGCCTGTAGTACCCCACAGATCCACCACAGCATGCCAGAACAGATGACTAAATAAAGCAACCCTCAAGCAGTATAAATCGGAGCCCAGTTTTAGCTGCTGTCTTATTTTCTTTTATTTATTCCCTAGCACATTTATAACAGAGACAGAGAAGCTTAGGACAGAGGAGATGTCAGTAAAGTAAGGCTAAGTTTACCCTGGAGCTGAATGAATCAGGATATTGTGAAACGATAACAATGTCTTACTCAGCCCATACCCTGGCTAAAACCAAATTATTGCACATTTCCTTCACCCCACAACATACGTGCATAAAGAACCCATTCCCAGTACACATCTCCACAGAAGACAAATTGCCCTTTTCTAGAAGAGCTACCATCATCAGTGAATGCCCAGTATTTTACTGAAAAATTCCCCCCACCTACCTTAGTTCCAAGGTAGAAGATCTGACCACCACAGCTGCTGATAGACTGGTAACAAGCTTTCTCTCCAACGAGTGCCTAGAGGGAGAAAAATCACATACAAGTAAAACTGCCTTTTGTTTTTGTAAAATTTCCCAAGCAACATAAACACACTTCCAAGATCCTTTGTATGCAGAAATCAAAATGAAGCTGGAGAGAGAACACAGGTTGCTGGGCAGTAATACGTCAAAGAGCTCTGCTGTCACTCCTTCCTGCTTGTGAACTCAGCTTCAAGTGCTGCTGAGCTCTGGCTACCCAAAGACATGATGAAGTAGGGCTCTGTGTCTACCCCCAGGTGCCAAAAAGTTATGGCAGCCCTTTTCTTGCCACCTGCTTCTTCACATATCTTCCTCAAGAGCAAATGTGTAGGGCACACAGATGGGAAGACAACCATTGACGTGAGAGTTGCTACAACAGCAGCTTGACTGCCAGTAACCAGTGCTCCAGTCTGTGGTGTATTAAGCAAAAAATTCTCTTAAAGAATAAAGCACATCAGCTTTTATCTAAGACAGAATATTCCAAAGCTTGGCAAAGGAAGAGCAGTTCCTACAACCTTCAATGCACAAAAGGAAACATGAGCTGTCTGTTAGCTGCCCACATCACCAACATGTGTGACTCCTGAGATGTCCCAAAAGGCTTTTTCCCTTCAAGCTTCCACTTAGGGCCTACGTTAAACACAGCTGCAAACACAAACAGGCCACCAGTGCCTACCAGGGCCTCGCTGACATTGCCCCCTGTGGCCAGAGACTTGAAGTGGCTGCTGTTGTAGACCAGCTGAACCTCTGAGATCTCGACGGTCTCCAGCTCCTCCTGAGTCTGACGGTCTATGACGTGCAGCTTCTCCACGCTGTCGAGCAGAACTGCTGTCCGTGAGTTGATCCACTGCAAAAGCACCAAATTCCACATTTCAGCCATGCATTCTCCATTAGAGCCAAGGAAACAGGCTCTGGCCATATTCCTGAGTACACTACTGGGAGTTCTGGCAGGGCCAGTAGCTTTGTTACTGTACACGGCCACTTCACAACTGCACACAGGCATAACTTCAAAGGCAGAGATAGGGAGGGTCCTTCTGGAGAGAAATTACATGGAATCTTCACAGAAAACAGCTGTAGATGAATGGCAATCTACCAGAGCTCTTGTCCTCTTGGCACACTGTTTATGCTCCAGCACGCTTTACATCCAGAGGTGTCAAAGCCAAGACAACTACACCACCTGTTCACAGGCGGTTACCACACTGTACTGGTTTACCACAGAGTCCCAAGCTTAAGGACATTTTCAGTTAGTTATCACCAGATAGACACAGCCAAGAGCACAGAACTAAGGGCTACTGAGACAGATTTACAAGAAAACTAGTGCAAAAAAAAACATAACCATCCTGTAGTATAGAGACTTACAGTAAAGTTGATGAGATCATAGTGCAGATGAAGCTGCCTCTGCTTTGTGACGTGTATTGCACCAGTATCATCCCTCTTGACCTAAAAGAAAAATCGGACAAGGCTGACTCAGACTCAAAGACTTCCTTCAGTTCAGCCTCTCAATTCCCACAGGGGGCCACACTTGAATCCAGGAGTCTGGAGCTCTCTCCACACAAGCATCTCAGCAAAACAAGCTTAAACATTCACCCTTTTCTTTCTCCCACTTTTACTAAGAGAGATGACAGAGGAGAAAGAAGACTCAATCCAGACAACACAGCATCTGGGTACTTAAACAAACCTTAAGGTCCAACATGATAGCGGAGCTGGGCAACAACCTTAGCACTCCAAAGCGAAAATACCAGATGCTCCGAAGCCTAGGTATTGCTCTCATATTGAAATCAGCATGAACTTGTCTCTAAACAACCATATCTGCACGTGTAACTGCTGCAGACCTAAACACCATGATGAGCAACATGCCCTGAAGGCAAACACCAACAGGACTGAAAGCTCTTTTCTTAGTGTTTTATACAATTTTTTTCCAGACGCACGTTTTAAAACAAAAACTAAGATGGTGTCTCAAATTCACATGCTCTCTCTGAAAACAATCCACACTCTTATACCTCCAGTAGAAACACAGAAATCAATACTTCTGGAATAGATAAATCCCATGCCTCCAGGCACGGGCACCACTGCAGCTGAAGAGCAGTGACCACCAAGCTGGTTTTCCCAAGCCAGTGGGAAGCTGCAGCTGTTCCCAGCATGCACAGGTACCACACCCTCACTGAGACAGAGGGTCAATCCCTGGATGTGTGGATGAGACGTGACCACCTGAAAGCAGCACAAAACAGCCCAGGCTCACCAGAAGAAAGTGCACAACGTCTCCTCGACAGAAGGCAAGCATGGGGTTCACCGAGGTCTGCACAGCCACAAAGTGCCACGCCAGCAGAGGGACACTCGAAGGGTCCATCTGTCACACAAAAAGCACAGCCAGTGGTTAAGGCACACCAGGCACACCCTCAGCTCCAGAACACACATGGCTCATCAGCTGCTTTGCACTGACTGTGCATTGTACACACAGGGGCTGCAAAGCAAATTCCTGGCAGCAGTTCGTGCTCTTTGGTCCAGCTACATGTTTGGGAGCAGTGTGTGTCCTTGGCAAAGTGGATACCCAGACATAACACCACTGGTGTCTGAGCTGCTCAGGGTAGATCCAATCCCACATGGATACATGGACTATGACAAGCTGCCGCTTGGTATCAGCCTTGTCTCCATTCTCCTAACACAGCCTATCCTACATCTGCCCCCAGCTGCTTTTCCAAGAAGAATTATGCCATTGACTAGTGAAAGCGAATAAACAAGAGTTTAGAAGACTGTTTAATGCTCTAAATCCTCTTGATTCCTGTCTCTGTAATTAAGGGGTCTGTTGTGTGGTTCTAATGTAAAACAGTGGCCCCAGTGCAAGGTGATTGCAGCCATAATCAGGTCAACATCCCATCTGTGGGTGCATCCAGGCTGCAGCAGGAAAGACAAGAAGCTGAGGGGCTCCCTCCTGCTTATTGGAGAAAATCAGCATCTTCACAGAGGTACAGCTGGAAGCAGCTTATCACCTCCTTTCTGCCATAATCTGCACACATCAGACCCACAGATTATCACTGCAATTCCTCAGTACTCTGGAAGGCAGTGGTAGCAAACACCTGTTCCTAATCTTATTCCCTTCAAGAGAATGTTTGTAGCCATAACTCAAATAGCACCTGCTTGGCTTAATTACTTACACGGCCATAGGGAAAGGTCATCCACACTTTCAGAGATGGCTTCAGGCCAATAACCAGGATCTTCAAGGAAAGCAACAAGGCAAAACAAAATGTTTGAGTATACAGCAGAGAACTTCTCCTATGAGATCTCTCACGTTAAGCCTTCTGCAAGCAGCAAGTTACCTTAGTGAGGGAGGCCATGGCCAGCAGCGAATACTGGGTGATAGGATGGTCTCTCAAATCAACCTTTGCATGTAATGGCTCAATACAGCAAACTTCCCCCTTGGAGCCACTGAAGAGACATCGAGACTCGCATGATCGCACTCCCATAACCCTCCTGCAAAGAGCAGAGATCAGCTTGGTGGCAGCCCAACAACCTCAGGAGTGATCCTTCATAAATACTCCTTCTAAAAAGTCCCTTGCATAGTTCCAGGGATCCCCTCTGACGTGTCACTGGAGGCAATCCCATACAGCTGCTCAGACACAGACAAGAATTCCTTAAGATCTTATCTGACAATAATGCTTGGGAAATTCATGGACTTCATCAGATTGACTGTCAATCCTTCTCCTTGTCCTTCCTCATGTTGAAGAGGCCAAGAGAAAAATGAGCAGCTGCTGCAGGACAGTTCTTGCTAATGAGCCAAGGCAAAACGAGAGGCAGCACTTTTGTGACAGCTCCTAAGAACCCACAAGGAGTGCCAAATTCTAGGCAATACAGAGACACCTTAACAACTAAGGCTGTTCTTTGACTATTGCACTGCCACACAGCATCTTGCTTTAGCTGAGAAATTACACTGCAGCTCTAAATTACACCTTCAACATTCAGACAGTAGCTTCATTGGTTTCAATGGGGTCTTTTCTCCTTAGGTTTTAGAAACTATGACCCAGAATTGGTTTCTTGCACTTTCTATGGGTAGAGTTATTGCTTACTTAAATGACAGTTCAAACACGGAGCCTCCGCTGTCATTGCAAATTGCAAGTGTTGGATCATCTGTAAACTGAGCAGAAAACAAGATTAAAATGGCCCTAAGAAATAAATAACAAAAAAAATGGATGTGAAAATAAAGCACACAGAGTACAAGCCGTGCACCCACAGAAAGACACCTTTAACATATTGAGTTGAGACAATTACTGGGGTTTTTTTTATGACGTGCAAGAAAAGCAAGGTTTGTGTTTCACTTGCATTACCCCAGCAAGCCTTGTTGCCAGATTTTAGTACCAAAGCCCCACTACTTTCTGCTGCAGCTCAGAACTACAGCACACCAAAACCTGAGCTGCCTCTAGAAGGGCTCTCAGCCTCAAGCCTATGGGTTGGGGCCAGAGCTGGTGGATGGGCTGAGGTCACAGACATGCCCAAATCAGAAACACCCAGAACTTCTAATGATACCAAATAATTCAGACAAATAAAGGATCACAGTCTTGGCTAGGGACACTTCTGGAGGTGTTTGCAACCCAGAATCTCTAAGCCCACAAACATCTGAGGCCATATAAAACAAAGCCAGGCACAAACTCAGATACAATTTTCTGTGTATGACAGTAACACTAAGCTGAACAAGAAGCCATAGATGATTTCTCTTTCAATCCAAAACATTCCCAACAAGCTATTTGAAAAATTGCTGACAGAAGCTATTTCTACAGCTCAGATTCTTTTAAGTTGAAAGTTGGCAAGTCATGTATCCAGGTCAAAACACTGCAAATTTTAGAGAAATGTGTTCTAACAACTAATTCTTCATACATTTTGGCATTGGAGAGAGGAGTTACAACAGACAACAACTGCTGTTTGCTACAGTACAACTCACAGCCAAAACTGTTATGTCAGTATACTCAGTTTCATTTTTAAATAAAATTTCTGCTCATTTTTCTCATCTCTGGATACCACTGCAACAGGTAGCTGCTCTCATCTAAAATCCAAAAGTACTGCACAAGGAAAGACACCACATCTGACTGAACAAAAGTGGGATAAAAGGAGTACATTTAGTGTTTATTACCTTGACATGCAAAATGGCTGTTCCTGGGGGGTGGGCATCTGTTATTGATCGCAGCAGCTTCCCACTGGCCAGATCCCACATGGTGATCTGCAAGCAGATTATACTCGGTACACCTTCACAAGGGGTTCTCTCCATCACTTTGTGCATTACAGTACAGCAACAAATTCCTATACTGACATTATCACCCTGAGTTAGTAGGGGTTTCATATCAAAGAAAAGTGACCTAAAATCTGTTCCTGTCCTGTTTTTCCAAGCAGTTCACTTGTTAGTGAACTTGTTTAGAGTTGACACCATGTGTTATGTCAGCTCTGAATCGTGTGCTTCTGGCCAGCTTTTCCCATGGGCCCAATCTCCCTCACCTCAAGCTATCTGCCTGATAACAACATTAAAGAGTGTAAGGTAACTTTGTTACCACCCAACAGGTCCAATGCATTTCTCTCATAGAATCAGTGAACAGGTGAAAAATCTCTTAACACCCCTGAGCAAAACTCAAGCATCTCCATGGCTACCATGAACCTTGGCCCGCTTCTCCTCCTGAGCTTGCTCAGCATGACAAGTCAGGTAAAAGGACAGACCCTGGCTTGTACTTAATATTAAATTCAAGCAATTTCTCAACTAAGAAGTAAGAAGTCCCAAACTGCTCACTGCATAACTGAAGAGTATTAACAACTCACTGAATAACTGCCCAGAAGAGCTGAGATTACAATCTGAATAAAACTTTTTTTTATGGGAAATAGTACTTTATATGATCCTATAAAACATCTATAAACACTTCTAGACCATATGTTTCTGAGCTGTTATTCCAAAATGTTTTATCTGAGCATCATTTAAAACCAGCTGCTGTTCTGCATGGATTAAGTATTTTCACATGGCCTGCAGCAGGCTGTCTTTTAGTCCTACTACAGGCACAGGAGTGTGCTTTATCTACTCAGAAGGTGAAAGCCAAAGGAGTAAAGGGAAATGAATGTAGAAAGAAAAAGTAGCCACCTTTGTATTCCTCTAAATGTTACCAAGGTAACATTTCACCTATTTTGGTTTAGTCTGGTTACTTTTGTTCAGGAATTGCTTTCTCTCCTTTGGTTCTTAGAAGGGCATAGAACTACAAGACTCAACCCCTTTTCCCTACATTCAAAAGCTATGCTTCTTCTGTCACACAAGTAAGGTATTAGCTAAAATTAATTTTGGGGTTACATATGAGTTTAAAGAACTTCAAGTCATCACCCCAGTAAAAAACAGCTTTAATTACGATGCACAGACCTCAGAGAGTGACCCAGAAAGACTAAACTGCTTGTCCCAGTGAGCCATTGCATATTTCAGTGTTGGGGTTTGGGGAGTTCCCTTTCTCTTGAGGAATCCTTGAGGAATAATCTCCCGTTTATGTTACTGAGGCAAAAAAATTGCTGGGTACTTGGGAGAAACAAAAGAACTGGCGATGGAGAGGAGGAGCTCTTTTGGGCTAGTCTTCACCTGGGTGTGTGCTGGGGTACTCTCTCGGTGTGGAGATGGGGAGAGAGGCTGCCATTCTCATCAGCACTGTAGGTTTCCTGCTGCTTTTGCTTTCTGCCAGAAAAAACCCTGGGATCCCAAGTCTGTCCTTCCCTGCCCCTGGGGAAGCTGGGCTGCAGGCACCCTGCTGCCTCGAGCCTTTGCTACTCTGTAGCCCTGCCCCTCCTGCCTTGCGGAGACCTCCGGAGATCCCTACAGCAGCTCCGGAGCTTGATACACCTCACCTGTCACCCAGAACTTGTGCTCCTACTGCTGCTCCAGACTGCCTGGCCAGGAGAGCCCAGACAGACACCAGGATCAGCTGCCCAGGGAGGTTTGTGAAGCCCTTTTTGCACCCCTTCCCGGATCTCAGGCGGCCATTACTGCATGCTCCCCGAGCTCGCTCCGGAGCGCCCCCTGCAGCCGCGGGGAACCATCGCACCTGCCCTGCTCACCGGGAGCCGCCAGCGCCCCTGCCGGCTGTGACTGGAACTGCACCAGAGGTGAAAGGGCCTGACAGCCGAGAGAGGCTGCACTGGGTTTGTGGTTCTGTTTGTTGTCACCACTGTAGTTATTGTTGTTTGTTTGCCTGTTTATATATCTGTATTTTAGTAAAGAACTGTTATTCCTATTCTTTATATCTTTGCCTGAAAGCCCCTTAATTTCAAAATTATAATAATTCAGAGAGATGGGGGCTGCATTCTTCATTTCAAGGGAGGCTCCTGCCTTCCTCAGCAGACACTTGTCTTTCAAACCAGGACACAGTTTAACAGGAATTATGTCACAATTAACTGAACCCTTTGCAATATTCTGCATTACTCACTTCCTCCACTGAAAGCTCCCCCAGCAACCTGATTTAGCAGGACCTGGCTGCCTGCCCCAAGAAGCTCTGGGTACATCACGCCAAGTGTGCTGCTTCTGAGCACTGAACCAGCCAACAAACAGCTACAGACTGAGGGGGCTTGGCTTGGAGCTGTCGTCACCTCCAGGTAACCTCGCAGGACAGAGCACTGGAGCAGCTCATCCTTTGGGAATTACCTGTCCTTTTGCAAAGCCACAGAGCAGCCTGGAACAGTCATTGTTGATGCTGAGAGCAGAGATGGCCCCGTACTGGGCCCCAACCGCAGTGCTGCCCAGACACAGCCGGAGAGCCTGGTTCTGATCTGGAGCAGAACAATTGGTAAGAAATTAAAGGAAAAGCAATGGTTAAAATTAACATCATACAATTTTTTACACATACAATTCACCTGGGGTACATTAACAATTCACACACTTACAGTTCAGTTCTTTTAAAAAGGGGTTTACAAGATGAGACCTCATGTTAGAACAGAAAGAGTGGGACACTGTCTTGCAGGGAAATACAAAAATTATTTTTAAAAGTACAAACCAGGGACAGGGAATATGGAAATGCAGAGGTATTACATACTGAAAAATAAACTGCTAGAAAAATCCAATCAGTATCTAGCTTTCCTTTTATTATTCTCCAACAGTGCTTAAGTTGTAGCAACGAAGATGACAGAAAATTAGTTCTACTTTCTGAGCATTGTACTTCTGCATTTGAACATCCAACTACAAAACCCCAACAGAGGCTTTTGTTAAGTGCAATTCTATGTCATGATTTTATTCTTGTTTTGTAATTTTACTCCTTGGTTTTGTTGCTGAAGGCCAGAGACTGGAAGGAAAAGGCACTTTTGTCTCCAAGCTGCACAGTTAAAATGCCTGATGAGTTCTGGTGCACTCAGCTCTTACTCTATAAGGGAACTCCCTTCCCTGAGTTTACAGGCTGCTGTAAATGAGGTGCCACTGCTTGCAGAGCCATGCCCTGTCCACTTTTGCACAACACAGACCATCTGTGTGCCAAGTTCTTGGACACTCCCACCATGAGAGACTCAAATGCTTTACAAGATGCTGCTCTTCAGGAGTTTGGATGAGAAGACTCTGTCTGTCTTTGGTGCATTGCTCTCAAAAGCTAAGAAAAACATTCTGGGGCTGCTTTTTCCACCTGTCTCTGATTTGGTCCTGCTTTTGAGTGAGGGAGTGGGAAAAGATGCTTTGTGAGAACTGTTGGAATGAAGATTATGGGGATGTGAAATACATCAAGAACATCACAGTAATGCTGTGTACAGGATTCACCGGGAGCAAGGAAGGGAAAGGATTAGATCAAGGAAGCAGAGCTGAGCACCAGAAACACCCTGCAAGATGTGCACAAGTCATGGGACACGTTTCTCCAAGCTGCAGCACTGCCAGGAATGTGCTGGCTGTGAAACAAAGAATGGATATATCCTGCATTTCTTACCCAAAGTGATGCATTTATCACTCTGCACAGACAGATGGGAGTAGGAGTCACCTTTCAAATCCTACCTGTACGAAGAGGCATGAGTGGATTTCAGAAATAAACACCAGCAAGAACAACAGCTGAACTCCTGGATTACTCTAAAGCACTGCTCAGGGTGAGGAGAAAACATCCTTGGCCATGCTACTAGGACACACCTTGACATCACTGTGACAGGAATGTTCATGACATAGATCAGAACAGGTCAAGGAGAAAGAAGATGAAGGATTTCCATTGAAGTTCAAAGAAAATGCAGCTACAGCTGGAAAACAAGTTTTACAGAGAGATATTCTCCAAACGATGTCAAGATCCAAAGAAATAATTCCTGTTCCAGAAGCCTGGAAATGCAACTCATTTACAAAAATACTACCTGCTAACCATAAAAATCTGTTTGAAAATAGGGGAATACTGCAGCTCTTTATATTAAAGATGAATGACTTCTTCATTCATGGAAGTACCTTCCACTTCATCTTAAGCCTGTCAGTGAGTCAATCCGTAACCCGTTTCCTCTCAGGCATGGAAAAGGAGAACCTTCCACAGCCTTCTCTGAAAAGGTTTTACATCTTTATATGTTTTCCCACAGGAAGTTTCAAAAGCCATTTTCTTTTTCCCTCATCTGCAATGTCAATTCAAAACAAACAAGACCCCTATTGTATCCCAAAATTAAGTGATTTGTACAACCAATCCAGTACTCGCTCTTGTTTCCAGACAGTTAAAAGATGACACACAAGTAAGAGCCATTAGATTTAAAAAAAAAAAAAAAACAACCAATTATACTATGGATGAAGTTGCTTCCAAGGCAAAGCAAGATCAGAGGATCAATAAGCTTCTACCAGTAAGCTGGCAAAGTAATAAAAATAGACAAAAGCAAAAGGTTTTAAAAGCTGATCTGATGATTTTCCAGACTTGTACTATCAGCTTGGAAGTAAGGCACATTTAGGATTAAATATAAAAAGCTTTTGCCAAATGCTTGAAACAAAGGTGGCTATCAATTGTCAAAAAATGTTTTTAATTTTTCAATTTACATAATGCAATTCATCTGAAAATTTTCTGGCAGTAACTGTGTTGCTCTCAGTGTCTGAAGTCAAAATGAGATGGCACCTAGACACAATTCTGAACATACAGAATAAAGACAAGTTTGTGAATGTGAAAGAAGCCATTTTCCAGACCAAAGAAACAAGCATAGCACTGCAGAAGCTGATGCTGCTCAGATCACCAGGTTTACATCAAGATCTTTTCCTTACGCCCTGATTTTCCTGTGTTTGAAAGGCCTGCTTGATTTCCTGCAGAATTACTGACACACTACTAATTTCATACGGCACAGTGCCAAGCAATGATCTGGGTGGATGGTGATCTCATGGAAGAGCCTTGTCCTGCCCTGAAACAACACCTTCACAAACAGCTGTGGACCTGCTGCCCTAGGACATTATAAAAATCACCTCTACCTGCTCCTCTGCTGTTCCTGCCTGGAGAATCTGGGAGTGTGCAGTGCACATGCACCCACTAAGCAATTCCCAGCAGCATCATCCACTGAGTGGTTCCTGCACTGCCTCACTGCTGAGCTGCCCCTGAAGTCCTGGCACAGACAACATGCAACCTGGGCAGCACAGGGGCTGGTCATGCAGAGACATGCACACAGCAGTATTACCGTACCTTTGCCTTTCAGTCCACACAGAAAGGGCCAAAAGAGGAGAGAAAAAGCAGAAATCAATATAAAAGGAAGGAGTGAAGCAATGAACAGCACATATGTGACAATCTCTAAAGACGGAGAACCTTCAGATTCTGCTGAGTGTTTCCTTTGGTTAATGTTTCCCCTTCTGATTTATTCAAGAAATGATGCTGTGATGGTTAGTGTTCTAAAACCAAGCAGTTTAAAAGGTGAGCTTATAAATTTGAACTTCATTGCATTGAAGACCAAAAAATAGAAATCTGAGAGGAAATAAAACCGACTGAAAGTTCACAGTAATATAATCGGTAAAACTATTTTCACTCAGTTACCACAAGCCAGTAAATCAACTCCCCATTAATTAAAAAAAAAATACCCCCAAAATCTAGTTTTAATGCTCTCATACCTCAACAAAGACTCAGAACACTCACCATAAGTTATACAACCAACAGAGAAAATAAAAATAAATAGTCATACCACACTAATCAAAACAAAAGTAAGCTATACAGAATTAATTTGTCTGGAACAAGTCTTTATGAAAAATGACACATTTCAATGAGTTGTGTTTAAGTCCTAGTTTTTGAGTAGTGTAAAGCCTCTGCTCTTCTAGAAAAATGGATAAGGAAAACCTCCAAAGAGTATTTGTGTATTGCTGTAGGCTTGCTGGGAGAGCACTGCTCCACTCCAGCTCGCAATCCTCAAGCCAAGTCATGGCACACAGCATAATTGTTCATTTGCACAGCATTCACAACTGCAAACAAGTTTGAGAAAGATTTTGGCAGAAAGATGGACCTCCTGTATATCAAAAATGAAAAATAAAATCCCACAAGTGAGCATAGCCCTAGAAACAAGCTAAGGGTCATTTTCCTAAGGCATAAAAAACCTGTCATTATCCAAATGTGGTAACCAAGCATCAAATAGCAAACTCCCTGAAAGATAAGTAAAAACTGAGAGCACCAACCCTTCCCATTAATGTCAGATCATGGAACAAGCAGCAAATCCCAGAAATAGCAGACAGAGAGGTTTAGATGGGTCAGAAGGATTTTTCCCCCTGCCAGATTACGTGGCCCTGAAGTAGGTACCAGAGGAGAGTGTCTCCAGGCCTCCAGACATCCCTTCCTACCACCTCTTCTGCAACACTTCCAGGATATCAGACTTTGCATCTAATCCAACACTAATCCAGAAGAAAAGTTAGCTTTTCCATATTACACATGCAGTCTGAGAACTGTCCTGTGATAATGTTCCAGGAGTCAACAGAGGCATTCAAAAAAGCAGAATGAAAGTTTTCCCAAGTCTTCTATAGTAAGGACACAGCAGACAAGTCATGAGTACAGGTGAACTTAGGAGGAGAGACAAATTAGCTGAAGTCAAAATTTATGAAAGAAAAAATAAAGTTTAAAAATATGTTAATCTCACAACAATTCAGAGAAATTTGTTCAACCAGAAAATGGACCTACATTTTTGCATTCAAAAAAGGTGTTATGTTCCCATTGTACAGTATAAACCCTGCACACACAAACCTCCAGGGAGTAAGTCTGACCCTAATTTAAACATCTAATAAAAAAAAGTACAGATATTGACTGGTCTACAGACATAAACTCTTGTTTAAATTTCAGAATAAACCCAAGCCAGGTCACCAATCCTCTCTCTGCTTACAACAAAACCTTCTACAGCCACATCCTGCCAAGATTTCTCTCTCTTTAGATAGACCTGAGAGCATTTGGGTCAATGCCCAAGCTTTAGTTACAGAACTGAAGGAATTCAGCAGAGAGTAAGTGTCCAGAAAGCATTCTGAAAGAAAACTGGACGCTGTACTTCCATTCCTCATCACCTTGAAATTATAGCACAGACTCATGGAGTAACTTCAGCTGTAGGGGAGCTGTGCATGGCCCAGTCCTGCTGCTCCAAGCAAGGTAAAAGAACCAGCCAGCTCAGGACCTTGGTGAGTTTTGAATATCCCCAAGCAAAGAGACTGCACAACCTATCTCAACTCTTATCTAATGCTTCAACACCCTCAGGATGAAAATCTTCATCAGGGCTTCCCTCAGTGCAGCTCAATCCATTGCCCCTTACCCAGCACCATGGACCTTTGGGAGGGATCTGAGACTCTCTTCACCTTTCCTTCAAGGAGCAGAATTGTTTCAATACTGCATTAAGCAAATGGCATCAAATAGTTTAATGTCTAAATACCCATGAAGGTGAGTTGTGCACTGTCACATTCTTTCCCATCTCTGGAGTATCCTGTCCCCTGTAACTTCTTGGTCGCCAAGAATTTCAACCAGCCTCAACAAATACACTGAAATTTCTAAACTGGTTAAGAACTGGGTGCTCCATAGAGAGAAGGCACAAAACCTGAATATGACTGGGAACAGCTGAAGAGCTGTTCTGGCCCAGCTGGTGAGTGGGAAAACAGAGGCACAAGCTCACAAAACCTTGTAAGAAAGTTTGGTGATAAGAGGAAGAACAGAATGACAGGATGAAGGGACACAGAGCCTGGGGAAGGAGAGGGAAGGAGACACCCATGGCCCAGGTCTGCAGACAGCCAGGGCACAGAAGCCCCACTTCCCAGGGAACACAACTTCCATAAAATTGACACCCATTCTGTCACAGGGCAGAAGGTTACTACTGATGATGGTTGTACACAGGTTCTGGTTTCTTCCACATGAAAAGAGTATTTTCTATTCAAACCCAGAAAAGGCTCTTTAGACAATTCACACAGAGTTAAATTTCTCAATATCAAAGTGCCAGATACACAAAATGCAGAAAAAAAACATGAATAAGGATGACAAATATTACTTCTGCTTCATTTCTTTACTGAAAGAAAAACACACTTAGCACTAACAACATGGAAGAAACCCTGCAGTTATAAATCAGGCTGGTTTTTTTTGGGTTGTGTTTGCATTTTTTAAAGATCATTAAAATGCAAATAAACTCCAAACTTTCTTTTTAACTTACCAAATATCAGTGCTAACCCATGGGAAGTCCCCACTGCTATCAGATTTGATGCTGCCTGAAAGAGTCACACAGGAAGATTGAAAGCAAGAGAAACATCATTCACAAATCCACCATTTGTCAAACAAAGTTTGCCAAAAGGGGAAGATTTCAAAGGTTGTAACTTTTTCAATTTAAAAGTGACAAGCAAAATTCCTTCACGAAGACAGATAGGTACTACACCTGGACAACCATCATACAGATTACTTCAGGATCAGAGGGCTTTTTCCTCTGCTGTTTGAAATTCAAATGCTCAGACCGGCACCCATAGAAAAATTCCATTTCTCTACAGTCAGTCCCATTCTTTTGGTGTAGTTGCTGAGTATAAATATTCAGGATTTTATCCTAACTCAGCTGTTACTTCCACATCTGAACTCTACTAAAACCCTGGCCAGTGCTGGTCCCCTGGAGAGCAGTCCACAGCAAGTCAGAGACTCCAACTTCTTTCCATGAGGAATTAAACAAATCCTATTAAACATATCCTCCAAGATCCTACTGCACTTGCAAACCTGCATTCAATGAAATAAAACTTAATAGAAATCACATAATGCTGTAGATGTATTCATCTTGTTCTAATTTTTATTTCTTAACAAGTCTAAGATTAAAAAAATTCAAATGCCTTAATGTCTAGATGTGTAAGTACAAGTTTTTATTCTATGTACACATCAGTCACAGCATGTTTCCAACTTCACTGTGCAGCCTTTTGCCTTAGAAGTGACTTCTTTTCCCTTTTCTTTTTTAAACAAAAATATATTTTCTGATGGGCTGCTGTTATTACAGTCAAAGTGACTGAGCACATCTTTAGTTCCTTTGTAAAACATTAAAACTCACTTCACAAGGACAAAACAAATATTGACTGTCTTTCAACTTATTAAAATGCTTCTCCTCTCATTTACTATAGGCAGTTTCACTTCTGACATATTTAGACATAATTAGCATGCTTGACTTCAACAATTTTGATGCAAATTGCTAAGCAGGAGTATCCTTCAGACAGCCTTTTAGTAAATATTTCACACACAGAGACACTGAGATTTTGAACCCATCACTTGGAGCATTCCAGTTAAATTTCTATTAAAAAATGTTAGGAGTCAAAGCAATAGCTGGCAAAGAAGAAACAATTAGGGAAATTCAGTGTGACCTGGTGCCCTGGTGATGATATAAAAAAGGGAGGGCATGGGGCTCGATCAGCAGAAGGGCAGCTGGGCAGTGAAGAAAGGTTGGACTCTGTCCCCAGGGAGCTTTCATGTTGCTCCTCCCACTCCTCACACTCGAAAAGTCAAGGAAGATGCATTTATCAGCTGTCTTAAATTACTATATTAACAAATTGGCATGAAAGCTAAATACACAGTCCTTGAAAACTGTCAGAGTACTTACAATTGCAGTGGGCAAGCCAGCATCCACTTTGTCCTGGGGAAACAGGAGAACCCATGAGTGAGAGACATAACTCCCAGATTGTGCATGTCTAATAATTGGAACTATAACACCCAGAAAAATCAACACCAGCTGCATTTTAATGGTCCCACCAGGGCAAACAGAGCTGAGGGAACCACTGTCTAGAAACACCCAGAAACAGAGAGGAAGCAGAACATCCTGTAATTCCATGTGAAAGTTACTGTGCTCTTTTCAAAGAGCCATGTGCCTGTTGCAGGCATTGAGCAAACCCAGTTCCAGCACCTTCGAGCACACTTTCATGTTATATGAACATCTCCAACCAAGTTTCATGACATCCAGCAACACAAATCAGTGCTAAAAGTGACCCACCACATCACTGCTGCTGTAAGTCAGCTAAGCCCTGATTCACTGCAGCCTAGGGACTACTGGTTAGTAGTTTATGTCCCTAACATGGTGTTACACAGAACTAGTAGCAGGGGCAGGCAGGAGATCCCACACACACATCCTCACACATACCAGAAGAGTTTCACATTTTTCTTAGTGGAGGTGCCCAGAAGATGACACTTACTGCTGCAGACACTATTTGGGCAGAAATCCCTTTCAGGAGCGAGAGCCGTATCACCGATCCATGGAGTGAGAGAGAATCTGGGAGTTTTTTCTTCCTAAGGAAGTAAGAAATGAACCAAAAAGCATTAGAGCAGAAGAAAAGCTTGGAAATTTGCCTAACCCACAGCCAGCAGGTAAATTCTGTATACACCTGTAATTCATTTCCATTCTTCTTCTTGGGGCCACAGAAGGAGATAAGGCATGAGATAATCAGCAAAGCCTGCTCTGCCCTGCTGTACCTGCACACAGTTTGGTTTTAACTCATCTACTGGAGTAAAAAAAAACTTACTTCTTCAAACAAATGGTCAGTTTCAAGCGCATATCTGCAAGCCTTAGAATTCATTATACATCCTGAAAACAACATTTCAGCTCTTTCAGGGAGTGAGGAAGTTTCAACCTGTAATGGTGAAATCTATGGAAAATACACAACTGGAAAAGGCTCACTAGCAGAATACAGACCTCCTAGGAAAACGGGGTGTATGGTAAAGAACAGCCTTCAATTAATACACAGCTCATCTGATACGAAAGCTTGAGTGCTTCTGTTTATAGAGAAAACGTCTTTAAAAACTAACTAGTGCAGAAGCAGTTATTTGGAAAGAGCCCTGGTAAACTCTTAGCAGGCAGGACGGGGAAATTCCCCAGCAAAGCTGCAATTTTGTTGCCAAGCTCACACAACCAGAGAGCCAGATTCCCTAAATTACCAGGGAAACACTTGGCTCTTCTTTCTCCAGAGGTGCACAAACAAGCAGCTCCAACAGAGGTTCTTCAAACATGTTGCTAGTAGCTGGTATTATGGCTAAGGACCCATAACCACGGCAACCAGAATTACCCAAAGGTGACAGGAACACCTCCAGGTTTTTCTGTGTACTCTGCACTGGAAGAAATTTAAGCCTCTCCAGGTAACATTTCTCTCAGTACAAACCATCTTATCAAAAAACAGAAGGGACAGAGAGTCTGTACACCACCATATGCCAACATAAACCACTGGACTTCAGAGTGTTTATACCTTGTGCAACTGCTCATGGCATACAAGGCAGCCATGAGAGTGGCTCAGGCCATCATTTGAGTAATTAATGATCCAAGTCAGCAGTATTAGAGCTAATTATCACATTTTAGATGTCAACATTAGCAGCTCACTCACAGAAGTAACAGCAGTTGCCTTTTACACATAACCACCAGCTGCATGCAGACTAGGTCAGACACCTATATCTTCTGTAGAGTCATCATAACTCAGGGCTTTAAAGATTCCATTAAAATTTGGAGAAATTTAAGTAATCCATCTCCCATAAAATGCCTTTATTGCTCAAACAGGCCAGCCCTCAGTGCAACCATGAATCCCATCTCTGTCCATGTGATCCTGGAGGAATAAGTGTTCTGTGAAAAAAGGAGGATTTGTTTCTAATGGATGTAAGCAGTACCCCTTCACAAACGGTTTGACCTCCCAGGGCATGAGGCTGCAGTACCTTTTCAGGTGTGTCCTGTCCCCACTGTCAGAGCTGGCCACAGAAGAGGTGTCATAGGAGTGTGTATCCGTGTTATCAATGTTCAAGAGAAAGGGATCCTCCAGAATGAAAGACTCTTCTTCATCATCAGTCTGGAGGGTGAGAATCACCACAGCTTGCTAAATGTTCAAAACGCACAACAGCATAACTGAAACATTACCAAAGCAGCATCAATTCAGCATGGAAATGCACAAGGAGAGGAAAAGAAAGCCTCATATTTAAAAGCCAGAAGTCTTTATTACTTTACTGGGCTGATTCTGGGGAAGACAGAGTTTTCAGAATTCACAGTAATCACAGAAGTGGGCTAGAGAAAAAGTCAACTAACTTTTCTTCCCCAAATATCATGTACTCCATCAAAACTTTACTGACCTTTAACAGAACTGTTCCCAAGTCTCCAAATTGCCAAGAGAAGGCCTAGAATTATCATCATCTACTCCAGCACTTCACCAAGTAGCACCAAGAGCACAGCAGTCCCTCCAGCTGCCATGATGGTTGATTTTGCTCTTTTCTGAGCCCATCTGTCAATCTCTCTCATTTCAGTGTTAGCCTGAAATTCTATATTACAGTTTTTCAAAGAGCCATTCTCCCTGATGTGTTCTAAAGCCAGTGCAGTTCCTGCTGTTCCCTCAGCACAGAGCCAGAGCGAGCAAACACAACCCCCCAGCTGATACCAAAGGAGCAGGGAGCAGAGCAGCTGCCCCTCATTTCTCTTACATCTGGTAGCCCTGTGCCCATTAAGCATCTCTTTCTGAACTGCAGCTGTTTGTCTTTTTGGCTCAGACAGGTTCTTCTCTGCTAAAATCCTCATGTTTTGCCAGTCATTCCCATCCTACATTTACTGAGATATTGCAATAAGACTTTGTCTGCACTGAACTATATTTTCCTCATGATTACCTCTCAAGTTTAAGACTTGGAATTACTCCTCTGACATGGATGTCACTGCATGTCCTTGCAGTTTGAGAACACTCAAGTTTACTAAACTTCCACTACCCAGGCACCAGCAGAAACAGGACACAGCTACCCCTACTACTTCTCTTGTTTCTAGACTGTCTCTGTTCGGGACACCTTAAACCTTTAATGCAGGTTTTTAAAAGAACTGTCCCTCCTGGCAGGCTCCTTTCCCTTTTATACCAGCTTCCTAGCAATCCAGCCACCAATTTCCTCATTTTGTTAAAAAACCTTGTTTTCTTGGAATTTATCTTTACATCCGTGCCCTTCTTTGCATTTCTAAGGATTGTGTACTCACACAGCTACTGCAGAAATACACTGAGTTGGATATAAGTGAGACAGAGTCAGATCTCCCCTGCAAGGTGCCACAGATAACATCAGATGGTGAGACTGTTCACTGCTCCTGCCAGAGAGCTACATATGTGAAAGGAACAACACAAATGTAGCTGTGAAGAATCCAGTTCTCATCTCCTCCCACAACTTCAGAACTACCCTGAATACTGTGCAATTCCTTTTAGCTAAAAAAAGTTGTTTGGTGATCCTCACCTTTAACATGCTGTCTAGAATTCAGGTGACTCTCCAGATCTACAGATGAATGTGCTTAGACTTGATGAAAACCTCTTACACTGAAGCTGTTGATATTTTAATTGAAAAAAAAAAAAAAAAAACAAAACAAAATTCCATACCACACAATGTAGAGCAATTACTCCACTGAGAATGCACTTGCTACCTATGAGCATCAGGAAATCATCAAGTTCTACAATTTTGTTTCCCAGGAAAAACACAGTAGGAGAAGAGGAAAAGGAGTATGTGCTGCCTCACCTGACCTCTTCCCTGTCCGATGGGTCACTCACCTCATTTAGGATGCTCTCCAGCGTTGGAGGGGTATCAACTTGAGGAATGTCGAATTCTTTGTCATCAATCTGTACATCAGAAAC
Organism: Lanius collurio; assembly: GCA_020086605.1. Taxonomy (NCBI): domain Eukaryota; kingdom Metazoa; phylum Chordata; class Aves; order Passeriformes; family Laniidae; genus Lanius; species Lanius collurio. Next base: position 387,928 of record JACBWW010000019.1, on the reverse strand, counting down.
CACAGCCTGAGTGTAGGTTGCCTACTGCGCCTTCCAAACCATAATTAAAGCCACATAAAAAGCAGCTATACACACACGCCTCTGCCCAGAAAGGCAGGCGAGAGTTCCGAGGGCAGGGTCACACACCAGTTTCACCTGGCTGAGCGAGGATAATAGTTCCTTCTTGGAGTCTGTGTGAGACTTATTTCCAGAAACAGTCATAGAATACTTTTCATGTTCTGAGAATAAACACGCTATTGCACTATAAAGTGTTGTGCAGGAAGAGAGAAATTAAATGACTGACACATGACTGACTCTGTACCTGCTACATCAGGCACCCGCCATATACAGCTTTGGGGGTTGCTGGGGTTTTTCCTATAGACGGTGAAGAACGTGAAATCTATGTAAATGGCAGTGACAGTGACCCATGTCACTATAGTGGAACTGGCACAGAACAGCCTGGGACGCCGCCGCCAACCCTCTCTGACAAGTGTCTGCGGGGCCCGACCCTCCCTCACGGGCGTGTGAAGGGACCCGCCGACTCTCTCTCTCACAAGTCTGTGTGAGAGACCCGACCCTCCCTCGCGTGTGTCTGAAGGACCCACCGACCCTCCCGCAGCGAACCCCTCGGCCCTGCGGGAAGCGCCCGGGCAGGCGCAAGCCCCCGCGGCCCGGCCGTGCCGCCTCCGCAGCGGTTCGGGACGCACCAGCTCGCTGCGAGCGTCCAGCTCACGATCGAGCTCCACCACACTCAGCCGGTGCGCGGGCGGCTCCGGGCACGGCTCGGGCTCCGCTGGATCGGGGGCCGCAGCCATGGCCGGGCCGACTCCCGCGGGCCTCGAACCCCGGCACGAGCCTCCTCCCCGCGCAGCCGCAGCGCGGCGGGGCCGCCCCCGCGCCGGCCTTAAAGGGGCCGCGCTCCGCCGGCGGGGAGCGGGGGACCCCGAGGGACATCAAGGGCACCGAGCCGGTGTTACTGCCACACGAAAGTTTTTATTTATTGAAAAAGCTTGCATCTGCTCCACGACTGCGGTTGTCATCCCGGACCCGATGGGTGCGTCAGCCTCCGAGGGAAGGAAATGGACAAAATTAACAATGGGCGCAGAAAGGAGAGGCAGAGACCAACATCCCTCACGCCCCTTCAGCCCATGGTGCTTCAGCTAAAGCCAGGAGGGTTTCGCTTCGATTCCCAGCATTCTGGAGCCTAAGATTTGGTATACACAGGGCCAGGATACAGCACCGTCCCAGCAAAGCCCAGAAAAAAAATGTCCCTTTTAGGAGAAGACAAAAAAGCCTTTGGGAATTCGTGGCTAATTTTAGAGAAGGCAGGAGATGGTGTAACCAGATTTTCAGCCCAAGCATCTGTGTCTTCTTTTAAAAGCCACCTGGAAACAGAAAGCCAGGCATGGGTCTTCCAAGAGCCCTTGCCAGGCCAGAAGGCAAGGGGTGTCAAATGTAAGATAAAACACATTGGAAGGACAAATATCCACAGTTTCACAATGCCAGACACCCAAACTATGCTGGGCTGTTTGTGTTCCAAGCTGACTCTCCCGTGTGTGCTGATCTTTGCCCAAGTGGAGGAATGGCCCCTCTGATGTCCCAGCAGCAGCTGAATCCCCACTGAAGGTTCCAGCTTTTAAAGGTTCCACCTCAAGGCACAGAAAACATCCTACACCTGTGCCTGCCTTACCTGTTTGTCCTTCCCGTTGTTCCTCCTGCAGGGGAGCCATGCTTCCTTGCTCTCTGGAGAAGGCTCTGTCTGGCACCTAGCAGTGAGAGCACATGGATGAGCCAGGAACATCCCACACACACCCTCCAGGTGAGCCTGGGCCGGGCAGGGCCCCTTGTCCCACCTCCCCCTGAGCAGGAACAGCCCTCCTGCTATCCTGGGCCAGGTCAACTCAGCAGGGACAGTAGAGGATCTGCCTGTCCAGGCATTGGACAGCAAGAGCTGGGGGAAGAGCACTCCCAGGAACAGGCCAGGACACGTCAGCAGAGAGATGCAGGCTTTAAGAGATGCCTTAAAAGCAGCAGGTCACACACACCTAAGGCAGTTTTGCTCCTCAAAAATGTCGTTATTTAGACCACACACACAAAGCCACTTGCAAGGAAATGGCTCTGCTTCAGAGCCTTCGCCTCTTGCATGCACATCTACAAGTGTTTGAGGCTTTAGTGACCCATTACCACCACAGGCTCTCCTCCGTGTTCTAAATCCTTCGTTTCCCCTGCCAGCTGTTCCAGGATGGTCTTCTGCAGCAATGGTGCATCTGCTCCCCTTACAACAGCCACTAATTCTCCTCCCTGGAAGGTGTGAAAGGCAAATCAGTCAACAAGTGCTCAGGCTGTGCTCTCTGGGCTCTGGAATTCCCCACACAGTACAACACCCACACAATATGTACCAGGCCCTCCTCCCCTCAGAGCTGCTCAGCTCCACAGCAAGAGGGAAACCTTGGAACAATCTCCTTTGTGCTTCCTCATCAGTCTCAGGATGAAGCAAAGCAGCTTGTGAGAGGAGTGAGGTCCTGCAGAAGCAGCAGGCTGAACCTGGAGACTCCACAGGGCAGCACACTGCCTGTATATTCTAATCTGCACAGCATTTGATCAGCAGATACAGAGCAAATCAGAAAAGAAATAAAATATCTTTCCAAAAGGACAGTTGTTCCTACCAGCAGGTCATGTTTATTGCTATGCAGCTAATGGGAAAATATTTTCACTCACTGTATAAAAGAGAAAGACAGGCTCACATTGTCCTCTGTATTTTCCCAGAGCATCAATGGAATCAACTTCAGCCTAAAAGGAATGTAAAATAAAATAGGTGTTTCTAGAAAAGCATTTCTGCTCTGGAGGGATGCACAGGCCTGGACTCAGACATCCTCAGCTGGCTGGTACTCACCACCCACACACAGGAGAACACCTCCGGGTCCCAGACTTAGGGGACACTGAGCCAGCGCCACAGCCAGCTCACAGCTCATTCCCAGTGCCTGAGAAGCAGGTAGATGTCACCTGCAGGAGCTGAAGCAGAGTTCCTGTGGACAGGGGTATCTATTCCCAGCAGCTTGCCTGGGTGAGTCCCAGAGGAAAAGCTGAAAAGTAAATCCAGGGCTCCTGCCTATGAGGACTGAGAGAAGTGCCAGGAGAAGCTGCAGTGGCAGCAGAGACAGGAGGGCTGAGCCATGCACTGGTCTCAGCCCTGTCCACAGTCCAGAGCTGCCTGCAGCCAGGAAAGGCATCTGAACACAGAATCACCACACGGCTGAGGCAGGGAGGGACTTGTGAAGGGCTCCAGTCCCAGACCCTGCCCAGGGCAGGGCTGCACTCAGGGGCACAGGAGGTTGCTCAAGGCTGTGTCCGTTTTGAGCTCCTCCAAGAATCAGCTCTGCACAACACTCTGGGAACTTGGCCCAGTGTCCTACACTCCCACCTGAATACTTTTCCCTTCTATTTACTTGGACCTTTCCCTGCTACAACATATCCGATTATCTCTTGTCCTGTTGCTGTGTTCCCCTGAGAGACATCAGTCTCTGCCTTCTCCATCCTCCTCCCACTGGACATCTGTCCATTTTCCTCTCCAGAGTGACCAAATCCAGCTCCTTCAGCCTCTCCCTGTACACCAGAGGGAATGTGTTAATGACTCTGTCTAATGTTACTTTCTTAAGTAGAAATCTGGAAAGAATAAAGCAGTTGGAGCCTGAAAATTCTTCATTGTATGAATTCTTGCAGATATACCCAAGCCCCTGTATGTGGCAGGTTCACTCCCAGCAGCTGCAACTCCTGCACTGCTATGGTTTGGGCTAAATGTTGGAAAGATAAGTATTTCCAGCCTTTAAACCTCAGCTGATTTCAGGGGACGGGTTATTTCAAGCAGTGCCAAATGAGATCTTACCACAGCAAACTGCAGGAGATTACTGCCAACTTCATTCCTGATTTTTTGGAACAGATTCATTACTGGTTTGCATGGGCCACACCAGGCTTGAAACACATCAACAACTGCAAGCAAGAGAATGAGTAAGGAATGAGGTAAAAATGGGGCACTTTAGACACAGACCAATAGACCATTTGCTAGAAGGGCTGGATTCAGCTCTGAACTGGAAATCAAACTGGAAAAAGGTTTGAAATGCTGCATCAGAAGACAGAATTACATTATTAAACAACAAGCTAAGAATGATGTGGGGGAGTCTTCAGCAGAAACATGGACATGGCTGTGACCTTGGAAGTAGCAGATTTCCCAGGGAAAACTGCTGCACAGACGTAGAGCACATGAGGTTTTCCCAAGAGCCTTGGGGGGCAGGGCTGTTCCTTATGCTGGGGACAGTCCTGTTCCAAGCAGTGGAGACTGGACACTCCAGAAGCGCCTGGACCAGCACTGCTTGGATAGCATGATGACTGTCTCACATAAATGAAGAGGACTACAATTTCCTGCTGGTCTCACCTTGGCTAGAATATTTTTTCTTCCATTCAGGGTAAGGGGAATGGAGAGACGGACTACACATCCTTAACACTAATAATTCCTAACAGTGCTGGTGACCTTCCAACACAGAACAAGAGCAATTCAGTATGCTGACCAAACCCTTACCAATGAGTCCTTTGAGACACAGCATTTCTTCCCAAATCTCCTGGCTAGTGATGTTAATCTGTGCGGAAAATTGAAAAACACAGTAAAAGCCACAGTAAGTCATCAGGTACTACCCAGTTGCTGCAAACATATTGACAAATTGCTCTAGAGGGACACACCTGCCTGAAGAGGCATTACCTGAGAACTCAGGAATCTCCTCTGGGTGTGATTCTCTCACCTCTGACCAGCTGATCGGGATGTCTCACAAGATCCAAGCAAAGGCAGAGGGAAAGGGCAGCAGCATCCAGCCAATGGCAAATCCTCCCCTGTTTAGTGGCACTACCGGAACAGTGGCTGCCTGGGGATCCCAGACTCAGTTTGCAGAGACTTGTCTGAGGGTTGGCTGGTTGGTTGGTTTTGGGTCCCCCAAACTGGAACCCACAGCCCCTTGTCAGGATCTCCATCTGCCTGCCCAGGGCTCCAGTCGAACTACACCTCGTTCATGCCAGTCTTCACAGGGTTTATGAACCACCTGATTCTCCAGCAGCAGTTTCTCACCTTGCCTGCACACAAACTCTACTACTTTGAGATGTTTCAGCCTTGAGAAAGTGAACTAGTAAATACACAGTTTCCATGATGTGTGGGCACTAGAGCAGGGTCTGAACTCAGCATGTCATTGCCTGAATTCCCAGCTGCTACCTAAAGACTTCCAAACCACAGTGAACAGAGAACACAAAGTTCTAGGCTGGGAGGGGCATGTGGAGTCCTTCATCTAATCCCCTGCACAAAACTCAGGGTTAGACCAGCTTGCTAAGGGATTGACCCTGTCAGGGATGCCCTAGACCAGTCTGTACGCTGCATTCTATTATCCCACACTCCCAATACTGTTATTAGAAAGGATATCATCCTTAGCATCTTCCCCATCTTACAGAATATGCCCTTCAGTACATACTTAGAAAAACACAGCAAGTTAAAATCAAAAAAGCTTCTTGAGAAATGCAAGACCTGTCTTTGTTCATCCTGAACAATGAAGATTCCTAATCCCTTCCTCAGTGGGTATCATCAACCCCAGCTACATTTAGACTACAATGGAAGACAGGAAGTTGCATCAAGGCCAGCTATTTCACAATAATTAACAGCAGTGGGCATTAAAGGGCTGCTAAAATCTCACAGCCAAGAATTCCAAGAGTGGCAACTCCATTGCAAATGAAATGCCATTTCTCAGGTGTTCAGAGCTGTGTCACTGGGGGTCACACAGGGCAGTTTCTCCAGGGCCTTGTCTCACTCAGGGCCTGTTCAGCAGATGATCCCAAGCTCAGTTTTTTCAGAGAACACCCACAGATCTACAAAGTTTCATTATTCCTAGTGCTGGGACCACCCTCAGAGTGTTTCACAGAATGCTAATGAGTCTAAACGATTTATGACAGTAATTTGTGATAATGAATTTGGCCATGAGTTCAACCATTGGACTCAAAGACTGCTGGCACTCTTCAAGGTGCTTTGCTAATTTAGATGTCCTGAGGTTGCTTGGACTTGGCTTTTCTCTAAAAAACACAGGACATCCCCTCATGTCCTACACAGGTTCAGCTTTCACCTGCAGATGTAAAAAATCCCAGTTTTGCAGATGTAGACCAAGCTTTCCCTTCACTGCCAAAGCTGCACAGTCTGGTTGATGTCAAGGTCCCCATCCCACAGGAACACAGTTGGACAAGCAGCAACAGAAACTATTCCCACCTTCATAAAGTGCCCCTCTTTCCTTTTTACACATGTTCACGTTTCCCAATTTAAACAGTGAATAAACAAGGTCATACTCTCTTTCATTATTTCTCTCTTGTGAAGACTGAACTGCTTTCAAAATTTGAAGCAGAACTACTGAAGCTATTTTGGGTTTTCAATGTTTTTGCATAGTGAACTGCTCTTAAACCCCCCTCTCCCCATGCAGTAGTTATATAACATCACTAGGTCACCTGTGCAGAGTAAACAGGGAAAAATTCCTCTACACATCACTGTGCAATAGGTTTTCCAGCCTTTGAGTTCTTCTTGTACCTCCGAGCTTTTCCACCTTTACAGCAGTCTTTCTGAATACATGACCTGGCCAGAAATGCCCAGTAACTCTTGCCATCTCAGAAGATGAGCCAACCCCACTTCTCTACTCCTGAATGTCCTCTGAGCTATTTATTACCTCACCAAACAGAGGCATTTTGGTCCCTGACAGCAGCCAAACCTGTGCTAGGCCCCAATGGCCCCAAACACAACGTGCAGCAGTGCAGCAGCTCCCTCTGCACCCCACAGCCCTTAGTGGGCACAGGTGTGACCTGCCAGGTCCTCCCACACTTCCCACCTGCCTTGTGGGAACACCTCTTCCCCACGAGGACCTCACAGTGGGGCTTTGCCAGCAGAATCTGAGATAACCCCAAGACTGAACTCCATCCTTTGCACTTACTGAGAGTTTACAAGATCTGCTAAAGGTCTGGCTACTACTGACCTGCAGCACTACTTCCTTTTTCTTTGCAGCCATCCTTCTGCAGGAACAGGGTCCTTTGAGCAGCTGTCCCAAGCACAAAGCACTGCAGAGAGCCTCTAATCCCCTGGATCCAACCGCTGGCCAACCTGCACCACAGAGAGCTTTTTACCTCTCTGCTGCTGCAGCACGCACACGGCACCCACAGCATCGCCCCGGCCCTGCTGCAGCGCCCCAAACCTGGGCCCACCTTTGCTCACACCTCCTCCAGGATCCGAGGTGCTGCTGCTGAACTGCCGCTCCCTCCCAGGCCTTGTGCAGCAGCTGGCAGGACCCCAAGGCTGCCATGGCAGCGCTGGCATCGCCAGGGCAGCGTCAGCCCGGCCCAGCCCACCCCGCTCCCTCCCCCGTGTCCGGCAAGTCCAGCTCCATCGGCCCCGGGACTCCTCGAGCAGGAGCTGCCTTTCCGCCTCCTCTGCCTCCTCACCTGCCCGGCTCTCCCAGCCCGACACTCACACCCCACTCCAGCCTTCCCACCTGAACTGGGGGCTCAAAGCCAGGCGTGTGTCCCAGGCGTGACCTCCCAGGCGTGACCTCCAGCACAGAGCAAGGGTGTCCCCCTCCAACCAAGCTCAGTTTGAGGAGGTTTGTGGTTTTCTCTTCCTCTCTGCAGTGACAGCAGTGCCAGTGCCCAGCACCCCTTGGTGATGCTGTTTGGGCAGGGCTGCTGCTCTTACACCATCCCATCCCACCCCTGGGCACACTGGGCTGCACGGGCACACCTTGGAGCGGCTTCTTGCCACACAGCACATGACGCCTGCTGGCCTGTTCCTCCAGCTGCCCACCACCATCCTTCTGGCTGAGGATTCAGGTTTTGGTACATCAGTGCCCCCAGAATGTCTCTTTTTGTGGCCATCAGCCTGCAGAAAAGCCCTGATGATTTTGACTACCACTGAAAGTTTGAAAACTGACAGCTGTTGTGCTCACAATTCAGGATTACCAAAGAAAACCCTTTTAAAGCCATTTTCTACTCTTCAAGAACCTAATCTCAGGCCTAATTATTCCTGTGTCTGCTGTATCACTGCTTCAAGCAGTTTTGTGGAAGCACTGCAATGGGTAAAGTCTGTAAAAATAAATTTTAAAAAATATGAGGTTGTTTGCCTTTAGAATACCCTGGCACAAGCTGCTTCACGCAGGCTACTTGGCTTTTTCCACTACCACAATGCAAAGCTGTGACTGCAACAACAGCCACATGATACCTCATTTGATTTTCTGTGTGGGAGAGACAGTCCAAACATGGAATGAAGGTGCTGGGGAGAGCTAAGAGTACCACTTGTCTGACAGCTGGTGTTCCAAATCCCCTGCTCAACTATTCACTTTGTAATATCTGTAACCTCTGCAAGAAGGACTCTCATCACTAGACCCAGATATGAAGAGAGGACATACTTATCAACATCCATCAGGATGGCTTTTCATCAGGGAAACGACCCAAGAACAGCAGAAATCCTGGTGATTCATATGATGTCCAGACAAACTTTGCTTTGCTTCTGCAAGCAACCCTGGAATTCACAAGCTGCTGCTAGCTCTTTAAGTTGGGAAAGCTCTGGATGACCAGGAAAGTCTGTCCCACTGTGAATCTCAGGCTGTAGAGAAGCTGGGACAGAGAGCTCATATTTCTTCAGGAAGCTGAGAAAAATCTCGATGTTCTGGTAAAGTTCTTTTTATTTACAGTATTCTTCTTATTGTACATACCTATAGCAACATCAAAAATTATTCACAAAGCTTAACTGAATGTAAAAATGTTCTCATCCAACAGTTTGTCCTCTCAATACCTGTGGAAAATGTCAACTGTTCTCATGCAGCAACAAGATTGTCTGAGCATTGGTTTTTAGTTTTTCTGGCAGAATTTTAGGAAACCACCTCAAAACTTGTAGAGATATTTTTACTCACCTTTTTTCTGAACACCTGTAGGCACCAAAGTTCTATAGAATCAAACTCAAGATTTGCTTTGAGAAATGTGAGTTGGGGAAGGATGAGAAGAAATACATAAGAACTCGAGCTCCTAAACACACACAGAATGGAGTAGGAGATGTCCACTGGACAGTTTTGCATTTACAATATCTGCCTCAGAACTTTTTTCTCAGTTCAAGCAAGAATATAATTGAATGAATTTTATAAACAAGGCTTTGTTTCTGAGGTACTGAGATTTAACAAGTTCTCACATATTTTTACTTTCCCTTTTGTTCAACCCCCGAAGTCCATAATGAAACATTTGCAGAAGGACATTAAGAAACTGCCAGTCACTTACTGCAATGCCTGGGGAAAAAGTGTCAGGTGCTCACTTTTATTTGTCTTTGAGAGTGGAAGAAGTTACATGAAATGTAGATATTCTCCTTTGCAACCAAGTGATAACAGTTATCTGATACACAGCACATTCAAATTCCAGGACAAACTGTGGTCACATTTTCTGACACAAAGATTGCTACCTTGGAAGAAAAGTAAGGCTGTCATCACAATTTGACCTTCTGGTTAGAAGTAAAAGATTTAGATAATTATCAAAATTGGTTAGCAAAGTTACAGACTTCTCTTCTTGCTGCAGCCTTCCTGAAGCTCAGTGCAAGAGAAGAAAGATTTGGTTTAGGACACTGGCTGCAAACTCTAGTGCCTGTTAGTGCTATGTAAATACAGTGTCTGGAGAGTCTGACTGTGAGCTATGGTCTAAACTGAAACCAGAAAGGAGACCTGGGCAGAGTCAGAGCCCTGAACGGTTGGAAGAGACTGGGAAGCCACTGGGCTCTGCCATTCCAGCCTGACCTCACACAGTCCCCTTCACCTGCACTCGTGTTTCCCTCTGCACACCTGCAGGAATCATTTCAGGAACGTACAGACAGTCAGAGCTTCTGGATGCACTCACACCCCACCAGTTATCCAGCAATCTAAATCCATGCACGTGTGTATAGCTGCATATATACAGAAAATCTGTAGCAACTTTACTGAGCTATAGAACAAGACCAAAGCCCCAGTTTTTCCATCCCTTCCCCAACTTAATGCACCCAGTTGATCTTTTGTGGAAATAATTTGGAAGTCACTTAACTATTTGTGGAGATAAAGGATGCAAAACAAAAGCAATCCCTTAATCATCGCTTGCCAGCTCCTTCTAGTTTCTGGAAGGTGTAACTTCTGCAACACACTTTGTTCCACTGATACCAGTGATCAGCAAATCCTTCTCACCATGAATAAGCCAATCTTTCAGTAATTAGCTGAGCAAGTTCCTGGCTGGCAAAGCAAGAGCTTATTCCTGCTGATCTTGCAGCCACCTGCTCCTTTCCAGAAAAGCATCAGTCATGCTATCCCTGAAGTATGGGCCTGTTTTCTAAAAATGTAAAGAAACCCAAACCCAATCCAGCTGGCCCATTCCATGGATTTGAGCATGTCACTGATACCAGGTGACCTTGTATTGTGGCAAAGAACTCTTGGACCTTGTCAGTACAGAATGTGCTGCTTGGAACTTGGACTCTATTGTCTCCCTCTATTTTTCTCTTTAAAAAGGAAGTATAATGTAAGTTAAGCTGAAGTTCAGAAATGCATATATTTTACTTAAAAACATTCATCTGTTCAAAATTCAAAATAAACTTTATGGGATACAACAGTTTGGGTTTTTTTTAAATAACATTTCATTCAAACTGTATATAATTCATTGAAGTATTCGTACAGCAAACAATGGTTAACCCTTGAAAACCTGTAGAAAAAGATTTTCACACAAAAAAAAAGGAAAACCAAAAGTGAGGTCTCACACCCACACACTCAGGCCGCACACGCACACACTCGAGCACCCACGCACCCACACAAGGCTGCAGCTAAAGCAGAGAATTGGAGGCCCAAAAGGAAAACAATGACTGATTGTTCTATCTGAGAGTCCAGGTAGCTCAGGAAAAAAACCCCAAAAAACCAAAACAACCCCCCCAGAGTCCTCTGAGTAAAGAAACTACCTCAAGAAAATTCTCAAGTGCACTGGAGACCTGATCATTCAAACTGTTTCTGCAAAGCAGCTCCCTGCACCTGAGAAAAATGCAGCCCAAGGTGACTTGTGCAAATATAAGGAGTCAGGAGTATCTCCTGCTGTTCCTTAAGTAGACATGAGGGGTGTCCATAGATTCAATTAGTCTTTGATCATGCAAGGTACTGCTGGAGTGCTGTCTTCGCCCTGCAAGAAAAACAACCCATTAATTACAGGAGTCTGGCTTCAGCAGCAGCAGCAGCTTCAGGGGCAGGCCCAGAGCGTGCCAGCAGAAAGGAAGGGAGGATGGCTGAGGAAAAGGCTCCCTCACTTTGGAAGGACCTGGCCCATGGTGCAGAAATGCTCAGTGGGGCTATAAAGAATAATGTTAAAGAATCCACCTGGCATCCAAGGATAACCTGATCTAGCCAATGGCAATGGATTTCAGCACAAAATGAGGCACTCCCAGCACGGTGGGGCTTGTATGTTTGTTACACACACCTTCCAAAATCCCTCAAGAACAGTCACTGAAGAGCAGTTGCTTTCTGTAATACAGGTGTACTATGAAAAGCAAGTCTTTGAGCTGAGAAATCAAGGAGTGTCAACTCAGAACATACTAAAAGCCATCAATCCTGTAAGGAATCCTGTCCGAATACTGGCCCCACCAAAAACATCCAGTGATGTGAGAGGGAGGAAGGAGCCAATATAATACTGGAATTTATGTCATCTAACATTGTGCAATATTGTTGTTGAGACAAAAACACCTCCCACCAGTCTGGGGTTACAGTTCCATCGTCACATGGGCTAATTCTGAGTTTCTTCCCACCTGCAGTGAGAAACTCTGCTCTTCCTTTGTCCCCCACAGCTCCCAACCTGCTACCGTGACCTAACAGACTTTTCCAGGACCTGATACAACTCATCAACATGGAAGAAGATTATTTATTTGTTTCTTCCCAGCTTTCTGCTGTGATCACAAGCCATAATAGCTCAGGGAGGGGGCTGGTATGGCAGTGGTGAGATATCAATATGTTCCTGATTGTCACTTTCAGTGCTGATACTCTGCCACAGATTTTAAGATGAGAAGACCTAACTTAACTAGGAAGATGTCTAACACTAAAACATCTTTCATAAACCCAAGAATACCAAATTTAATGCATTTTAAAAACAAGTGCACAGTTTTGAGTTGTATTGTGTGTCTGTGACATCTTCCAAAAATCAGATTTATTCCTTTATTTCATGGAAGAAATACGTGCTGTTGCTAACTGTAGGTGGGATAACTGCAAAAAGTTAACATAAAGCCCCAAAAATTGTCAGTGGCTGTTTTGGTTTTACACATGTTTGGGAAGCAGCCAGATGATCTCTGTGAATACTAACACAGGCAACAGCACAGGTGTGTGCAAAGTTACTGTTGGCCTAACTAGTTTAAAATAATTTAATTGAGATTAACAACTGTGGTGATGCTGTATTATCTTCATACTCACTTGTCACACAGATTTGGATCTGAGGACTGACTCAGTTTATGTAGGATATCTACTATTCCCATGTCTCGGAGCTTGTCTTGGCGCTCCTGTGAACCTGCAGCAACAAATCACATTGTTGGGAGTGGCACCAGCCCAAGTGTCTGCAGGACAGCAGAGAGGAGTGGCAGCAGAAACCAGCTAAAGGAGGGGTAAAGAGCAATGTCCAGCTAGAACACAGCCATGGAAATGCTCCCTCAGCTCTGCCTGCCTCCTCAGGGAGGTCCAGCTTCTTTTCCTGTGCTCCATGTCCACAATTTTGGAGCCAAGAACATCTTGAAGGCAAGAATCTTTATCCTAAGGTATCCTGACTTCAGCTGTTTTATTCTCATCTCTGTGATTTCACAGGATTTGGATGCAGAGAACATTCCCCTGGAGGTGTTTCTGAGCCTGACTTCTGCCCTCTCCTCCTCTCACCATATTCCCCTGAGCAGCAGCATCCTTCAGCTCCCTCCTGGTAACCTTCCCCTTTCCCATGCCATGACTCTTCTCACCAAATGCCTTATCCATCGCTCCCAATTCCACTCACAAGTCCTTTAGCTGGTTTCAGCCCAAGCCACTCAAGCCATCCCATGCTGTGGAAATTTTCTTTGCCAGAAATCCCCTTCTAATCAATTTTTTCTCTCCAGTGAACCTGCTCCCTCCAACAGTGAGTTTCCACAGCCCCTGTAGGACACCTGGAAGCTCTTACAAGAATTCTCTTTCACTCCAATTGTTTTGAGACTTCACAGAAATGCTACAGGTGAAAACCTCCCACTGTGTCTCTGCAGCTCCTGTTTATTGTCACTGTGTCCTTGTGTCTCCCCCAGAACAACTCTCTGCACCCTCCTCAGTGTCTCCTGACCACTCCCACATGTTCCAGCCTCCATCTATAACGATGTTTCCCATTATACTTTGGATCCCACTGCACTGTGAACTGCAAATACTGATTACTGGGCAACAAAAGCTTTTTGATCAGGAAAGTAACTTGTCTGTGCATTAAGAAGAAGGGTTTCTTACCTTCCTCTTCATTCCATATGAGATTAGATATACAGAACATGGCAGCAAGCTGTAGTTTAGCATTTGAATGACTCTATAGAAAAACAGAACACAAGTTTAGAAGAAGAAATTCAGAAATTCACAAGGCTTATATTTTGGCATTCATAAATAAGATAGAAAAGCTGAGAGTAATTCTTATCTACAACTTCTCTCAAAGATAGGGCCATAATATAAGGCACTTGAGTAGTGGTCAGTCACTTCCTCCCAAATATCTACTGACGTCTCCAAGATATGTCTTTGCCAAGTTAATGAATTTTTTTCCGTGTAGATGATGCTACTGTAATGTTTTTATGGGAAATAACCCCTGGATTCTCCTTTTAGTCAGGTCCTTTGTACACCTCTGCCATAGACAACTGCACTTACACCCCACTGGTTATAGGGAAATTAATTACATGAGAGTGAGTAATTCACAAAACAAAATCCTAAAGCACTTTTCTCTTATTCCTGCAAAAGACCAACACAAATCCTTTAAGAGAAATCTCCCCTACCATGTAGTATTTGATTTTCTGCAGGATGTCATCATTGGTCATAATCAGTTCTTTTGCTGTCGTGCCATCTGCTATATTGGCAAGGATACACAATGTCTGAAAGAGAGAAAAACCTGGAAGTTATTTGGCCCTAGATCACATCCCATGATTTATACAGCTACCCTGACAGCTCTGAACTCAGGACAAACAATTGCTTTAATTGGTTTTAAAATCTTTAATCTAGAGTTCCAGCTTGCTCACATCTAGGGCCAATGCTAAGGAGTTACCAGCTGTGGGGAGCAGCCCTGGCCAAAAACACTCATCACCATTTTAAAATGAAGAGCAGCACTCATTAATTCACTGCAAGGAAGAACATTTTAAGTCTCTTATGGAAATCTGCAACATACAGGACAGAATAAATGCCCTGGAATATAAAGCAGTCTGTTCTGCAGCAGTGGCTGGGAGGAAAGGAAAAACAACAAACCCCAACCATTTCCACCTCATTCTTCAGGCCAGGAAAAGGAGAGACAGAGGCCTTTCTGCTGATCTGGCAGAGGAGTAATTTGGTTTCAACAAGTCTAACCACAGCTGTCGCCTGCACAGGTAACTCCAGCTACTTCTGCAGCTGGTTATTTCTTGCAAATTAGAGGAGCCATCCCACAGGATGCCCTTGAAGCACCCTGGCCCACATTTCACTACCTGCACAGAACTTTGACTGGCACAGCCCCTTCCCTGGCTCTCAGGGGCACCAGCAGATACTACACTTTTTCCCAAAGAGCTCTGGAAGAACTTGACCATTTTTTCTGGACATGCTGGGAGGATACTGGAGCATGATCAGCACTTGTTTGTCTAAGCTGCACTGCACTGTGTCAGCAGCTGCAGAGACTAATTACTTCCAAGCTGCTAATTACATCCTGATGAGGCCAGCAGTGACAGAGACAAGCGCTGTCCTGCTGCAAGCAGGGGGTCTGGTGCGCAGACAGGTAGTAATGGATTTTGAAATAAGAGCCAGCTGCACTACAGGGACCAAGGAAGTGCTCAGTGGATAAAGGCCTCAAAGCCCATATTCAGCCCAGCCCTTTCCCAGGTATGCTGGTTCTCCTGCACAGTGACAGAGAGGCTTGCAAGGTAAATAACCTGTGGCAATAAAGGCCATTCCTGTCACCACAGCTTTATCAGGAAGACCTATTTAGAAAGACACACATGGTTAATTCTCAGCTGTTTCAGATCCATGGTGTCACTAAACTTGCTAGCAAGTCTTTGGGGACTGTTTTTTGCTAATTTTGCACTTAAATCACCAAAGGAGGCCTGTTAGCCATCAGCCTGTTCTTCCCTGAGCAAGGATTTAGACCAGCTCTACTCCTACAGTCATTTCCCATGCTGTTTGCTCCCCATATCCAACCTAAGCGAAAGCAATCCTCTGGCATCTCCCACAGCTTCTTGCTGCCCCCATCCTCCCCCACCACACCCTGTATGAGGAAGGAACACGGCTCTCCCAACTGCCTGTCCTGTTGGGCACACAAGCTCCTGCTCACCTATCCTCTCACTGCTGCTTCAGCACCCCCACAGCAGCTGTCCCTGTACATTGGTTCCAGGATACCATTCCCTGCTGGCCATCTCCTCTTCCCCTCTGCCTTTCCTCTTGCAGATTGCTTTTCTTAAGTTTTCATTTGACAGAGTGGGTCCCTCCCTACTTTCTCCTGGGCTCCACCAGGATGCTCTTTGCCCTGCTAGTGCTTCTCCTTCTCTCCCTAGTGCCTCCTTCCTGCCATGCAATGGCCCCAATTTAATTCTTCTGCTTTCACATCCCTCCTCTTCGCCAAACCTACATTTGCAAAACCAATCTGAATTCAGTTCAAACAATTTTGTAACAATCCATTAGAAAGAAAAGCATTCTTGTAGGTACTCAAGGTATTCATCTGACATATCTCAGTAAACTATTCACAGCACATCATAATCCCAAACATGACATGTTATGAACACTAAGCACTCTTTGCTCTCTTTTATTTTATTCTGCCAAGACAACACAAAACAGAAATGGTACCTGCTCTTTGACCTCTATATTGTGCTCCCCTTCCAGAATGAGAGTCACTGCTTGCATGATTTGCTTCCCATGAGTGCTCATTATGTAGTCTATGTGCTGCCAAAACAAGAATGAAACACAGTTAGTGTAACTCCCCAGACAGAGAAGGGACATTCCTGCTTAAATCACTCCAAGTGAGGAGCAGCAACACTGCACACCAAGCACTGCTCCCAGTGAGCTCTCCCAAACCAAGAATTTCTCACAGCAGAAACACTTCAGAACATTCCTCTTCATATGGAGCCTGCTCTTGTCTGAGAGAGCACCGTACAGGCCTTGGTGGTGCTTTCCCTGCCACCTGCAGAGAAGAGACTGCTGTCTCAGTTGCACGGAGGCCAGGCTGAGGACTGAACCCTGCTGACCCTGTTCTGAGTGTGATGCTGCAGTTAGAAACAACCACTTCTCTTCTGATAACCAGGGGGTAATATCAGAGAGGGGTGAGAAAATGGATGTTTCTTCTCTGGTATTTGCTATTCTTGCAGGGCCACTGCACCCAGGTTCAATAGCCACATTTCTAAAGCCTGAGAGGGGACAAAGAAATAAGCCAGATGCATTGCTTATTGTCTGGGAAAAGCACCCTAAGTTCACAGGATCACAGCTCAAAGGTCACTTGATGACAGACCATAAACACCTACACCAGAATATAATAAGACAAAAGATTAAACAAGATCTACTGGATTAACTGATACCAAACCTCAGGAGTGGTAGCAAACAGGCACCAGAGCTGACCAGCACACTACAATTCTTTAAGACCTCAGGGATTCTTGTAGGACTTCTTAAAATTGCTAATAATGTGATTTCATTGGAAAGCTGCTGGATGAGTTATTCTGGAGTGAGTTTTGGGTAGAGGTTGAAAATGCCTGGTTCTGGCTCTAAATCCTACCACAGGAAGCAGTGAAGCTGGCATGTATCTCCAGATGGAGAACACCTTAAGTGACAATGACAGTTGTCAGGATGAATTCAATGAATGACTGGCTACTAAATATTTTTTCACATTAAGACAGAGCTAATTTTCTGTGAAGGTTATTGAGACTCAATGAGTACAAATATCAGAAGATTTTTTAGTGACCTTTTTATGGTAGAAACACAATATGTGATAAATGCACATGGGATTTTTCCCCTCAAAAATGTTGGCTTGCCAAATGTTTGCTGCATGTTTTCCCTTTGTTCTTCATAGGGAATTACCCTTTTCTTTTTCTCCATGAATCTCTCTCTCCTTGTCAAAAACAACTCACGGGCTTGCATTTTCCAACCATTTTATTTCAGGGGGTAAAATGGATGTCTGCATTTTGTAATTGCACGGTCCCACAGCCAAATGCACAAAGCCAGTACTATCTGTGTAGCTGGAAAAGAACAAAAGTATTTCAAGTGCCAAGGAAGAAAAAACACAGTTATCTTTAAGATCTGGGCCTTTCCATACACTGACTCAATGGTGTAACCCTCAGTGTTGTTCTGGACAAGTTTCACAGGGAAATTGCTATGAAAATAATGTTGCTGAAAGCTAAATGCAATGGAATTGAACATTAAATGAAAACGTCTAGCTCTGATAATAATTACAGTGTTTTCAGGACGCAGAGAATTCTTTCAAATGTTTTCTCACACTGATTTGCACATTTGGTTACAAATATTTGAATAAATCCAAGTGGTGAAACAGAAAAATAACTTGTCTTGCACAGATGTACTGCATTGGCTGTATGTTTGATCAGCTTCCAGAAGCTCTGTTTGCAGCTCTACTTACTGGGCGAGTGGAGAGAAGATTCCTGAGCAGTCCCAAAGTTTTCATCAGAACATTTACATCGGAATCAGAGAGCAACTGAAACAACTGCTCTGTGCTCAGACCTCGCAGGATGTCTGACTTGATCTTCTGTTCTGCTTGAAATGCCATATTCTGAAACAGACAGACTTTTCAATTGATTTTTTTACCTGAAAGCCTGGGCTTTCACTCTTTTAGTAGACTATTCCCTACAACAATATATCCTTCCTAATTAATCTTGCAAAAAGGATGTCATTTATTAACAACTGTTACACAGTGAATTCAATTTCCACATTGTCTTAACACCTAACCTGGTTATTACCTGCTTTTATTTGCCCCTGGCATGCTACTGACACTACTTAACTGCTTCCCTGAATGATCTTGGCAACAAAATTGTCACCAGAACTGAAGAATTTATTTTACTTTATGGACTAATAGATGAATTGTTCCAGGCTGATGCTGTTTTTCTTCTGCAGTTTGGTGGAAAGACAAGCCAGATTTCAATTATGTCATTTGTCATTTTTAATAAGAAGCTCCACAAGATACGTTCACAAACTTTTTAAAGAGCACAGTCACAAGCGGTGTTTCACTGGGGTGTCCTACTCACCATTAACGCCCAGATGCCGTTTACTCGCAAGGCAAGGTTTTCACTCTGGGTTAAACTACACAGAAGTTCTATGGCTCCTGATTCTAAAATAGGCTGAAAGGAGGAAGGAAAACCAAATCTTTACAAAACTACTTAGACTAACTGCATATATGAAAACATAAAAAATATACTGCTTATATCTTATTCTTGACCTTACAAAATGCCCAGTGCACTCACATGAACCGGCCATGCACACCCCATAACCATGACCCTTTTAAAGTAGGTTTTTATGAAAAAAAGTCAGGTCAAGGCAGCTGCTTTCTCCTATGTCTCTGTGTTTGTAGAGACATGGATGCACACACATTTATGTGTGTATACACATCATCACACACCGATGTGGTATTGTACACACATCTGCCACACCCCACAAGCAAATGGGTTTTCCTAGCAACTTTCAGCTCAGGACTGCTCTCCAAAAACAATCTTCCTTCAATCACACCATTTTGGATAATAAGAGGGATATATATCACTGTTTAGAAGAGGTTAAGGACAATGAAAGCTACTTGACACCATGCTTGACATTAAATCCTTGTGTCCTGTAACCAGACCAAATGAAAATCCAGTACAAAACTTCAGCATAATAAAAAAAACTGTAGGCTTCTTGACCAAATTACAAAACCTGGTAGTATCATCTTTAAATGACAGGAAAAATATCAGTCCATGCACTTGTCTTTCACACTGGTTAATGTAATGAAAGTGAAGTTTGGAACAACTGTTTTCCTCCTGAACTCAATTCACTGGTTCATCCAATGAAAATAGGAATGTGTGGAAGAGACTGGATGCTGCAGGAGCAGGCTCCTCTTAGAGCAGGAGCAGCAGCAGCTTGTGCCCAGCTGACCCGGTCCCAGGTGCTCTCCACTGCAAGAACCTGCCAGGGATTTCACCACAGGCCCAGGGGCTGTTCCATGGCCACAGCACTGGGAGACTTTCCCAAACTGGAATGACTCAGCTCTTCACAAGGTACAACACAGAGCCACTTCAGCTTTGCTCATTTACTGCAGTGACTGGTGGTTTATACACAAATTTCAAAGTATTATTTAGAAGGGTGATATGTAAAAAGATCAGATGCCTTATAGAGGCTTTCAAATCTAGTATTTTTAAGTATTCCTTCCCCTTACACTATCAGTTTTCTTTTGGCAATGTGTTTTTGAGGTGAACCACATATCCTGACAGAAAATCCAGTATTTTACTCCAATTTGTAGTGGAAACACTAAAAAAAAAAAAAAAAAAAAAAAAAAAACACAAAACCAAGAACCCCCCAAAAACCCAAAACAAAACCAAAAAACCCTGAACAAAAACAAACAAACACAAAATCTCAAACAAACAAACAAAACCCCACCAAAATGAAAAAAAAACCACCTGACCTGCAGTCTGCTAAAGAAAGCCCCATGGCCAGTAAACTGTGCTTGGCATTATTTCAGTTAATTTTCTGTCTAACAGATATGATTGAAACCACCAAGATCAATTGATAATTTGGTAACCCAAAGTGCCCTGCAGGATCCCACATACAGCACTATTTTGCAATTTTCTGTAATTACAAACTACTTTAGACTTGGGGAATTGGTGCACTGCTATGGAGCGTTGATCTGTGGGTATGTGTATGAAATACAGACTCTGCAGAACCAGATATCCTGTACTGTTCATCTGAGAACAATAAAAACACAAGACTCAGCTATGCCAGCATTTTCAGCATTACAGAAGCAGTAATTCTCCTAGACAACAGATCATATTGCTAATAATCAGTGTGGCTTCTTCTTGCTTATGATCTTTTTGGATAATAGTGTTTTACAAGTAAAAAGAAAATGACAAAACTTCATGTCTACTTCTTTTCTTTGGTAACCAAATTCACTGTCACAGCAGTGTAAGCGGATGTTTTTTTTGTTCCCAAGCTATCAGTGGCACAGGCTCTGTAATATGCCACAAGCAGTGGCTGCCAATTAACACACCTTTATGCTAATTTATCCATTGTGTAATCTCACTTCAGTCCATCCCCTCTCCCTGCTGCTGGCTAAGCACTCACCTCTTTGCTTGGAGAGAATTCCAGAAGAAGATTGCATAGTGTGGAAGATGCTACTACAAGAAT
The DNA here is from genome assembly GCA_020086605.1 of Lanius collurio. Classification (NCBI taxonomy): domain Eukaryota; kingdom Metazoa; phylum Chordata; class Aves; order Passeriformes; family Laniidae; genus Lanius; species Lanius collurio. Next base: position 367,355 of record JACBWW010000019.1, on the reverse strand, counting down.
TTCATTTGGCGCATTCTGTAAAACCTGCAGTCACAGAGGGGAGAGAGAGTAATTCTGTTAGTAGGATGATGAAGAGATCACTGAAATGGAATACCTGGAACTATGCTGTAGCTGGATATTCCAGACTTCAGGAGGTGCTTTGATGCTAGCAGTGCAAACCCAGACAATGATGCACATCACAGGACAAGCTGGAGCAATGCATTGTTTCACAGAAGGCAGATTTGAGAGCTTTCAGTCCAATTTAGTAGAAATCAGTGGGGACAAGCGCTGCTCTGCAAAGGACACATATGCAGAGGAAGCTCCAGGAGGAGGAGCCTCTTCAACCCTTCTGTACCTCATGCTCAGCATAACACAGCAAATTTCCTCAGCAGCACCCTCTCAGAGGAGCATAGGCTGGGACAAGTTATAGTCCCTCATCTCTGTGTGGATCTCTAGCAGCACCAAAACATCAATTCCTAAAACAAGCATGTTCCTCTCTTGTCCACCACTGCCAACACCACCTTCCGTGCTCTGGCCATTTCACTTCTGAACACACAAGTCAAGATCACTTCAGGAGATTCCCAAGGGTGTCAATACTGCCCAAGCCTTCAGGCGTGGTAGCAGACTTGGTCTGTTCTCCATTTTCAAGTTCTAAAAGATGTTGACACCGAGAAACTGGTTTATTTATCTCTATTTATGACAGTGACACTACAGGATGAGAAATGACATGTATCTTGCCCACTTGGATCTCACTTCATCTTGAAGAAAATTGCACTATATGATAATGCGTCTTTTTAAAGGTCTTTCTGAGCTCTTTGGCTTCAGTTATAGAATCTGCAATGAGATGTAAGAGGTAGAGAATTACAGGAGAAAACACAGATCTAAATTCTCTTGCAGGACTTGCAGACCAAGTCTGAACTCTGCCATCTAATCTGAGTCCGAGATTACGGGACATGTAGTCCTTGTAGTGTCCTGTGTGAACATTGGGAATAATTTAGCTTCACTCACTGATCACAACCCCCCCAAAAAAAACAATAAAGAAAAAAAGGAAACAAAAGGCCAACCAAAAACCAAGCATGAACCACATGCTGGCTGCTGTTGGCTTTTGTTCATTTATGGCTCTCCTAGAAGAAGGCCTCTAGGTTTCTAGGTGATTTGTGTCATGCTTCTACAGCAAGGCATGCCAACTGAACAGACACCCTGTGCTCCCTGAACAGACCAAAACACTCCAGGCAGTGAGACCTGCCTATTCCTCACTTACCTTCATTAAAGGCTTCCATACAGCGTGATCCTGAAAACTTGTCCTGAGCTGCTGGACAGAACGGGACAAACTGTGCAAACATCTGGAATGGAAGAGAAACCTTCCCTGTGAGACATGCATAACCCCACAGACACTGCTGTGCACACCCTGCTGCTCCACAAGGATTACTGAGCTGGGAGGCGGGCAAGGAGCAGCCTGGGCTGCTGAGAAAACCCTGCACCAGCCCAGGATAATTGCCCCTCTCCCCAGGAGGGCTCCCAACAGCACAATTGAGTTCAGAGCAGCTCTCAGACAGTCAGCAGGACCTCTCCAGGCAGCACACACTGGGACAGACAGGGGCTCTGCGTGGACGAGGACAGGCTCACCTGACTGCAGCCAAGCGCACCTTGATGCTGGACTCGGACAGGCCGTTAACGATACGGTCCATCATGTTCTCCGTCTCAATGATCTGTGCCAAGGAACTCAGGTCAGTGCACAGCTCTAACAGCACTCATGGCTTGCTGGGGTTTTGGCTGCAGCATTTTAAATGTTACATATAAAAATTGCAGCTAAAACCAGCACGCTACACTCTCTTGCCAGATTAAGTGGAAAGTTTTGTGTATCTGCAGGTAACCCAGAAATTAAAAAAATCTACATTCTGTGTTCCACTACAGCTTTTAATCAAGGAACAAGAGGGTGTTTTATACACATACATACGTGTATATGTACATATATATATACACATAATATACATGAATTACCCTTAATGTCATCTTAAAACGAAAGTGAGCATGTGTGAATGCACACAACATACACAAACTACAGATGAGAGACAGGTTATAGAACTGTGGGGATAAAAAATATCCAGTGGCTCATTTGCCATATTTAGACAAGGCCAGCACAAGCACTTAAGACCAGGATAAAAGGGAGTTATTCAGATGAATTATGGATTTTGCATAATAAATCAACTCTGGCATGTACACACCCACTGCTTATTAAAAGCTGTATAAAAGAAGGATCCTCACTATTAACTAAAGCAACATGAGGAGTTTATGGGGTTGAATTCTGGGGATCCTGAGTGATTCCCCACTGATACATCTTCCTGATGTTAACTATTCACCATGTTTTCCTACCCCCTTCCTTCTGCTTTACCCCTTTAACCAGCAAATAAACTCAGAAAACATTCCTGTCTCCTGCACTTGCTACACGACACTGCAAATCCATGATTTATAAAAGAATGCTCCTTTTAATCATTCATTTATTAAGTTCCCTCCACTTTCCACACATTCATTTTAAACTATGTGAATGGCTTTGGCTCCAAAGTAGCCAATCTCTTTGCTGTGATGTTTAAATCTTCAACTGCTTTGTTATGACAGTGCAAGGCCCCTTGGTCACTCGAGAATCAGGAAACAAATTCTGAATTTGTTTCCCAGTATGAGCAGGCTTTCCAGGGTTTATTGTTTTTTAAAACATTTATTACATAATAAGATAGATGAGAACAGAGGCGTATTATATCTCTCAGAACACAAGTTGCAGAAATTTCTCATATGCCACAACAATAATCCTTATGAGTGGCCAAGTACCAAAAATGTTGAAAGACAACTCAATGTGCGAGTCTAGTTCATCACTGTAAAGATGTTTACATAACTAAACTTCACTTGGTATATTCTGATAACAAGACATTAATTTTTGTTCAAATTCCATGCAATATGAAAGTTTATATTAATGGAGGAGAGAGAACCTTCTCATTCCCAGCTGTGTACATCATAACAGGGCAAACCACTGGGATGGTGGGAGTTGCTGCCTCCAGCTGCCCCCTGTGGCTGAGCAGTTGGCCACAGCCTCCCCAGGCTCACCTTTTTGCGTATGTCCTCATCGTTGGCCCCCAGGGACGCGTAGAGCTTGAAGGCAGCCTGGCGTAGCTCGTGGGCGTGCTTCAGGTCGTGGTCCAGCTGGGAAATACAGCACAGGCACCAGGCTCAGCCACCACAGCAGCTGCACTGTGATACTCTAATCTGTTCTCAACTGGTGCTTATCCACTCTCTTTGTCTGCCATCCTAAGGACAGCCAGCAGCACAAAGTGCCGCTCCCTAAACTCATGTCCACGTTTACCAGCTAAATTCAATAACCAAAGTTAAGAATAGAGTTCATTTCTCTGCTGAGTTACAGAGAAGACAGCTTCGTCTTCAATTTGAGGCCAAAACAAGGTTAGAACTCTATCAAGACCATATTCAGGCAAAAATTATTCTTATCTCCCAAGAGAAACGTACGGGAACTAGCCAGAAGGAGTGAAAAAACTGGGAGAGAATCAAGGGAAGTTTTAACAAGAGAACTGAAGCAAAAGCAGGAGCCAAAGTTGATCTCAGTCTCAGGCTGTCCATGTTAAGGAGGGTCAGGTTGGGTATCAGGGAAAGGTTCTTTCCCCAGAGGGTGCTGGGCACTGCCCAGGCTCCCCAGGGAATGGGCACGGCCCCGAGGCTGCCAGAGCTCCAGGAGCGTTTGGACAGCACTGCCAGGGATGCCCAGGGTGGGGTTGTTGGGGTGTCTGGGCAGGGCCAGGAGCTGGGCTGGGTGATCGTTGGGGTCCCTTTCCAGCTCAGGATATTCTGTAATTTTAGGATTCTATAATTAATGGGAGTACTAAAAGCATCATAAAATAGTGGTGTTTGAGGTTGACCCTGCTTGAAACAGCAGATTTGGGCTCTCAGATCTCCTCATGCTCTCTTCACTGAGGGTAATTATGTGACTCTGACTGCCCTCAAAACTCTGTACCAAAGGGTTCTACAAAACAATGAAATCTTCAAAGTCTACACAAAATGCCAGGAAAGTACCAGTATAAGGTAGAAAAGGCTAAAATAAAATAAATGTCAAAAATTAAGCTCTATGAGTAATTCTTTCCAGTGCAGTTATATCGGAGGAGAAGCATTATATAATTATTATAAATATTTTAAGCAGACAAGTTCTCTGTTTGGCAGATTCCTCACTCACTCCTCACGTAGTTTTACCTTCCAGGGTGCAATTCCAAGCACTCTGTCAAAAGCCAGCACCCTGGATTCCCAGCTAGCTGCTTCTATAGACTTACTGCATACCCAGAGCACTGTCATATTTACAATTGCCCCACTCACTTTTGGAGCCTGATCGTATTTTTGATGCTACAGCCAACGTCCATTACTCCTCAGTAAGCTGCTAAACTTCTTTTTGCTTAGTTTTTTAAAACTGTAACTTATTTTTTTATATTTCCTTTGCATTTTTACATAGAATTCAAGAGGCTCTCTATGCAGAATTAACCCAATTTTATAAAGGTCAGGGAAATGAACCTAGCTCTTGGGCCAGTTTCGAAAAAAAACCCCAAAACTCTGTAATCTATTTTTTTTGGGTACTTTCTAGTAATCAGACTCAGTAAGACTCCAAGGTACATCTGGTCTCTGTTTATCCAACCTCTTGCAAGTGCAGATAACTCATAATATGAAACAGTGCATGCCATCCATGTGTTTTTGTGCTTTAACACAACAGAAAGCGAACTTCAGATTTTCCACAAACCTGATCTAAGAATTGGAAATAAATCTCTCTTCACGTGGACTTTTATCTCTTATGAAGCTGAAATGTACTGGTTCCTGAAGGCAAGATGTTTAAACTTAGAGGATGGGAAGACCAGATATCCACACTTTGAGTGTGGATAATGAAGTCTCCAGAAAGCAGTGACTGAGACTGGGAGAGTACAAAAGAATCAAGTCCTGCTGGACCTCTGGTCACCTTTCAGTTGAGGATCTCAGGCATCAGATTTAAACAGAATTTAAAAAAAAAACCATCCTGAGCCATTTATTTTCGGTTTTGCCCATTTCTCTGAGGCTCAGAGCCGAGTCAGGAACGCACCCTCTTGATGTCGGTGATGGCGCTGACGGAGCTGGGGTACTTGAAGTAGTCAGCGAGCATGACGATGAGGTGGTCAGTGATGCTGGCCATCCTCTGCAGCTCCACATCCGTCTCAATCAGGTAGGCCAGAGTCTCTGCCCCCTCCACCCGCTCCTCCAGCAGTCTGTCCTTACTGCACATTCGAACCAAGCACGGCAGAGTCTGCAGAGATTAAAAAAAAGGAGGGTTTAGTGCAGCTACCTTGATAAAGAAACTCCAAAGCAATGAAAGAACTGTCCTACAGTAATGCTCAGCATTGTTCTTTAGGTAAGAACTTTCACACACGCACATTTCAGTGGGTTCAAAGACTGTACACGCAGAGAAGTTGTTCAGGCATTGCTAAGTGTACGATGGGCTACTTCAAACAACTTCTCACACAGCCCAAATGATGAAATGTTTAGAAGCGACCATGGACAAAGCTTGACAAAACCTTAAAAAAAAAAATCCGCTCAAAAGTTGATATTTATTTGCACAGGCTTGTTCGTATTACACACCAGAACCAAAAGCACCCAAGCTGCCCTCAAGAAGTACTTGACTCCTCCTGCCCTTTGGTGATCCAGAATTAACTAAGGACAATGCAGTCAGAAATAATCTCAATGTTCCTTTCCCACACACTGGCTGCCTGGAGCAGGAGGCAAGGCAGCAGTATTCCTCAGCAGGAATCCAGGTCCATTCTGCTTTCCCTGACATCTCCCCTACCTTGGCTACATGACAACAGTTTTGTAATACCTTCCCTACATAAAAACCAGTCAATTCATTCTTTACCTGAAGCTCAGTGAGAAGGACTTAACTCTGGAAAGGCCAATCCTCCAAGGGCTGGGACTCTGCTCCCTCAAGCCTCCACACATATGAAAATGGATGAGGAATAACATCGGGTTTTGTGCTTGTGCAATGCCACCGAGCTCAACAGAATTACTGTACTAAATGTTGCTCAGAGTTATGTTTTGGGGACCTGAAATAACATCTACCCATTGACTGTTCACATGATTAAGTGGATAAATATCTTATCTCCATTGCACAGGAAGTAGGACTTGCCTACATATTTTAGAAAGTAGATGCCACCTCAGGGATTATCACTGAGGTTGTGAATCTTGCAGCTAATCCAGTGAGCCAAAGCAGCCCCTTCTGCATACGTGGCCTTGAGGCAGCAGGGAAGACTGCACATAGGCTCTCAAAAAATTACATTCATGTGGAGTGAGAAAGAAAAGAAGTGGAATTCCATGTCTAAATCACAAAGACCATGTACTTCTTAATTCTTTCCAAGGTCAAATGGCCTGAAATTAGCTACTTCTTGGAATGCAAGGGCTGGGCATTGGTAAATCACTGGCTGCATGCACCCAAGAAACACAAATGTCATTCAACACTATGCAATTCCATGTGCTTAAACAAAGGCAAGAATTCTGACAGACACATTTTAACTGTTCCACTGGACCTACAGGTCAGTACAGTGCAATTAATGCACAGGAGTAGGGGGCTGTGTAGGGGTGTAAGATGGAAAGCCACAATGCACACCTGGCCAGCAGATGGAAGTCTGGAAATGGACTGTGAAGATGGAGTATCTTATTTCCATGGTATGGCTGGGATGTGTCTGGGTTATCTGGACAGTTTCATTATTAGGAGTCCAGAAAAATCATTTCTCTTCCCATCAAATCAATTATTTATCAGCCTCCTTGCCTTTCTCAAGGGATTCTATTTTTTCCGATGTTACAGGCCAACCTGCTACTCAAACTGAGCAATGAAAGTAAATTAGAACCATTTTGGAAACACACAACACTGACTGGCCTCCAAATGCAGAAAGTTTGATAGCAAAGGGTCAATAATTCCTGAATGCTAAAGGGGCCATCACTTTAGTTCAGCAGAGGTCAAAGGATTTGTGGCTGGATTAACCATAGGGACACCATGTCATCTTCCAAGTATGAACTCCTGGAGGAGGAATCACTGGGGTGGTTTGAACAAGGCAAAGGTCCTGTGCCTTCCTTCTCTCCTCACTCTTTTGTCTACTTTCAAATACTACAACACATTTAATTCCACAGCCTCAAACATGGATTTGTGCTGAAGCAGCCTCCATGAGGAAAAAAATGCTGCTATTGCTGTGAGCCAGCCCAAGCAAACCCCTTCCCAAAGGTTTGAAAGAATGGTGGTTTTCCACAGAGCCTGCCTGGCCCAGCACGTGCAGCTCCACAGGGCAGTATCCAGCTCCCAGCAAAGACCTGCCATTGCCAGCAGGCCCTGCTCCCTGTCCCAGGGCAAAACAGTTCTGGAACACACACACATGTCCTGACCAGGACCAGGATGTGGCCCAGGGTGCAGCACCGTGCAGGGAGATTTATCAAGGGAAGAGATTTCTAAAGAAAAAAGAGGTTTGCAGCAGAGACGGGTTGGGAGAATGGAATTGTAGCCTCCAGTCTGCAGGTGTTGTACAGAGAAAGGAGAGCAGAGAATTGGAGTGTCAATTTGGAACAAAGCTAAGGAAGAGGATGAGGGAGAAGGATGCAGCTTGGCTTCCTCAGCTGTGTAGCACCAGGTGCCTGTGCAGAACAGATGCCAATATGCACACTGGAATGAATTGTATGTTGCACTTTCTTGCACAAAAGGACAGGAGGGGTGGGCCTTTGTCTCAGCCAACATGCAGATTTTTCATCTATCATTACTTGGAAACAAAGGGAAACCAGGGAACTATTTTTTTAATTAAAAAAAAAAGGAGAACTTAGTGCTTTAAAATCTTTGGTGTAACAGATTTTGTGCTACTTTTTTTATGAGAAAATAAAACCAGGATAGACCTACATGAGCAAACCTTTTGAACAGAGAACTGTTTAAGCAGCTGTCATGGCTAGCACAAGAAGAAGAATTCTTCCATATTTACAAGGTGGTTGAAGCAGGACACAGCTCACCTTCAGAACGATGCAGGGATCGTCCGTCCGTATTGCTCCGGCTCTGCACATGGAAGTAAGGCTGCAACAACACAACAAGACACAGTCACCTACCATGGCTTAGATGCACTTCAGCTGCTGCAGAGCACCTGTCCTAATGAAACATCCTCCCCTGTGTTTGATTTAAATACATCAGAGCTTCCTAGGCTTGGGCACACAAACTCCTACAGGTGCACTTTCAGGCAGGTTCGCAGTGCACAGCACACACCAGCCACAAAGGGTCACACCACCACCTTGACTGAGCCCCAAACCCAAAAGGAACAACCTGCACTAAGGGTCCTTCCTGTAAGTAACTACCCCTGGGGTGTGCAGCCACCAGGAGAGAACCAGCACAGGGCTGGCAGTCTGACAGCTCAGACACAGACACCCAGGCCCTGCCCCAGCCCAGGAGAGGTGGAATCCTGTGCTGCCTGTCCACAGGCAAGGTTCTACATGCTGCAGGAACCAGCACACCCTCACTAATGATGAGCTCAGCCAAGGCTCTGACACTGCACCAAGCCAGCATTTGTTCCTTATTAGACAACAGCTCACAATGGATATGACAACCCCAAGGTCTCACTGGCACACAGCATCAGACAAATGCCAAGTTCTTTGTTAATGTACTTGTAAAGTGACCCAAGCTACCAGAAATGCAAAATAGTTCACCCACCAAAAAAAGTGGTTTACTTTGAAGTGGTTTAGTTTTTACCTGCTCTGCTACAAGGCAGTGCAATGGAACTGGAGGGGGGGGGGGTACTGCTGTGCACCAGTAGCTTTGTTTTAGCTTCTGAACTAACCATTGGAACTGGCTTTTATCATGCCACAGTGGAGGTTAAAAAATATAACTGTATTTCAGTAAAGGTGACTTTAAACTAACACGTTTGGACCCGCAGTTGGGCAGGCTGAAGTTGTACACAGGATCAATCAGAACTGCTCAGCTAAGGAGCAGCAAGCAACATGCTCATATAAGCATGGTGAGTTTCACCACATCCCTGAACTCCTTCCATGGGCCCAGAGTGAGTTCTTTCACCTCTTCAAGGCAACAACACTGATCCTTTTTCTTTAGCCACAGCTAAAAATCCCACAATCTGAAGTCTATTTATGTATTATTTCTCAGAAACTAAGAGATAAGACTAGAATGTTAGCACAGAGATCATCTGCTAAATTTTTACTGCCCAAGCCTTGCAGCTGGCAGCAGGAAACTCATTTTCACACCTGCACAATCAGGAGGAAAGCACCTATCCTGGAGCTTGCCATTTAGTCCAGTGAGACCCTATTTGCCAGAATAGCTCTATAGAATTAGCTCTATTTCAGAAATGAAAGAAAGTAACTTTTTACTTCGGGTAACATAGGCTTGGTTTAGCTGGAAGCAATTCTGGTGATTTTAGCAGAAAAGGTTACTGCTCCACTTGTAGCTGCACTCTCCCAAGGGGCTTCCTGCTCTGCCCTCTGTGCCAACACTGCTGCTCAGGGGGAAGGATCTTTGCTCCATTTCAGTCAAGAGATACTGCCTTGAGTCTTCCAAGTCTACTTCGATTGTTGAGAGAAAAGAAAGGGAATTTAAAGTAGTCTTGTATGCCAGTCTGGATTCAAATCAAAATTTTAGAGAAGGTTCAAAAGGAAAAAAAAACCTTCTAGATCTGTATTCCAAGGAGTCTAAGGATAAATCAGAGGAACTGCAGATTAACTGACTGAAGCTGGCAAGGTAGGAGTGAAAGCTAATTTACAAGCAGAAAAAAAAGATGATCTGTGACAATTTCACCTACTACTCTCATCAGAAAAAAGGAAGAGAGAGTCTGACTTGGAGGCAATCAGGTAGGGGATGGATCTATAGCAGAAAAACCAGCAAGGCTTTGCAAACTCCAGGACTGCTGTAAAACTGAGACCCCTAAGAAGGATGAGTGCCTGTGGACTAATTATAAACCCAATCTGAAATTCAAGATTCTGGTTTGTCTGCCATTTTCCTGCAATTTTCTTTTGTTGCTTTTCACCACATCACTTACTTTCATGCTTTAAAAAGTCCAGCTGAGCCAAAGTGCTGCAAAGCAACAGCAGAAGATGGGTTGTGTACCCAATTCCTTCAATCAGCAAAGAACAGCAGTAGATCTGGGGGTGTCCATCTCAGAACAATTCTTTTAACTCCAACCTGTCTTTATGTCAACTGCTTTATATCTCGAGATTAGTAACAAAAATTACTTTTAAATATGTCATTCTCTGTGTATTTTCTGACTTCTTAAAGAAACACATAAATCAATCAGAACTGAGACTGCTGCAATTAATTTAAGTTGCCTTCTTCACTAAGAATTGACTAACAAAACCAGTAAAACCAGACTGCTTAGGCCAATTGTGGTTGGAAGAGAAGCTGGGAGGTCCCAAGACAGACCTCCTACATGGAGTAGAAGAACTCAAGAATCCCCCTCATACATGTGCACATCACTGAAATTGCTTTCATGAATGAGTTAGGGACCACTACCTGGCAGCATAAGCAGAGTCACAGGTCTTACCTACCCCACCTGTTCCTCACCCAGAATCAAGAGACCTCTACTGTCACAAGTGGCTGTGAAATTGTTTGGTGAACTCAGAGAACTCACTGATCCTTGTCAAAAAAAGCCATCAACTAAAAGAATAATCAGACACCTCAGCAATCAAACTCCCGAGTTAAACTTAATTTTAGTAGTTTATAGCAATGGGTAATTTTATCTCCTTAACCCCCTGGAGTGATTTATTCCATTACTATCAACACAAGAAAAGGCAAATGGTCCTAAAGGGTGTCAATCCCAGCTTAGGGAGTGAGCATAAGCCGGGTGCTGCTATTATGGAACTGGGTCACAACTTGTCAGTGGGTAGAAAGTCATTATGAATATGAACACACAAATGTGCCCACACCAGCAGGGAAGCTGAAGTATAAAATCAATTAATAACATTAATTCTGCTGTATGAGCATATGAAGCCTGAAGAAAAATCTATTTTTATTTAAAACAGCTGGGAAGAGGAACTAACTCTGCTCTCCCATCATCTTGGTGCACGGTCTCCAACACAGCACAGCCACCAAGGATGATAGCTCAGGACTGTGCTCTGCCTGTTCAAAGCAAAACTTATCATAAAATCCAAGATACTTGTGAAAAACCTGAACATACATTCCTCAAAAAACTGCTGCCCAGCAATATTTTTCCCTGTTTATGTGCAGCAAAGAATGAAAGTTACATTATAAAATGGAGTGAGAGCCACTCATTCAAGGATTTTGATAATGCAAACAGTATCTCTAATTAGTTCTAAGATTTTACATCCCATATTACTTTGGAACAAGCAAGAAGGGAGCAGTTAAACAGCAAGGATTAAACTCCCTGCTATTTTCCCCAATAGACAATTACCATTTGGCTGACGTGAGCTGCATTTCAATAGGCTTGTCCCTTTGTAACATCTTCACAAAAATCTGTGGTAACAATTCTCCATCAACAGACACTGCAAAGAGAGAGAGCTCCAAGTCATTCTCATTCAGCCAGGCAAAAAGTGAGTGTCAAACCAGCAGCAGCAGCATTGCACTCACCATTTACCAGAGTCATGGATACCTGGGGGTTTTCAAAGGCTAGAACAGAGAAGCATTTCAATGCCTGCATTCGGACCTGTGTAAAAGCATAATAATATGAAATATCAACACTGACTTCAAAGCAAAACTGGGCTATACTGCTGGATAGGCTTGTAGAAAACAATGCTGTATAATCAACAAGAAATGGAGATAGAGAACAAAAGGCTGATGAAAACATCTAACTCACACCCTGACTTTTGTCACCTCCTGTTGCAACTATCCTTCTGTAGGGGATGTTGTAAACCCTGTGAAGAAATCCAGCAAGGATAAAACTTGGGAACTAAGCAGGAAATACTGGTCTTATTTGTGATGCCTCACAAATGTGTAAAAACCAACAGGAGAATAGAAGCATATAACAATATTACCTTTTCAGAACTCGTAAGTACACTAAAGAATCAGATGTGCCCATGAGATTTATGTTTCATAATCCTTTGAAGGTGGGCTTAATAAAATGTCTAAAGAGAACCATCCAGCTGAAGTGATTCCAAACTAATCTTAAAGCAAATATACACTGCCATTACACAGCCTCAGGTACCACCTGGATGAAAAGGACTGACCAATTTCTTCATCTTGTCTCCTCCTTCTTCAGTCCCAAGTTTTGATTTAATCAATGTTTCATGGCTACCTAGTTTCTGAAATCTTTAAAATTTCTTTTTTGACACAGGGAAGATGAACCATTATTACCCTCCTAGATCAGAGAACCTGCATTAGTTCAGATATTAGTCTCTGACTTGCCCTTCTACAGCTGCACATATTTAAACTGCATCCTTGTCATTGCGTCCTTGTCTTTGCATCCTTGTGGAAGGACTGAGAAGGAGCTGACCCTCCTCACCATCAAGTTACAGGTAGAGTGTGATGCTTGTCCTCTGAGGTGGTGCTTTCAGGTAGTCCAGGATGGACTTCCAAAACATAACAGAAAAGGGAGCTGACGCTCAGGAATTCAGGGAGCACAACACACGGGCAGCTGGTGGCCTCCACACGTTCCATGACCATCTATTTTTACAGGTAAAACTTCCTTTTTAGGACTTGACCACATTTGCTTCTCTTCAGCTTAACTTCTTATTCTCATTTACTGTTCAACAAATCAGACCACTTGGGTTGCCAAGTGCCTGTTCCCCTTTGGAGCAATACCAGCCAGCCCTGTTTTCATTATTTCATTGCTGCTTTAACTTTACAGTGCAATAGCTCTGTTTTTGACAGAATATGACAAGTAAAAGCAGCTGCTATTCTACAAATATACATGGTACCTGTTTATAGCTTTGGTTCACAGGCACAGCCATGGTTTTTACAATCTCGATTTGAATTCCTTCCATAAATACATGTTAAACACAGAGTAGTTGTAATGTCTTACTTTGTAGGAGGTGGAGACCAACAGATGTGCAATATTCTGAACAGCTCCATGGTTAAATAAGATTGTCTGGTGATCTGGACCCTTCAAAGGAAACATAACACAGAGTTTTTAAAACAATATGTAAGAGGTTTCCACTATCTGCAATTCGCTGTTAAATATTTAATACACATTTCCTAACATTTACTTTGTAATCAGTTGGCATAACAATTTACTTTTTTTTACATAAACAACTTCAACTCATATTTTTATAGCGTTTGTCCTTCTCTGGTAATCATATCCACTCTCTCCTTCAACAGGCAATGACAACAGTTCTCACAAATGAAGAAACATGGATAGACAACTTCTGTTTCTACTCTTCCCATTGCAAACAGCTTGAGAAGAGCTCCTGATTTTCTCTACAAATCACATAAAAGATCACCGATCACTAATATCTTCTTCACTGTTAATATTAAGCATTTTCAACAATTCTAACTGCAGAAGGGAAGGGATTTCTTCTAAAACTGGTTCCAGACAGAGTGACAGGGCTTTGAGAGGAGATTCATATTTTCCTCCAGTTTCTTATTATTTTAGTTTTAAGCATATTTGGCTATAAATCCAGCCAGCCATCACCTATTTATTGACTTCCAAGATCTAAGTTGGCAATGGCTGATATGTCAGTATTTTTTCCAAAACAGCCTTTGGAATTAAATGTAAATATTACATTTTGCAGGAGAAAGGTCTCAGAACTTCTGTAGCATGACACGGTTGAAAAAACCTTGATGAGGTTCAAAAAAACAACATAAAATCTCAACACCTGCAGCCCTCAGCAGTCTCTTGCCAAAGCTGATCTGTGACTTGCAAACCTCTCTTTAAAAGTAAGTTCACAGCTCTGGTCACTTCTGCATTAAGCACAGGCTATGCACATTTAAATTCCGCTTATAGGATGCCACAGCATTTATCATCCCTCCATGCATTTCCTTGACTAATCTGCAAGTGAGGAAAGCCTCTTCACTCCCTCATCTCTTGTTCAAACCCAGCTGAGTTTATGGCACCTCTTACACCCTGGCAGGCATCAGTGATACATTATCTTCAAATCTGAGATACAGCTGAAATCAGACTCCTCTTGCAGTCAAAAGAACATTTTAGAGTATCTCTTTCTCTAAGAAAAAAACATAAAATTACTTTCAGATGTAACATATCTGGTGCTTTAAGAGATGCTTCAGCTGCTACTGCCACCAAGAGCTTTCTACCAAAAAATGCAATTAAAACAGCAGGGTTGAAGGAGGAAAACCACTTACATTGGCACACAGAAGTGGCTGAGGCAATGAGTTAAAGCCGCAGCTATGCCAGTGTTGGAGCTGAAGAACAGATATTGAAATATGTGAAAAAAATGAGTGAGTTTAAAGTAAAAGAAATCATACTGCCCGAGATTTAGCAGTTCCCAAGTATTAGCAATTCCTCCACAGGATGCAGGTGGCAGATTCTGTGCAAGCAGGACAGATGCCTGTACAGAGGTGACACCTGGGTGTGTATCTGAGTTGCACAACTGGATGTACATGAAATATTTCATCTGTACACACTGTGTACTGTTTGCACACACCAACCAGCACAACCAGGTAAGCACTAACCCTCAAAGAGGGATAGCTGCAAATATAAAGGTGAAAACTTGAGAATATGATGTAGCATTTCCAAGCAGTTCAGGTCCCAGTTTGACAGCAAGGCTGCCTGGTTTTGTTCCACCTTGGGTACAGTGACAGAATTCCACTCCTCTGACAGTGATCTTGTTCTCCAAATACGAATGACTGACATGTCAGGAACAGACATCACTTCTTGCCCAATTTTCCATCATAAAACGCCAATTTTCAAGGAAATATTAGGATAGTACAATGTAACAACTCATTCCACAATGAAAAGCAGGTATTTAAGTTCCTTTGTCCCTTGGGGCAGCAGCCTAAGGTCACCCAAGAGAAGAGACCTGGGGGAAGCTGCCTTGGTTACAAGGCTTTATCCTGGACCCTTCCCAGACACGAGACTTTCATTTTCAACTGGCAGTGAAATTATTACTTATGCAGAGACATCACCACTTTCAAATATAAGTTTCAGAAATTTCCAAACATATACCTTACCTCTTTAGTTTGACCATTAAAACAGTAAATTCTACCTACTCAAACCACTGCTCTGAAAACAAATAAACTGAGAGAGACTTTTTAAAAAGTAAATTTTGACTTTCATTTTCACATCCCAGGTACATCAGCCTGATTTCAGTTTACTTATTTGCTTCTATGTTGATAGAATCCTGGCTCTGTATGTTAAGAACTGCATCTGCTCCCCTGTAAATCAACACTTTGCCTTGCTCAGGATGGCTCTTCTCCAGGGGCAACGTGCTCCTCAGCCATTAATTTTAACTCTCACTGGGCAGGGAGAAGCAGCAAAAGAGAGCAGCAAAAGCAGAAAGCAGCAGCAATATGCTAGGAACCCAAATGATGGATTTCCTAGCTCTAGAGGAGAGGGCTGAGCTCCAGGGAGCAGGCAAGGCAGACCCCGAGAAGCCAACAAAAGATGCTGGAAAGGCAGAGACAGAACTGGCTGCACCAGATGTGAGCTGAGAACAGTGCAGGGACAAGGAGGGCAGGAGCTGTGAGAAGTCTATTAGTTCAATTAACACATCTACTAAGATGAGGAAAAAGAGAAATAAAAGCATCAATGCCTCTTAAAACATATTCTAAGCCTTACCTAAATACAAAGGCTTATTTTCAGTAACTTACTGCTTCAGGGAGAAAAGTAAGAAAGGTTCTATCACTCAGGCCTTCTGGAGGAAGATGGAATCTTCATTTAAAATGTAGTGAATACTGAAACTTTCAGTATATAAGAACATACTTTGCCTATCCTTTTAAGTCAGAAAATCCCTTGCAAATTTGTCTTCACCATATTAGATGTATTTTATTCTGTCTGAAAATACAATAAGTGATCTTATAAACCTGAAACGCCAAAACCAAATAAAATAGAAGGAAGAGGACATTTCAGATTTTTACTGAACAGCTGCATTTGCCTGGGCAAGAGAAATGAGTTCTTGATCAATTTAACATTTGTGATGATCTGTTTACTCAGCCTCAAATATTTTTCTTTGTTATGCAGCTGTTGATTCTGCAAATGCAAGCATTTCCTAGCACTCATACCCATCACCCTGCCTTTCCTGTGCAGCCATGTTCCCCTCTGTTCACCCAGCCAACAGCTTCTTTCCAAAAACTTGATTTTTTCCAGATATTCACTGTAAAATTTGAGAGAAACTTGGGGAGGTGGAGGAGGCACTCAAAACTAAATGGTGAGCTCAGAAGACCTTCCTCACTTGTGAAGTGATTGTGCATTTGCTCTGTTAACAACATTTCAGAAGTGCAAGTCACCAGGAGTTGCTGGAGCTGCAAGGAAATAATTCCTTTGGAAAAAGACGGCAATAACTGTCTTCTGTTCCCTCCCAGCCAACAGGGTTTATATTCCCAGAGCCAACCCCTGATTGTATAAACTGACTCCTCTACCACCCTATAATTAGTCCTGGGTTATTTTTCGTGTAGGCCAGCATGGCCTGATTTTTCACCTGTTCGAGCTCCTCAGCCTATTAAGGAGACTTTCAAGAGCCACTTAAACAGGAGATGCCTCACTGGTGCATTTTTGTTCCTCACATACCAAATTTTTTTCCACTACTAGGTATAAATGTGAACTTCCATGGTCCAGTGTAGGATTTTGTCTTCTTGTTTTCTTTTAAACAGTTCTCTAAATATTAGCAGCTGAGTTCTATCTCTATATCCCACTAAACGGGCAGTTTTCAGTCCTCAGCTTCACTTAGCAGAAGAAATGCAATGAGATGAGTGTACATAAATAACAGGCAAGGCAGAGGAACATAGATACTTAACAAAGGAGTAACTCACAGCTCCAGAGGACTCATTGTAAGCGATAAATTAGAAAGGTATTTTTCAAGGTAAATACTTGCAAATTCATAAACTTATGAACTTTCTCATTTGGTAGTACACAATTTATGATCCTTTAGTTTTAAACTGTTACTAAAAGGGAAGGATGCTGTAAAAATCTCATTTCCTACCCTGAATTATAACTCACTGGTACAGTAACTCCCAAAAAACTGCAACAATAAAAACCAGTGCTGTGTGGAAACTTGGAGTGGGGGTAGGGAAAGACAAAACTATGTTTGGGACGGGGTTGCTGGTGCTTTTAAATCAGTTTTCTCATATCAACAGAATTGCATTACATAGCAGGAATGAACATGTATCTGGATGAACAACTGATAGAGCTCAGATGAGAAGAGCATTTCTTTTCCTCTCAACCAACAGCACCTCTTAGAGAACAGTCTCTGTGTTTAAAACTGCTGAAAGCGGCTGCACGACCTCTGCAAAGAAGTGCTCACTGTCCTGAGACTTTCAGAGGAAAACCAGAAGTCTTCCAAGATTTATAGTGCTAATAGTGAAGACTGATACTTGCCCAGACTGTTGGCTTTGTTTAGTAGCCAAAGCCTATGAAAACCCCATATATTTGCATCTTTTCTTGTACTGCAAAGCAGCACATATCAACCCCAACAAATCTGCAGCAAATGCAGAGCAGCACCAGTTCAGTCATTACTGGCCCAAACTTCCTGCCACAAAAGGCAGCACATACACAATTCTTACAGGACAGAACCACAAGTTGCATAGAGAACACGAAGTGTCTTTCTTACTTTGCAGCAGTGGGAGAAGATCTGACATATGTATTCTTGTGTGTATCGAGACCTACTGAGCAGTGCCATGAGGTGGGAGATAACTGTAGCATCCTGCAAACAAGGGAGAAAAGAAGAGAGAGTTAACACTGGATTTCAGCACAGCTTCTCTGCAGTTTGTTACTTTAAGGAGTGCTCCTGATTCTGCACTCAGTGTTCTCCCTTCCACTAAAACTTTTAGGGATACAGAGCAAGACCATTAAAAGCAGTTCATTAAAAGTTGAAGGCATGAGTGACAGTTCTGAGCCAAATCCCCGTGGAAAAGAAATAAAAGGTCACTGCAATTGCAATAAATAGGAATAATAGGAAGAAAACGTCTGCAATTTGCCTCCAGAATATTTGGGACAAAACCAATAAAAGAATGGGGGGGGAAACATACCAAACCCAAACATGGCCACTGACAGGGATTACTGCAGGAGTTGCCTCAGTGTTGTCTTACCACCGGTGCGACTGACTTGCCTCTGCTCCCAGCTCCGAGTCCAAGGGAGCAGGGAGGGAGCACAGTGCCAGCCTGGACAGGGCTCAGTCCCCTGCAACTGATTCAGGGGGAGGCACCACGTCCTTTGTCTTGCAGTCAAACACACACTACAGACTCTGTCAGTGTATGTGACACTAGTGACAGAGAATCCCAAATAAATCAGCAAAAGAAAGCCCTTATACTCCAGTGGAAGGTTCCCTAAGCCAAGGCAGGGGGCTGGAATGAGATGATCTTTTTGCAACTCAAACTTTTCCATGATTCTGTGGCAAGTTCTTTTCTGCAAGCACATCCAGTTATTTAATCTTTGTGGTAAGTTACAAAACTATAACATTCTAAAGCTTTCAGTTACTTTTACCAGCACGTTTTAGTGGCAGGAACTATGGTGATATTAAAAGAAGCTGTAAGTATTTTAGTTTGGAAAGGGGTAAACTAAGTTACATCCACGAGATAAAGGGAGCTGAGCAGAGGGAAGGATTGAATGAGCCTTCTCTTTCAAAGCACATGTGCTATATTGGCCCTAAAAACCTAAGCCAAACCCTGTTTTACCTGCACAATGATGAATTACAGCCCTCTGATTTAGGGTATGTGAATTGAAATTAGAGCAAAACCTTCCTGCACCTGAGCTCCTGTGACAGCCCTGAAAGCAGCACCAGCCTGACTGTTCAGTGACTGCAGCTTCAGACACACACACTGGTTACAAGAAGTTTTATGTCCCAATTACCTAGGACATTTCCCACCACACTTTTTAATGCTGACAAAATAAACATGTACCAGTCTCTCCTAGTTGCACAAATATTTGAGATTATACAAAGCTTTGCAGTATTTATTTTTTTTGTATTTTTTATTTATGTATATATACAATTATCATAGTTATTTTAGGAAGCTTTGCAGCTCACAATCCAGCCCTCTTAGTCTCCACAGAAAACAACAGGACAACAGAGCCAAGAAACACACTGAGAATAAGCCAAACTTATTTCTACTGCTTGTTTCCCACCAGCTGTAAAGTATCAACATGCAACAGCCTCGTGGCATCTCAGCATCCTACAGAGAGAAAGTTACTCATGAAGACTTTCTCCCAGGTACACCAGCCATGTATCCACAGTCATCTCATGCTTATGTGCACAGGAAGACCAAGGGACTACCTACTTCAAACAACATTCTCAGGGTTTGGCCAACAGCAGCTCCATCTGATCTGCCTTTACACACAGCCCAGAGACAAACTTCAAAACCCAAAGACCAGCAAGGGACTGGTTTGTTTGCAGGGCAATAGCGGACACTCAATCCCAGAATGGGTCAAGGTTGGAAGAGCCCAGCGGTCGCCTGGTCCCACTTCCCTGCTCCAGCAGAGCCATCCCAGAGCACAGGGCACAGGATTGTGTCCAGACTGGAATACCTCCACTGAGGGAGACTCCACATCCTCTCCAGGCTGCCTGTTCCCAGCTTGTCTGAGTTAAAGCAAAACCAACTGACAATATACCCACGATTCCTCTGTGTTTTAATGCATTTGACCCATCAAAACAGATTCTTGTCCTTTTCTGCAAATCTTCAGCAACTGAAGGCATCAAGCCCCATCAGTGCTCAACATAACGTGACATTCAGTGCTAAGAGGCTGCTCAGTGACAAAGTCCCCCTGAGACACAAACATCAAGGAGCCAGGAGGGGAGGGAGAAGAGAGATGCCTCAGGATTTGCAGGCAGGAATGTTTTTAAAAAGGAGCTTCAACTTGTAAGATGCAAGACCTGAAATCTCCTGCAGGGAAATCCCTGACTATGAAACCTGAATTATTTCAAAATATTCAAACTGCCACTAAAGCAGTACATCTTTGAATAAAGTAATTGTTCAGTTAAACACTTAATCAGCACAGACTAATGTGTAACATCTCTCTATCTGTATCTAACACCAGCGAAGGAACCAACAAACACTTATTTCACATCCTTGTCAGTGACATCCTTGTGCAATGGTCCAGTTTCACCTAAAAATCCAACAGTATTGATCACATGAGTATTGGTCACATGAGTATTCCAGCTGCAGTTAATAGATTGGAGACTTCTGGTAAAGATCTAAGTGGATCTTAAGACAGATTTCTTAGACAGAAGTCGAGCCTCAAACTGTTGGGAAGCTCTACAGCAGAGCTATAGAAATGGGAATGAAATGGCACATGGTGATTTGTATAAGAGAACATTTTACTGACCAGTGTGGCACCATGATCCAGTGGTAAATTCCTATATGGGAAGGTTCTCAGATGATGAAAACCATTTTCACTCAGCACTTATGAGATGGGGCTGTTGTGCCACCAAACATTGTGACAGGGAATTTCTGGTGCCATTGTGACCCCAACAGTGTCACTGTACATATGATATGAGAGTTAACGAGCAAACAACACAGTGAGGGTCCCCTGAAATTGTGCCGATACACAAAGAAGTATATTATTAGATATTCTGGACTATACATTCTTTACAGATAACTTTTATAAACCTTCACATTTTGTTCCATCAAAACCGAAGTGGGTATGAAAAGGTTAAAAACTCTTGGAAAGTTAAAAGAGTGCTTCCTTAATGTGTTTGTAAGAAAACTGTTAGTTTTGCTCTACAATTCTGCTAAAATATCCAACTTGTATAATAATTTTGGCATGTCGATCAGTAAAGAACCTAGAAAGAACAAAGAGACGTGTGGACATAGCTGACTTCCAACTAAATGTGAATAGTGATTAGGCGTCAATGTGAGGCTACATAATTCCACTTTTGTTCAGTATTGATACTGAAGTAACAAAGGATCTTCCCAGCAAGCCTAGTGAGATTGAGTCTACACCCATCAGTTACAGTTGAAACAATGAGATTCACAAACCCATTAAAATGATGTCTGCTAACAAAGTAGTACCAGGCAATTTAGGACAAGTATCTCTGTATCACATAGATTGTAACAAAGATATTGACCTACAAACAGAACTCAGAGAGAATTAACAGTTACATTTACCTGCTTGGATCCCAATATGTAATTTCTTCATATTCCCTTTTAACATCAAAACAAAATCTGTAAGACTATTCTTAAAACATTTGCTTTCAATAGAGGGTTGCTATTCTTTTTCCCAAGTCAGAGAACTGAAATGCTTCTACCCATCCAAATGTCTTAAATTCAAGCTCTGTAAGTTAGAGTTGGTTCTTTTGCAGCTATCATTTTCAGGAAGCAGTTCAGACTTGAGAACATTCAGCCTTGCTTGTGGTTCAGCCACCACAAACAACCACAAGGAAAGAAGGAATAAGGCATGGGAGGCTGACCCAGATTCCTTCCTCCCTTAGGAACTGCAGATCACTGGGCTATGGTGGAGCACGTGTACACCTGGCAGTGCAGGCTCATTGCTCATTGAACACCTAGTTATTAATCAGTGTAACATACCCTGATCCTCTAAGGTACACCTCTTTCCCTTTATCAAGCCTGGCCAATCACCAGGTGACATCAGGTTTTCCATCCCAAACCTGCCCAGGAAGCAGGAATGCTTTTCACTCATCATTTCTAGAGACTGAGACTTCTCAACCTGATTTCTCATTGTCTTAACAACAGAGACTTATCCTGCTACAGTGCCTTCACTCTCCAAGCTTCTGTAAGGACAGAACATTCCCAGCAGAGAATGCACCTCCTCCTGCTAGGCCAGCACAGCAGCCACAAACAGCAAGTTCCCACTGGAATCTATCTGGGTCCCACTGAGGAAGGAAAATGCAATCACAACTGAGAACATCTGTCAGGAAACATGCAGAACACCTCCATGGGCTGGAAACATTTTCTGCCACTGAATCCATTCTTTTGTTTTCATTAAGATATCAGGAGCTGCAGTAACAGGATCTCAGTCAAGGTGCCTTAGTGACTCCATCTACTCAGCAACCCAAAACACACCTAGAGCTGGCTGGTTCACATGGACAATCCCTGACTACGACTATTTAAAGAAGTCTGAACATATGCCTGCACCTCAACAGAACTCTCTCTCATGTCATTCCTTATTTCTAAGTGCAGCATGGTCACTAAATGGGTATCAGCACCAATGCTTGCACCCTGCCCATGCAGGAACAAGGGTTCCCCTGGCACAGCTGGTCTGGATATAACTTGGTGTCACAGGTCAGCGTCAGACCCTAAAAACCTGCCCTTTTTAAGAGCTCAGTGTTCAACTGCTCAATACATGGATGGATGGAGGGATGTGCATATTTTCTCAGCACAAATCCTAAGTTCCTATAGGAAACTGCCCAAATGTTTCCGCCTCTGAAGAACTATTTTATCCTTGGAACTGAACTGAATTAATTACACAAAACTGCCAGCAGTTTATCCTTCAGGCTGCTTCAGTTTATCCATAAGGAAAGGCTCAAGAGGAAAGTTCTGACATCCAGCACTTCTGCTGGGAGAAATATTCCAGTTACTGTGGATGATGTATACCTATTACAAACAGAAAGCAGTATTTTAAGGAGCTCTCTTTAAAGCACTTGTATATCCTGGATTTTAACTGAGAGGTCTTCTGAAACCTCTAGAATGACTGCGACACCCCTGGAGATGTTAAGCTAACTCCTAACACCTTGTCTTGGAAACAGTCCTGCCCAAGGTTTGAGAGAGAGCATCCTCTCTCTGCAGTCAAACCACAAAAAAAAAATCTGGGAATGTTTCCATATTAGACACAATTCAAGATCCAACTCTTAAGAAGTTTTCTCTAGAACTACTGGGCAGGAATGAAAAGCCACTGACGAACTTAGTCTCCTACCTTTCAAAATAGGACCTGAAAAAGGCAGAACTTGAAAGACCTTCAAGTGCTGCAGCTGCATGGAGATAGTGACAGTCTCCATGGGGCTGCTGGGACCAGAAACAAAGAGGGAGCAGGGTGCCTGAACAGGAACTTTGAATTCTTCTTCTTGTTCTCACTGTTGGAATGTCTACCATGAAGTGTTCATTAGACCCATAATTACTTCTTTAATTGCAAAGCCAATGTCTCAACTGCTGCCTTGTGAAACACAGCTTGCAGCAGTGTCGGCTGGCGCTGTACCTTCCAAGAGATAGGAAAAACATCTTTTCAAAGGATCTGTATTCAGTACTTTTCAAAGTATGGCTTGGGTATTCCCACAACAGAAGGAAAAAAAAAAAGATTTGCAGAAATAGGACCTTAAGCACAACCATAAAATACTTAACTTTGAGGTATCTAACTGGAATGGGAACTGGGAAAATGGGTTTTATAGGTGAACTAAGAGCAAAGACCCCTTACCAGATGATCATTTCCTGTAGTTATGGTTAATTCCAGGACATCCATTTACCTGAAGAAGGACTGGGGGAGCAGCTGATGTCACTGCTGTGCAGCAGAGAAAGCAAAACATGAAACACCAAATCCAATCTCTTGGGCATACTGCTCCCATGCTAGTGGTTATTTCTACGTTAATGGTGGTTCTTTCCAATTTCTGTCCTTACTCTATCCCTTCCTCTCCCTTCAAGACATCAAATCTCTCCTCCAAACAGGGAGCAATTACAAGTCCCTATTGAGCACTGATCCCCAGGAAGAGATATGGACTGTTAATGGAAACAGTCATCTTAAACCCCGGCTCTGGATGCTGAGAGCAGGAAGCAGATGCCTCTGCAATTATCAGCTCTTAGAGGCTGACTTGGGGGAATCTGGGAGGATGGGGTGAAGCCAGAGAAAGGAGCAGAGACACAAATAGGAAGCCCTTGGATCACTCTGGAGAGATGCCTTTGATGTTCACACATACAATATGCATTGAGGTTTTCCTTGCTGAACAATCATAAAACACCTGGAAAAAAGGCAGTGAACAGTGGAGAACAAAGCTGGCTGATTATCTACACACACTAAACACAAGCTGACTTCCTGAGATGGACTAACTGGCAGGTGAAATCCAGAAGAGGTGTATGGTAAGACTGAGTCCATAGAAAACAAGAAGTTTGCATAACTGCGTCTGGAACAAAAGTGTAAAAAGTCATTGGAAAAGGAACAAAAACAAAACAGACATTGCAGCACTGCATAACAACTAGACAACAAAATCATGAAGAAAATCTATTGACTATTAACAGCCAAACTGCAGAAAAAGTATGACATGAGAGGACAGTTGTGCCCTTCTCTGTAAGCACCAAGATTTCCTCAGCAAGCGATAAGTGAGTGGGACCAGAGTGGTTCTCACTGTGGGCTCCCAGTTACCCTCAGAAGCTGGAGCTGCTTTGTGACCTCTCCCAGACTGGGGCAATGCTCCCCTTTTCCGAGTAGGAAGAAACTGTTAGTCCACTACAGCTTTCATTCCATGGCTCACCTTATCCCTCACACTGAGACAAAGGAAGCAGCCAAGCCTTCCTTGCCCCTCCTTCCCAGTAAGAGGCAGTGCCTGGGTTTGGGCAAGCCCTGGAGACAGCCATACCTTCACAGAGGGCTCTGCCCAGTCACCCAACCAGGGCCAGCACCAACAGCCCTGCTGGCACATGCTCCAGGATGAACTTGGGATTACAGCAACTAGAGAGGCACATTTTCTATCCTCCTGTCACTTAAATGGAAATCATACATATACTAAGTAAGAGCAGAGACATTTTAGAGGTGAAGCTCTTCCACTGGAAGTACAAAAACTGAACAAGCCCTCTCCCATCTGGAGAGGGAAGACAGTGTTAAAAAAACTTTTAAGTTTCAGCAAGTAACTGTTGCCAGTATAGCTCTGATAATAGTACCTCTAAATACCATTTAGAGACAGTTTTTCCTCCTTGAGATTGTGTGGAGTCCCCTGCCGGGAGGTCCTAGAGAAGGGGACCCTGGATGTACAGGGTTTGCCCCTACTCCCTGCTCATGTGTGCCCGGATGCTGTGTCCGGATTGGTTCATTTGGGTTCCTGGGCCAGGGAAAAGAGCTCGGGGTCCCGTGACTCAGGGGAGATCACCAGCAGGCCCTGATGCCATGTGGCTGGGAGAAATAAAGATCTCTGAACATCTGCCAGTAGCGTTCCATATTTCATTTCTACACATCTCACAGTATAATACTTGTGGCGAGAATTCCCCAACAACAACAAATGGTGGAGAATGCGGGCATTCGACCCCTGATGATGATTTCTGAAGGCCAGGAATACAGCAACACTGAACTGTGAGTAAACTCTGATTTTCCTTCTCGTCTTGATTTGGCTGTATTTTCTGGACTATGGAGGAATCCTGGGAAATGGGGCTCTTGAAGCCACAGAAAGAAAAGGAAATCCCAGCACAGCAAAATGAACAGTTCTTTGCCTGGCCTTTTAAAAGTTTCCTGAGACTTGTTTTCTGACATTAATTCCCCTTTGATGGATACCCCAGATTTTTGGATGGCTCAATTAGAACATGAAGCTCTTGAGAAGCATGCGTGTGGTCCCATTACCTCCATGGCAGAAGGTGACCGGCATCACATGGCTGAGCACATGCAGGCAGATGTGCCCAGCGCTCTCAGGAACCCGCACCTTACCGTGGACTTCATCCCTAGCTCGGAGTTCCCTGCTGTTCGACTGCAAAGGCAGGACTGGCACGGCAGGCACCGTGGGTGCCGTAGGTCGTGTGCAGCAGAGAGGCGACCCCCTCGGGCAGCCAGGAACCAGGAACCAGCACGAGCTGCAGTGTCGGGAGCGGAGCCAAGAGCAGCACGACCCAGCAGTACCCGCCCAGCCCCGCACATGGGAGGACATTCCTAGAGCTCTCCAAGGCATCCTCATGGTGAATAGTGAAGGAAAATTAGTGCCAATAGCTGCCGAAAAAAGCCACGCATGAAAAGCGGCGCAGTGGAGCAGGAGTAGCTGCCCAGCACCACACGGCGCACAAGATTGCACAAAAGTCTGAACATGTAGGTATTTTCTTTATCAGTGGGCTACCTTGGTGACCAACCCATATTAAAGCCATAAATGTCAGGAGTGCCAGATACCTTAAAGTCAGGAGAGAAGTGCTACTGCTGTTGCTCAGACAAGACCTTGTTGCTACTCCAGACAACAAGGTTTTTCACTCCCACCCTCTCTATAGCCTTTAAAAAGACATAATAATCTGCTTACAACTTACTGTGTACAGCAGATCCTCTGGAGTTACAGGGCTGATGAAAATGGTACGGAGACATCGCAGGCAAGCTTCAATAAACTTCAAATCTGGCGATAGCAATCCTATGAATATGGGTAAACCAACCATTCAGTCTCATGATGCTTGTTTATTTCAGTACTTTAGGAACATTTACTAATACAAATCCATTAAGGGAAGAGTACCTTGCAATAAGGCTGGGATAATATGGCAGTCTAGGAGGGATTTGACATTGTTCTCTGTCCCCATGGCAAGGCTGCCCAGAACCACTGCACATTCCGTTCTCAGCTCCGTGCTCGAGGTCTCCTGCTGGAGCAAATACAGCAACCTGCAAACACAAGTATTTTTAGAGGAAAACTCAGATGGAAGTGAAAATTTAAGTCAGAAAGAAAATAATCTGAAACTTGCTATGTAAAGAGGTTGAAATCCATTATAGAAAGATTTAAGACTGAGCAAAAGAATAGAGGAACACTTCATTCACAATCTTTTCACACTGTGTGTTCCCACACAACTTCTACTTGGAGTAGAAAAATGCCCCACTGCGTTTTCTTTAAAAGGTACTGTCACAGTACTGATATCCAGGATGGGGCTTTCAGGATAACAGGGAGACCCCAAATTTCAGTTAAAGGAAATTAATCTGCAGTTTGAGGCTGATGGGAAAGGGAACCCTAACACCTGATCACCACTGTGGGGATGCTTATCTTTGGCAGTGATTTCTTCTGGGTCACAACTGCAAAATAACCCCATCATCAAACACAAGCATGGGGAGGGCTGAGAGTACTCTTGAGTTTTGAACACTGAGAAATGATCGCATACACAAAGAAAGCCCAGGAAAGTTTTACATGAAGAAAGGCAGCTGAACTGGGGCTAAACAGGATCACTTCAAGCCTAGAACACATTTGCCAACGGTGTAGTTTGGGTCCCAATCAATTTGGATTCTTTGTACAGTATCAAGAAGCAAAATACATATTCAGTGGTATATAAAATCATCACTGTCGTGGTTTTAAGTGGGTTTCAACTCACTACAATCACTAAGGAAAAATAGCACTCCCTCAATCTTGTGGAATCAGATAACTTTGCACTATTATTACTTCTTTACAGACAGATGACTTTTTCTCTGCCCTCTAGATCAGGTAAGGACAGGAAACAAAAGCTTCTGTGGTAATGTACAAATGCACTGAGAGGTCCTGGCTAAAATTCATCCTGGAAAAGAAGAGCTCCTATTGAACTCCTATGTGGAAAGCACAATCTCATCTGCTGATCTAACTCTGGTTGACTCCTCTGCTGTTTGTGTTGGTAAATATTAATCTAATTACTAATTTTAAAATGTCAGTAGCAATAACCTTTTTTAAAATAGCCTTCAGTAACCTAGAGGTCAATTTAGAAATTCAGAAATGCAGGAGTATTTCCTTCTGTTTTCACTAGAAAGTCCTGAAGACCTGCTCTGTCTTCCCTGTACAGACCACACCAACAGCCTCCTCTGATTATCAAGGCCTTCAACAAATAACCTGTTCCTTGTATGCACAAGTGTTCAGTTACAGAATCATTAAAGTTGGAAAAGCCCTCTCAGATCAGCAAGTGCAACCATTAACCCAGCACTGCCAAGGCCACCACTGAATCCTGTCCCCAGGTGCCACATCCACAGGGCTTTTAAATCCCTGCAGGGATGGGGGCTCCACCAGTGCCCCAGGCAGGTGCCAGGGCTGGGCAAGCCTTCCTGGGAGGAATTTCCCCAGTATCCACCCTGAGCCTCCCCTGGCACAGCTTGTGGCTGTTCCCTCTCTTCCTGTCCCTGTTCCCTGGGAGCAGAGCCCGACCCCCCCGTCTGCCCCCTCCTGTCAGGGAGTTGTGCAGAGCTACAAAGTCCCCCTGAGCCTCCTTTTCTCCAGGCTGAGCCCGTTTCCCAGCTCCCTCAGCTGCTCCTGGTGCTCCAGCCCCTTCCCCAGCACTGTTCCCTTCCCTGGACACACTCCAGCCTCTCAATAGCATGTCCTAAAAAGACTTTTTTCTCCAAAAGGATTTTTTAAAAATTCAAAAGCACACGATATCTTGAAGGCTATTCTCTTCCAAGGAATGTAATTGCTATTTTCTTTCCCATTAACACATGGAACAAACGTTACAGCTCTGCTTCTGTTAAAGGGCAAAAATTAAACATGCCAATGACAATCTAGAGTCCAATATGCTTAAAATAGAAAGCCTTACTTAAACTTTATAATTAGCGAAGATCAAAATTTAAGTTCCCACTTTGCATACAATAAGTTTCTGAGATACTAATAATATCCTTTTCTACATCTTTAAAATAAGTCTGAGGTTCAGATCAGGTGTTCCACAGAGCTAGATGTGCATACTATAATATTTTCTATTTCTGTCCTTAAAAGACGGAACTGACACCAAGTAACATTGAAAATTAAGTAGTTCCACAAGAAACTATAAAATTACAAAAAGTTTCAAGTGAGGAGAATCCATATAGTCACTAAAGAGAAAGTTATTAATTAATAAAGTACTGTCAATCATTAAAGACAAAGATTCGCATCCTTCTATTGTAAATGGGAACATCCTGGACTGGTTTGTTGTTCCTAGGCTCTAGCCTAGACAAATTCAGCAAAGAGGTAATGCATTCCTTCCTTAGATTAATAGCATCAGAATAAAAAGGTAGAAAAATAGCATTTATATGCAGGGGACAGAACGGAAGATTATCATTTGGATTTCAGAAAATTAAAAATATGATTAAGGTACTTGTTCATAGTCCACATGTTCTAAGAACACAGAGTTCCTGCACAACCTGGATCCCTGGATCCCTCCAGCCCTATCCCTTAGCAGCCAGCCTCTGGATTCCAAACCAGCAGAAATACTGGAACAAGGCTCTGCTAGAACCACCACAACACACTTTTGTGTGCTTCAAGGAAAAACAAAAGCACAGATACAGAGAAAAGACTTCTAAAACAGCAGAAGGGTGCTAATGTTCTTGTTGACACTCTTCAACCTGTGGTCCTGCTGTAAAGCTCATTACAACAAACAGGAAATGAAATAAAGCTGATGGAAAGATCTCACAAGATCTTCACCAGCATTTTCCAAGGTTTTAAAATGCAGTATTTGGACTTTTTTCAAGCTTCTATAAGAATTCTTCAGGTATTTTCCTCTTACATTTAAAGAAAATACAACTTCTGCCATTTGTCCCTGCCCTTCTAAGGGCAATTAAGTGATTAAGGCCTTTTTCTCAGATGTCAGGAACGATATCCAGGAAATCATATCCAAATGAGGAAAGACAGCAAATCCATGCAGAGAGACGCTTCAGTGGACTCCAAGAAGAAACAGAAATAAGGTCAGCTGGAGGAACCATGTACACCTGGGAAAACCACGGATTGTTTTATAGTAGAAAACTTCCAAGGGAAGCAGCTGTTGAACAAAAGGAAACTACAGTGGCTTAGCAAGGAAGAGACATAGATTAGATTTCCTATTTCTTTGACGGCGACTGAGATGGGTGTGATGCACCAGAGTTCCACACTGTAACACAGATGTGCATGATTTAAACATCCCCAATCCAGTCTGAGCACTAATCCAACCTCACAGGTAAAAAGAACAGAAATTCCCTCTTTCACACTCTATCCCATGTACAAGTTGTCACAAAAATCTCTCAGGTTCCTAAAACACCTGGCAAGGAGATGAAACTCGAGCCCCACAAGCAGGCACGTGGAGAAGGAGCCCAGGGTAACAGTTTGAGTGCTGTGAAGCTTAAGACACCATCCATTGAAGCATGTTAATGAGTAAGAGCTTTAATTGAGTCATGATTATCTGAACATTTATTACCAGTCCCCTTGCAAATGGGATGAATACACTATTTGTGGAATTATCACAACTCTTATAGATCTTATTCTACCTTGGCAGATGCTTGTACTCCAGTCCATTGCAAGAAGGCCCAAAAGCTCTGCCCTGGAAACTCCCGTGATGAACATACAGATGAAGGCACTGCTGAGATAAGTTACCCCTGCTGGCTGACAGAATATGGAATAAAAAGTCACTGCATGCACAGAGGGCACCTCTGAACATGCTGGAAGTCCCAGTGAGAGCCAATCTCAAACTGAATGGAATTAATATATTGAGAATAGCTCAAACAAGGCAGGACAACAAACTTTTTTTTTTCAATCTGTTCTTTTCAGTGCAAAAAAGCACTACTTTTCAGACAAAACAGGAAGCAATCACTTTCCACAGAACTTCACAAAGACAGAACTAAATATAATATTAAAAGCATTCAGAATAACTTCTGTACAATAATATCTGAAGTGAACAATTAAATAGCTATAGATTCTTACACAGGAAGATTAAAAAATGAGTGATTTTTATGACTTGCTAGTCACAGAAATTTATCCTGAAGTGAGATGCCAGTTTCCCTTCTGGAAGCAACGGCAATTCCAAATCTCCAGAGGCTGGACTCAAGGAACCTGGGCTGACTCTATGTCCTAATAAGCCCTACAAAGCAAAGATAACTGCTTCTGAAATATTTCACATGGTGCAAGCAGATTTTTAGAAGAGCCAAGTTGAGCAGTATGCAGTGTGTAAGTAGGGAAGTTGGCTGCACAAAAAGCTTTTCCCTTAGGAATAAAACAAGGAGTCTCAGCTTACAACTCTAGTAATTTGTCCTAATGCTTAGACATCCTCACTGACGTTAATATTCCATGAGCGGCTCTATATACGCCACATAACGTGCATCCAGTCTGATCCTTGCTCAAGTAACTAAATCCACCTTTGGACAGTTTCAATATCTACTGAGCTGCAAGAGGTCTGGATTTGAAACTCTACATTTTCATTACTACGATCAAGTTTTGCCTCACCCTCCTCTTTAATAATGTTTCATTTGAAAACAGTCCCAGCTCCTCCTCATGCAGCCCCATTTACAGCAGCAATACTTCCCCCAGCTCTCCACGGATTCCTGTCCTGGTTCCTATCCTGGTGCTCCCAGCTCCTTCAAGGTGTTCACACACCCCCTTCCTGAGTGACTTGAAGGCTACTGAGGTGGCTGCAGCATGGCCTCTCCTCTTGGTTAGTAGATCAAAACCCTCCCTCCCAGTGCATCAGCACTGTCAGAGTTCCAGTCTGAGCTGAATTTATTCTGATGTTTCCCCTTAAGCACATTCCACGACCCACTCAGCAAAACATAAATACATCCATTCTTTGCAGCCATTTATACCAGAATATGTGGAATCAACACATAGCCTCTGAAACCAACCAGAGATAAATTTACACAAACAATACTCAGAGCTTTTTAACTTACACAGTGAATGACACTAGTTCAGTTTAAGACTATTTTTGAGATGATAAAAGCCTTTTGCTTTCACAAAAAGTATGGTTAATAGGCATTACATAAAGCAACATCTTCACCTATCTTATCGCTTTGCTCAAGACTGATGTCTTATTCCTAAGTTGACCATTGGACTGTTTATTCCATTTACTCTGATAAAACACATTCAAACTTTATTCTAAGTCTTCCAGAAATTCCTGTCTGAATTAGAACATCAGCCAGTCCACAACTGCCATCTGACTAACTACTGCTCATTTAGACAAACCAATTCTGAAAGGTTTTTGTCTGAGGATACCAAGTGACCTTACACCAAAAATCAAGCTGTTTCTACTTCCCATTCGCCTGCAGTTTGAAATGCTCTGCTGTAGACCAAAAAGCTTACACGACAGTCTCACTGAGTTTGAGATCATCAGCCAATACCCAGCATCTGCACATGAAAGAGGATATCAAGAATACTATTTTGAGTAATTTTGTACAGATTTGATGCTTCCAGCTCCTTAAGTACAAGTAACACCAGGTATCATAAAGCTACCTTCTACATAATGTTTTAAAACTTGAAACTTAAAATTCTAATAAAATACACAACAGAATAGGTGGCATTAGAAGTACATCTTGTATTAACAACTTTCCCTTTGCTATTAGAACAGCACTTCAGAGTTATGGGGTTGTACAGCTTTTAAACAGCAGCTGTCATACAATTCTGCTGACTGCAAATGTTTGCCTTGACTCACCTGTACTCCACAACTGGGTTAGAGGAATACCTTGCTCCAGTTACAAACATCATCCTTGTGGAGAGGGTTAGTCCTCATTAAGAGATGTCTAATTATGCAATCAGGTCCTGACTCCTGACTTGACTTGAAGAAAAGCAAAGGACAACCACAGGAGGCCTGTGAGAGCCTCTGCTCTTTCACCACCCTAGAGCAAAGCAAGCCTTGGAAAACACCAGCATGGCAGGTGAAGCTCCTTCCCCCAAGACAGGAAACCACAGCACCTGGGCACAGATCCCTGCCCTGTGGAGAGCATGACAGAAAATCCCAATGCAAACTGCACACAGAACAGAACAAGGCATCAGGAAACAACTGTGTCCTGGCCTCGTAAGGACATCCAAGAAGTTTGGACTAAACACTCCCCAATATGCATGACAGACCCCACAATACTGTGTCCAAGTGCACAGAGTTCCTGGAAGCAAGCTGGGAACATGCTGGAAATGATGAAGGTCCCAGAAGATGTGCAGACCTGATAACAGCACATTTATTAACACCCCCAGCAGAGGCCAGGCCTCAGCTCCTGCAGGCACCAGGGCAGTCAGGTGGGCACAGCGGAGCACTGGAGCCACAAGGAGTTCTGACAGATGCTCAGGTCACGGGCCTTGCTCCAAGGCAAGATCAAACACTGAACCATTTGAAGTGACTGTCCTGGCTGATTTTCCAGCTCCCATTGGTGGGGATCACCCTGTCACCCCAGCAGCCCCTCAGCACTTCAAGGCACATTTCTCCACTGCTGTAGCCCAAGTCCTGCTCTGCCCATTCTCTGCTCATCTGTCTAGTTTTTAACTCCACAGAACAAGATCTGCTTTTTGTGAGAGCTAGTTTTGTGTGATTACTGAGCTGAGGCAGGTCCCTGTGCAAACACAACACATGAAGTGGAGATAGGACGTGGTCAGAAGCACAGAGGGTGAGCTCTGTTACACTAACTTGGCTTTTCACCTGCACCTTTACCTGCATTGCCAGGGGCAGAGCCACTAAAAACATTTTCATTCTCATCTTTTTTACCAGGTTACACAGCTATCAAAGCAGCAATCTTTTATTCTTTTGGCAAACTCTAAAAGAATACTGTCTGAAGGAATTTGATTATGTTTAAAAATAAATCAAAATATAAAATTTCATGTTGGTGTGTTCACAGCCCTAGAAACAATTCGAAACCTCAATAAATTCTTACTAGTTTTTACTCCCATAGGCAACCCAACAGTCTGCTGTGCAGAACTTAAAATGACGGAATGGAAAAGAGTCCTTCAGCTGTTCTACATGGCCTTTAAAATGTGCTCCAAAGAAATTTAAAACATTAAAAACCCCCACAGTTAGACAGAATCACTAATAAATGACAGGGAAAGGTTAAAATTAACTATATAAAATTCTTTGAGGTGCATCTACCTAGAGAAAGTTTTGGGAAGAAGTACACTACCACCTCACCACTCCAAATAATTGACTTTATGTGACAGGGGAACAATCAGCTGGAAGTTAGAAAATCATTTTCAGTAAGTGACAAGAATGATTTAGTAGTTTTGTTAAAGGCCCTGGGTGGCTGGGATTAAGATTTGATTTCAAAACTGCATTAATTTTGGAGCAAAGGAATAACTGAAGCTCTTAATGAAGTGGATTAGACTTTAAATATTGAACTCTCAGCAATAATTAGATCAGCAATAACTTAATTCAGGTAAGGTTTTTGTCAAAATCGCACAGATCAGAGCTTCAACAGGTAACTACAACAAACAGGAAGACAGAGCTATGCTCTGCTCACTGGAATTTAACATTACCTTGCCCATACTCTGCCATCCCCACATGAAAGAAGGAAAGAAACTGTCCCACGACTGAAAGGCCCCGTTGGTGCCTGGATGGCAAACCAGCAATGCTGCATCTCTCTGGGTACCAAAAGCTGCTCCACAGACTTTCAACACTGACTTATCAGGAACTTCCTCGTGCTCCTTTCACTGAAGGGTTTTCTCTTCCAATTCCACCTCTGTGAGCCATTTATAGTTCAGAGGATTGGGAGCCAGCAGCACTACAGACTAACTGCAACTAGATGAACAGCACTTCGTTCAGAAGCTCTGTCAAGATGACTCCAAAAAGAACAATTTACATTTGAACTGATCATTTCCCTGAGATTTAGGCTGTAAGAGGAACTGACAGAAAGCATTAAATATTGAACTTGGGCATTGAAGAGGTGTCTGACACAGTGATAGACACAAAAGCTGCAGAATTTGTTCTTATAAAACTGCTGAGTAAAGGGGCACACCAACAATTACTGGGGACTTCTTGGTCTCTGCTAGCACTAATGTGGGGTAGAAGGAAAAAAAAGCTGAAGGACAGTGCAAGCAGGAAATTCTTTTTGGCAGTGGTGTCTAAGCTTTAAGTTGGTCTGCCACTGAAAGAACTTGGCCTTAAAATAACTTTTCCCCTCTAAAAATTCTGTTTTCTGGGACTGCTACTAAAAAGCAAGAACCTGAAAACGTAACATCTCTGCAGTCCTGACAGGCACCCAAGGCCAGCATTCCATGAGAATGGAAGTTTTATGATTCTAGGAAGAGATATAGAAAATCACTTCTAAGGAAACAAAATCCACACATAGGCTGGCTATTTCCATTCTGAACGTCCAGGGCCAAGTCTGTGCACACATTTGTACAGTTTTAACACCTCCTAGTTTTAAATTCCAGACATGGCAATTCTGCAAGCTTTCTTCAACCAACTTTGCTTTTCCTAGCACCCTCCTAAGAACAGCAGTCCAGAGGTGACCACAGGTTAGACTCAATATTAAAGGGCCCCCAAAAAATTCATTTAAGATATTGATACATGTCCCTTTCCAAAGACGACCCCAATGAACAGCCAGCTCACAGACTCAGAAGGCCACTGGCCCAGAAGTGACAGATTTCACCATTCGTCCACAGCAACTGCTTCCTTTGTAGGGAGATCTTCAAAGGACTTTGCATTTCTTTGCAGTATTTCAAAATAACAGGGCTTTTGCATATATTCCAGTAGTATTTGGCCCAATTTCAAACAAAAGATACTTCCTAGACTTGTTTCCAAACCCCGTATGAGACTGTTCTAATATGTGAATATTGTTTTCTTTTCCACTAAATGACATATCTGAAGGGGTTCCTTGGGTCTAAAGAGTATTTTCTGAAAGCTTGATGGAGGAATACTTGGGAAAGAGGAGAGAAGAAAGAAATAAGCAAACAACAAGCTGAATCACAGGACAAAGCAGAATTCTAACAATTCCCATCAGAGAAGAGAATCAACTTCCCGTGGGAGGCTGCAACTGAACTCTGTGAAAAGAAAACTGCTCTTGAAGACTTAAACCAAAGAATGCCGCCAGGTTGGTTATTCCTCTCCTCACTGAGGGAGAGGCTTGGCTTAGCAGATTGGAATTCCACAGGTCCCTGTACTCCACCAGCTTCACTGATTAGAAGGCACATCAAAAGAGCCAATGGATTCCCACTCCCTTGACAGAGAATAACCAAAGGAGTTCTCTAATCCAAACAGCCTATAAGCTAGCTGTCTGCAACACCTTGAGGAAATCGTAAAGCCTTCAGAAAGGCACTTGGGGTAGAGGATGTCAGGTTATAGTCACAGAGAATCATCTTTGGTCACAATAACCCATTGTATTTGAAGAGCCTTTTCTGAAGATCTCTGAAGAGATTTCCTGTCATTTGTGAATAACTTGTCCTAAGCGAGGACAAGTGTGATAGTTCACCTTTTAACCTTTCCCAGGCCCAGTCACTGCAGTTGCAGAATAACTGTATAATTTACCTGGGCAGCCAGAAGGCATTAACAACAATGAAGAAAAAAACACTTTTGAATTTTCATTACTGGGCACAGAATAAGCAGCAGCAGAAAGCAGGATAACTGAGGGAACAGAAGTCCTACAAAACGTAAGAATAGGTAGATTCTAGATTTGGAAGGTGAAGATCTTCTGTAGCTTTTAAAATGGGAACCACAAGAACCAGCAAGACTTGCAAAATCCCCTTAAGACCTGTTGCTGATAGAAATTCCATAAATTTCGCATCATCTTCAACAAATGCCCACTTTCATCTTTTCATCTCCTGTGAAGTCTTCTCTTCACCTGTTTGTATCTGGTCGAAAGGGAAGATAATCCAGCAGGTTTATGACAGGGAGTGGCCCCACTGCTAATCCCTAGAGAACTTCAAGGGCTGGCCTTGGCACAAACTCAGTCTGTCAGTGAGAAGATACCCTCTGCAAATAAAAAGCACTTTTTGACAAGGCAGCAGCAGCTCTCAAGCAGGATAGTTTGTGACTTAGTAGCAATTTAAGCAAAAAGATACAGGTGGGTGCCACACTGCCAGCACAAGGATTGCAGTGCTCGAGCTTTTTCTTCTCCAATGCTGCAAAGTGAGGCTGAAAGAAAACTGGAGGAGAAGAGGGGTGAAATGAAAGCTGGAGTGAAGCTAAAGTTACCTGTTCAATTTGTACTAGTGGAATCAGGGTCCAGAAAATGTTAACGTCAGCTGAAGCAGCAAGGCACAATAAAGTATGATCAATGGTTTTTAATCCTCTGAAGCAAGTGGAGCAGACAAGCAAATTATCTCAGATGTTTTTCAATATCTTAAATTAAATCTTTAACATAACCTGACACATTTTCAGTTATGAACTCACCAGGCAATTGGCTGAAGAACAGGATTAAGATACAACCACTTTCATCCATCATTAACATCAATGTCAAAAAAGTAGATTTTATTCCTGAGATGATAAAGTTCAATAAAAACACCAAGACTACTTTAGAGAATTCTGTGAAATTCTAAATGAAAAGCATTACTCAACAGCCTGTTCTGTAATACATGAGTTTAACAGATATTTCAAATCTCTCTTGGTTACATTAAAGAAAGTATTCAGTCAACTACAATCAAAGTTAAAACAAAAAAGTGCCTGTGATCCAAGGATCATTATTCCAGACCTGTAGTGAATCAGTGAAAAGGAGAGTAGCAAAGGACATACCTTGGAACTGCTCCCAAAACAATCAAGTTGGCTTTTTGTTTGTTGTTTCCAATTACAGCATTTTTCATATCTCTGTAAATCCAGAAAGAAAAACAAACCCTGGTAAATTATGCTGAGGTACTGAGGGCTTATCTATAGAATTTACTATTTCCATGAGGCTTATCAAGCAGTTTTCCACATGTCCATGCTACAGCTAGAGACTGGGCAGTGCTTCAGGGCACAGTTTCCTCAGCCCACAGGATTCTGAGGATTCTACTACATCCCAGCTCCTTCAAGTAAGCAAAAACCCAAACTATCTCACATGCACAGCAGACACCAAGAAGTCTTATTACTGAGAAAAACTAGATATACTGGTTCTTTGTGCCCATATAGTCACTAGACTTCTAAAACAATTTAAAACCCCCACTATTGTTTGGGAAGTCAAATATTGGTCATTTAAAGTATTAACTGAACACTCTACTGGGTGCAGGAAAAGGCAAGCTAAGAAAAAGGAACAAGGAACTATCACCAGTCTCCAGAGACTCTTCACCCTAGACTTCCTTTCATGGATTTCAGCAGGATACCTAAATATCTGTACATCAAAATCTCAGGAATAAAGTGGAAACCAGAGCATTTTCCTGCCTGAGAGTCACTGCAAGGTTACACACAGGCATTCATACTGTACATAGTACATACAGGCATTCATACTGTGGTACCAGAACATGGGGAGCACTTTGGAAAGCAGACACTGGTTGTGCACACTAAGAATTCCTCCAAAAACCTGTAGTTTGCATCCTTGTTCAGAAAATTGCTACTGCATTCTAAAAACTATTACCACCTGCTCATTCTTTCTCTTCAAATGAACACACTGAGCATACATGAACATCCAGAAAATCTGAAAGCAAGCTTGCAACTTTGAACTGGTTTCAGAAAATCAAGATGATTCATTTCTAGGAAGATTTCTAGTTATTGGGGCCTTCAAGAGGAAAGAATACAGAGAGATCAACTTCAGGTAATTCTTCATCAACAAAAAAAACAAAACTAGATTGATCATAGTGTTAGCAGCAAAACTGATAAGTTAATCACTATGCATATAATTTATTCAAATAATTTGGGAGCATCAGTAGTTGCTTTAAGTGAGCACATTTTCTTGCCTCTCTATCTCTCCCAGCTGCTATATGCAATTTTTAAGAAACATAGAGCAGCCCTGTCCTGTAAGATCCACCCTGGCCAGCAGGAACACCACGCAGTCCTTTGCTGCTCACTGAAAAAGCAGATTTCACTGCACCAAGCAGCTGTCCAGAGTGCCCCAAGTTTAACAATTCCCTCCACTAGAGTTGTAAAAAACTTCTTAGCCAAGGCAGGCAACACCTCACTGGCGCAAACAAGACCTTCATAAAGCTCAATCAGCAAAAGCTAATTGCCTGTTCTCCCTGAATTTCTCCACCTGCTCTCCTGTGCATACACAAGAGTGCCCAAGGAATTCTAAGCTAGCTCCAAGTCTGGCTGTGATCTTGGAGCTCCGGCACGGGAGCAGAACCAAAAGCAGCTCAGCTGCAGTTCTGCACACACCTGAATCCAGCAGAGTCAGGAACCCCCCTGCCAAGAAGCCATCACTGAACAGCAACTGCCAGCCCAACATAACTCCAGGCAGCTCAGCATCAGCGGGAAATGCTGCACCTTCCCCTTGTGTCTCCCTAAGTTGGGTAACTTCACACCACAAGGCAGGTTGTAGAGGAGAAAGAGCAAGGTCAGGAGACAGGCTAAGCTGGGAGCCCCTGAAAATTCCACAAATGGAGTTGAAGATGTCACTAAAATCAGAAACAGTGTTTCAGTGGTTTCTATGCTGAACCCTTCACATTAAAGGTCTTTTTAAAAGTTTGTGAAATACAAGAGTCAGTCCAAAACAGTGGCAGAAGCAACAGTCAGATGTCGCAGAGCATTAATGAAAACTGCCCCAACAGATGTGTTAAGTTCAGGTACAAAAGTGCTCAGCCTACTCCAGGACTTCTGAAGAGGCTGCCTCTCCCTGCTACCCTGAGGCACCAGAGCCATGGGAAAAGCTGCACCGTAAGGCATCTGCAAAGGCATCTCAGGGAGCTAAAGAGGAGGCACTAACCAAGCACTCTGAAAATTAACAAAAAGATTTTGGTGACGTTTTCATGCTCTGCTCAGGTGATTTTACACCTTATTTTGTGTTCAAAACAAAAAAATCAAAACAAACAAACAAACCCGAAAACAACACTACCCAACTTTTGTGACTCCTGGCCCAATCCCATAATAGAATGGTCTGTTAACCTTATAACCATTAGCATTATGCCTATTAGCATTTGATTTAGAGACCCTTTCACAAATGGTGGGAGCATGTCCAAGTTCCATAACACTCAAGTGGAGAGGGTTATTGAGGGCACAGTCCTGATCTGTAAATCCCACACCCATAAAATTCCTCAGAAAAGTTATGTCAGATAGGTAAGAAACAGCACAAGCTTGAAATTTCTTACAAATCCAACACATGCACATTTGACCAACTTCAACTTACAAGCAAGTCAAATACCTTCAGATTGGTAAGGTGACCAAAACCTGTGAGAGACAGGACTCCAACGTCCCCATGTCTGTGTGAATTATGGCACTCCCAAGTTCCCTGCCACGCTTCTCTCTTCCAAGTTGCCACCTACAGAAGTGACTCTATTCAATACCCAGGAAGCCGTGGATATGGAAAGCAAGAACACCCTTCAAATGTCATATTTCAATGCTGAATAATAGTAAACTTTTTTGCATACTATGAAAAATAATTATGTCATTCCATATGATATTTTATAGAGATTTTCTGGATAAGGAAGCTAATTCCCTAAGAAGTAAGGGACAGTAGGGGACTATCATATGCTGCTCTAGACTACCAGGTCCTTGGTGAATCATAAACCTTGGAAAAACTGAGGGTGACTCCCTTATTCAAGAACATCACCTCCAACGAGTTCAAGCTAGACTGATTTCAGATCCAAGACATCATGAGATTCATCCAAGGAAAAAAAGCAGCAAAGATCACTATCTTGCACAAGAGGTAACAAAGAAACCTCAGAAATTAAGTCCAAAACTAACACCCACTTTATTTCCAAATGTCAGGCACCCTGCTCCCATTTCCTCTGTGCAAAGGAGTCCTTGGCATGAGGAAGAAGAGAACAGCAGGAACAATGCAGTTAACAGGGAAATGAGAACTTCAGAAGAACAACTCATCTGTGGTGACTCCAAGCCTAACCTGTGACAGGACCACAATCCAGAGGGAGATCCAGTCTTTCCAAGCTCTCCAG
This sequence comes from Lanius collurio, assembly GCA_020086605.1. NCBI lineage: Eukaryota > Metazoa > Chordata > Aves > Passeriformes > Laniidae > Lanius > Lanius collurio. The sequence continues at coordinate 326,822 of JACBWW010000019.1, read as the reverse complement.
CAAGTTATGAGCCTGCTGCCAGGCACCAGCACAGCCAGAGCAGCCTCCAAGAGAAATTCAGACCTGGCACCTGCACCCAAAACACCCCAGGCACTACTGAGTTTCTCAGCTCAGAACAGCAACTCTGTGAAGAGCCAAAAGACAAATCTGAAGCTCCATAAAACAGAGCCCTTAGGATGCATTCACAGTTGGCTGGGTTTTTGGTTTGGGGGGTTTTTAATATCCTGAATATTAAATCTTATAGTTTAGATTCAGACTAAATTCTGAATCATTTAACAAAATAACTCAAATTACAATCAATTTAATGTATAGATTTAAAATCTGATATTTATGCTGACATTTACTATAGCACAATTAAGTAATTTACATTAAAAAAACCTGCAAGGAGGAATAACACAGGCTGCCAACAATAAAAACACAGCTGAGATCCTAGCTAAGTGCTTGGGAATATTGCTTCCTGAAGTGCTAAAACAGCTTTTTCAATCTCTTATTGCTTCTTAAAGAAATAAAAATATCGTTTTATCAGTTCAACATCGTGACCACTCAGCCTTAAGTTATGAAACAACCTAGAGACTAGAAAAGCAGCAAGACTGATTTTCTTCCTACAGACTTGAGAAAACCAGAAAAAAATTATCAGGTGATGTTTATCAGCTCTAGAAATGTTTTGGAACATTGTAACCCAAAAGCAATCAGTTCAATTAATTAGCTGGAAATAAAGTGCAATGCATGCTAGTATATGAACACAGCATGAGTGTTTAAAATATTTTAGGAGTACATTAAACTAAAGAAAAATCTAATTTCCATCTAAATACAGCTTGAGAAGAGTTACAAGAGGAACTAATCTGCCACCTGTGTATGAAGTTCTGGTTTTATTCTGATATTTAATATGTAATTACTTAAAGGCACCAGATATAGCCACTGCAGATAAGCAAGAAGCAATACTAAATGTAACAGTTTGTGAGTAAAATATGGTCTTTCAATTTCAACGATTCTTAACCAATAAAAAAATATTATTAAATGTCTACACCCTGAGAAAATTAGTAGTCAATGAAAATCAGCATTGCAGAAGGAAGCTGAGGCGCTGACCTTCATCCTACACAGAAGTTATTGAAGTTCAACATCTTCATGAGGTCTGTTCTAAGTTTGTGACTCCTTCCACAGAATAAAACACCAATGCAACAGAAGAGTGAGCTCAGGTCCCAGCTGAGAAAGATGCAACTTTCACAGCATCCCCAGTGAGCCCCCATACCTGCATCTCTCCTGCAAAAGAAATCCTGAGAAAGCAGCATGGACACAAGGACCCCCATGGGACAATTTGGTTCTACCTCCATTTTTAAATACAGTAAATCAAGCACAAACAGAATGAATTAAAGAATTCTGTTAGGAAGCCCAGGAGCTTTCCTATGTCACCTTCCACCAAAGCAATACAAAAGATCTTGAAACGAACCACAGTGACTTGAGGAAGCAGCCACAGGAACTCCACAGAAGAAGAGGAAATAAACAGCCTGCATGACATTTCCTCATCTTAGGGGTTTTGAAAACAGCAAGGAGCCATATCTCAGGGGTTCCTAGACAGACAAGGGTATCAAACATGAGCTGAACAATCACAGAAGGAAAAGTAGCCCTGGGCACCTCCAGCCACTGCTTTCACTTTTAGTATGAAATAGTTCCAAGAGATTCTAAGCCAGTAAAACATCCAGACGAAGCTCCCAACACAAAACACTGTCAGGGCTGGAGATTTATCTACCAGGGGCTGCCCAAAGTCACCAACAATAGAGTGATGCAAAGCAGCATTCTCAAAGGTTTCAGTAACGCAAAATGCATCCTTCTAAAAAGTCAAGGTACTGGTAGCTGATACAGGGACACAGCTCAGACAAAAACCAGCTGCCCCAACTCCAGGAGAGTTTCTAAGTTTCAGGATCATAGAAGCAAACGGCACCTGCACTGGCTGGACTACAGCCAGAAGTTCACTGTGGAAGAGCTAAGTTTGGACAATTATGCTTCCTAGAGCTTTTGTCTCCTTCTCTTGCTCCCTTTCCTCCATGCTCCCATTTTTGTAGACAGATGCAAAATAATATCAGGAATTAATGACCTGTTTTGCATGTTAAAATATGTCCATCAGTATTGTCACAGAATTAATTTGTAAGATGGATACTACTATGGCTTGAAGCTGTTTTCTACTCCTTTAGTAACCAGAGTGTTTGTACTAACATGATTTCTGGTCCAATCAAGTGAATAAAATGTCACATACTCCTGCCAACTCAAGCAAACTACAGAAGTTCTAAATCAGCTTATTTTTAAGGTTAATCATCAAGCTGGGAAGTAAAGTTTCAAGATTTCTAATCCCATACAAAAATATCAGTTGATGTAATGAAAAATATGATTTTACAGGAAAGAACAAAACAGCACATGGAGAGAGCATTACTCAACTCCTTTGAATTTTAACACCTGGAAACTGTGACACAACCAACACACCATGCAAACTAAACAAACAACATTTAAACAAAAGCCTCTAGATCCATGGTTTTCTCCATCTTAATTCTGTAGTCTCAGTGCATAAAATCAAAGTGCTGTAGAAAAATAGCACCTGGCTATAGCTACAGCACCACAGAACGGGAGTATTTAACACAACGCTAAAAGCAATCATTTAACCCAACTTCTCCACACCACAGTGCCATTAAGAATGCTTGAACTCCTATCTCAAGTATCCTCTCTAGAGAGGCAACTTACCGTGTCATAAGTTTTCCTGCCAAAGAAAGTCTACCAAACAGAAAGGGAAATGTTGCAGTGACCCATACCTGCATTTAAGAGATATTGAGAGCTTACGCCTAGCCTGAATTTATCCTGTTTTCCAGTGCTCCTCTCGTTCTGTGTGACAGACTGCAGAAACCTCTCATACCAAACCTTCACTTCCACCTCAGAGTTTACATCAGCCAATTCATGTGCTGCCCATCTGATCAAGCTTAACAACGTCAGCTCTCCATGTCTTTGGCCGCAGTTTCAACTCAAGCTCCTTTGCAGTCTCTACCTGGATTGACAAAAGGGAGCTGCGGCTTCTCCCACCTCTCCCAAGCACATTTTATTGCCTCATCCTTTTTACTAAGTCTGCATATTGTGCTACAAGTCGCACAAAATCAATAATGGGTAGACAATTTGTCTCACTCAGACTTAAAAACAATGTAACCCAAATTTAAAGGGTTTGAAATTAGTGGAGGATGGGAGTTTAGCTAACTTTTATTATGTAACCTATATAAACTAAAAAAAACAAAACCAACAAAATCATACAAACCATAACTAGAGAGAGCTCTGTACTAGCATTTCAGTTTCAGCATCAGTCTCTGCTATTTAACCACTCTAGGTCCTAACAGTAAAGAATTATCCCAAAAGAGGTGGGGGCAAAACAGCTGCAGTTCAGCAGAACTCTCACAAATCCTCACTCAGAAAATCCCTGGTCTGTAATGCCAGATCAGCAAAACACTTCTTTTACCACTGTCCCGAAACAGCCAAACCACATAAGAAGAGCAGTTCTACCACTGCTGTTTCACACGAATGACCCCAAAATATCAAATACAAGTAACTGTGGTACCTTGTTTTTTAATGTCTCTATCTACCCCCATGGATATTTCACTTCCCAGTGTGAAGGACTGCCTTCAGCGCTCAGCAGTGCATCCCACAGCTTAAGCAAAAATTAAATGAAATTTCATTAAACCAAGAGGTATCTGTAACACTACATTTTTACTGCACTATTCTTCATTCATTGTCCCTTTATGTAAAGTTACTTTTGTCCATTGTCCCATTTTAAGACCACCACTACTTATCTAAAGAATGTTGCCCACCACAAGTGAGCCACATGAGAAGTTTTAAGCTTCATTCAGGACAGGAAAATACCTTAAAATGGCCTTGCAGCAGTTGCTTGGCTGTTCTAGATGTGAGCTTGGAATATTGTTTGACACTGTCCACTGTACCTTAGGCCAGCAACCACCAAAGGATCACCAAACCCTATCAATTTAACATAGTCACTACCCATTAGATTATAATAATCCAAAGTCCTTCTGACATGAAGCAAAACCTCTGATTTTTATCTCCAAATAGCTATCAGAGCTAAGATGATGTACTGGTCTAGTCATGTCTAAATTCCTTTTTTCAAATGGGTGTTACTAAGTTCTCATTAGAACAGAAATCCCCTAAGTCTATAGGCCCATAAACTCTCTCATTCTTGAGTTTCTGAACATTTCAGATAATGCCTGTTTGAAGTATATTTTAGCAAGTAATTTCTGAGCTAGCTACAAGCCCCAAAGAAAAGCATCTCAACAACTGACATTATCAGTTCAGCAACCAGCACCACAGCATACGTACTAAAGTCAGCTGAATCATCTGGTACACAAATTAATTGGTAAACAGAATTCTGCCCTTTGCATGTTACTAGAAATGCCAACCCTTTACAGGGCATCAGCATCAAAGTTCCATATCGCAGATGGAAAATGAGCTTCTTTTGGAAAGCCACTAAATTCAACTTTTTTTAATACTGATTCCAAGCAGTGCAAACTGGCAACTTGGAACCAAAAACTCCAATGCCAAATATGAAGAATTACAAACTCAGCAGCCTTGCTGGCTCTGTGACACACATCCCTCAGGCCCAACCTCTGAGCTCAGTCTTGACAACACCCTGCACACCCCCAAAGGGCAGAACTATTTCTCCCTCAACTGCCTGCTACATGTGCCCTCCCCTGCAGGCAGCCACTGCCTTTGTGTAACAAATTAATAAGGGCAAGGTAAACTCTGAATGGCCATGTAGTGTTCAGCTGTGCTCAGCTTCAGGTCTGTTACTGAGTCCCACCTCAGGACTCCTGTGACCAATGCTCATCCCAGTCTCTCCAGCTCCATCATCCAGTCTGAGAGAGGTTGCTCCTCCTCCCTAATCTGACTCCGAGCCTGAAACCATCACAGCAACAGTATCACCATGCTGAGGGTGGTATCAACAGAGGGGTTTTGGACAATAGTGGCTTCACAGCCATCTCAAAGGCAGCAGCGAAACAGAGTCAATAACCATCACTCTCTCACGGGTTCAGAGCCATAACTGCAAGGCTTGAAATATTAAACATTCCTGTAAGGCTGAAATTGCTGGTCAAATGTCATAGGTACATCTGAAGTTTAGCCCACCTCTAAATATTAGATGAGGAGTTACAACACATAACAACTTATTGCCAACAAAAGCCATTCTGCATATGCACCTTTTGCTGCATTATAAAAAAAGCACAAAAGTGTGAGTACCTTTTCTCTGTGACAGGAACACACTTGCATTGAAGTGCATCTCCCTCTCTTCCCTCTGTCTACACCATCCTTCCACCTGACTAGAAAAACCACTGCACTGAAAGCCCCTCTCCACAGAGCACTGTTTAACTCTCACATGTTTAAGCCTTTCAGTTCCTTCTCTCCCTCTGAAAAGCCTTCCTTCACAGCTCACCTCTGGAAAGGGAAAAACCAACAAATGGAGCAGTGCTCCCAGCACCACCTAAACCTGCTCCAATTTCTGCCAAATCCTGCAGCTTCCCAGCTCCAAGCCACAAAGAGCCCATCCCACAGTTCATGAAGCATCAACAAGGGACTGAGGAGCCTCTTCCCTCAACACATGAATGACTCTGCACAAAAACAACACTTCAAAAAATTACATCACTTGTTGTTAGGGAGTAACACCTCCAAGTTTCATGCAGGATATACATTTAGTACAGTGTACTGTCTAGGAGACAACAGAATTGACCAAAAACGTACAGGGGCAAACTATGACAGGAACAACCCCCTGAGGACTGCTCTGTTTCCACAGGGCCAAGGGAATATGCACAAAACCAAAACAGTTCCTGCAGAAAACTGAGGTTTACGAGCATCCACTGAGAATGAAAATGTGATGCAGCTTTTTGGGATGCAAAATGTGGAAACAAATGCTATTCATCACTAAGTGTAACAGAAGGTTTGTTTAACAGACAAGAACAAGAAGCAGAAGTAGCCTCTTCACAACTGTCTAAAGGGGTGTACCTGTTGCTCCATTAGAACTGAGATGGGAATTTCCTCTCTTCTCACTTCAGGAAGTTGCCTCTCATATTTCACAGAGTTTTTGCAGCGGGCATGTGTGAACACTGCACTGATGATCCCTCCAATAGCCATAGGTGAGAACACAGCACACTATTACACAGCTATCTAAATGTGTGCTGGAACACTTATTACAGACCCAAACTAGAAAAATAAAGAAAGGAGGATGCAAAACACACTGTGTGAGGACCATGTGCCATTTCTATATGATGTTTCTTTCATTGTGCTGAGAAATAAAATGCTCACACGAGGTTGGAAAATGCTTGTCTACTAATTCCTGATGGCCATAAAGGACAGGAAGAGCGGTAGCACAGGAATTCTCATTGCACTACAAAGATAGTAATTTACAAGTCTTAAAGGATGACACCCTCTGACTGCTGAGGAACAGCCTGATGAGAAACAGTTGGGACCTTGAGTAAGCCACGCTTGTCAGAAAGGATGCTCCTTTCAAACCCAGCCTTGAGGTGGGATTACACAGCTCTCCATAAAATGATAGATTGTCACTTGGAAGGCACAAAGCTAAATGTAAGCATGATAAAATGTCTCTCAAAGAAGCCTCCAACCAGCAAACACATTAGAGGATAAAAACAGGTATCAGTCTTGCATCTGAACAATGTGGTCCTGAGCTTAATAGCAGGTGAAAAGCAAATGACAGTGTAAGGATGACAACGCAGAAATGCTTTTAAAAAAATAAATAAATACTGCAAAGCACAAGATGATGTTGCAGCAACCACTTTGGGACAAATGAAGCTCTCATTAAAACACAGAAATTTACAGAGCCACTTCCATTCTACTCCTCTGCCAGTAACAGCAAAACGTTGAAGAGAACCTCTGAGAGATCACAGCATTTAATGCCCTGCATATCTGTGTGAGGCAGTGCAAGCACTGCCAACACAAGCTGCACACCTGACACCAGTGCTGACCTTGCAGAATGCACTTAGAGCACACTGGAGAAAACCTGAGCTCTACAACACTTAGAGGAAAGGGTCACAGGAGCAGCTAAGGAGAGACAAAGGAAACCTGTAAAGACCTCTCAAGCATAAGCATGGCCACAATGTAGAGTTCATGTTTACAGAAGGGCACTACTATGTTAACCTTGCTCATCTACAAAGACAGTAAGCAGAAGGTAAAAACACACACTGCCACACAGATGTGGGCATGGAGAAGGGCTTTGAATACTTTAGTTCACTACCAGATACAGTAAAAAAAGACAGTAGTCATCTCAACTTTTCAAATCCTGAACAGAAATTCAGGATTTAGTGGCAGGTACTCACACCTCTCCCCTTCCTACCCAATACCAATATCCACATGAGCAGGACAGAAATTATGTGAACAGAAGTTCTGCAGGAAACTTGGCATTTTGAAATAAGATCAATAACCCACATGCAGCAGTACTGGACAACAAGGAAATGGTTTCTGTTTTCCCAGTAGAAGAAAAATAAAAAAACTCCTATCCAGATAAAGCTTTATTGTCTGGGCATGGAAAACTCTAAACACCACCTCTCTGAAAATTCATGGGAAAGAAAGGGAAAAAAAGAGATTTTAATCATTTAAATGCTTTCAGAATATGTAATTAAACTTTCTCAAGTTACAAGACAAAAACTGGACTGGCATGATTTTCAAGTTCAAGAAGCATTTAGGTACATTTTACCTTTATCAAAGCTCATTCAGAAGTTGGGTTTCATTAAAATTACAAAGACACAATGAAAAAAAGCCCCAAGCCCAAGTTATTCATTCAAGCATACAAAAAACTGGACTATTGTAACTGAAGACAATCTGCAGAAACAAAGCCTCTTACAACAGCCCATTTTCTGATTCTTGATATTCATACATTTCTATCAATCAAAATAAAAATCTAGGTCATCAGTATTTCCAGCCAGGATGCAAGGAAAAAACAGCACATCTTAGGAAACAAATATTTTCTGCAAAGGATGCAGCACATCTGGTAAATCTTCTGACAGGCACTTCTGGAAAAACTTTAATGCTTTCCTAGTCCACCCCAAATACCAGTTCATTCCAACTTCAACACCTCTGCATATACCCTGAAACCAAAGAAAGGACAAAGCAGTATTTTTCTACCCAAAAGGAATCCTGGACTGACAGAAATTTTTCATATATACACTACTCTAAATTCCATCTTTTATATACATTTTTATATTCTTATTCTATCTTTTCTATCAATTTTTCTAAATTGGACTGTCACACCCATCTACCAATATTTCAAAAACAACATATCTGCCACATAGGACTGGCTCAGACTCAGTAAAGATACTCTCACAATTAAGATTTCAGCCAGAGCATCACAAATAAAGTTTTACCATCCAAATCTGCCCTGTGAGAGATATTGTGAAATAAATTGATATTTTCTTGTGTTTAAATACAAGAAAAGGATCTCAGCATAGAATCCACTGACACCCACAGACAAGATGAAGAATTTCAGATGTTATCCGAGACAAAGATGCTGCCTAAAACTGTTTCTGGGAGACCAGTTATACTTCAAAAGATGAGTAACATATCAAAAGATAGGGAAGGGATTACCAAGGGTTGTGGGCTCCAGTCCTTTGAAAAGGAAGGAGAGCAGGGACAGAGCACCAGCCATGGCTCAGAGCATCTGCCAGGGAGAAAAGAGGGGTTCAGTCACCCCACTGGATGAGATACATCCTTCCTCAAGACCACCCTACCACCCTTTTGAGGAGGGGACTACAAAGGTAAAGGGGTGGCAGCAAAACCAGACTCCTCTAGAGCAGACTTAGGAACCTATACATAGTTACAGTGGGGTATCAGAAGTTCTTATACAGGTAAGAGAGTATTCCAACCACGAAAGCTCCCAGGACAGTTTTGGGCTCTTCATGTATTTTAAAGGGACACTGACATGTTGTCCCTGGACACCTGGAATAACCGTTTTCATCTGATACTGAGAAACACCTCAGGTCGCGTTAAGCAACACAACCAACATTCTTGATCCACTTGTTCCTCTGACTTCTCCTGGTGTTTTAGTAGACAGCCACAGCCAGCAAGCTACTGGTAAGCCCAAAAAGGTCTGGTCATGTTTCACCACCAAAGTCAGTCCTGGGCAAGGTCTTGTTTGCCACTTTGCTGGAGAAGTGATTCTAGTGGAAAGCTCATGGCCCAAGGACAGCAATGGAACAACCAGAACTTTGCAGCAGTTTCACTCCTGCTCCTTGACTCACTCTCTCAGTCACTACCCTGACTGCTGGCATGAAACAGAAGTACTGAAATATAACTTGCATCCAAATTCATTTCTGTGGAAGCATTCTCTTGCAGCTTGCAGTTCCCATGGGGAGAGAGAAGACAAGCATTAAAAAAGTCAAAGCCAACACATAGGCATGGCAGCAGGAGAAAGAGTAAGAGGCAGGTACACTGACTTGTCAGTGCAGTAAGAGAACAGAGCCTCAACAGACCTAAAAGAGAAGCAAAATGTGGCCAAAAGGCAGAAATATATCTGAAAAAATTTTCACTGCTTACAGAATGTTTAACCTCATTTCTGGCAACTGGGAGGCTGTGCTATGAACCATATGCACTACAGAGTGAGAGTCTATATCAATACTATTTCTATATCAATACTGACATATTTGTATTAAGATTTGCCAACTATATTTCTCAAAGAAACCATAGGAAGAGCTTCTTGCCCCTGACCTATCACTCTAATAAGATCAAGTACACCTGGCCTATGCACAAGCAAGAGCCCAAGAGTGTTTTAATGACTTACATGACACCTTGCAGGACTTTTTGGGGATCGAGGTCAAACAATCTATCAACATAGTGGCGGCTACTGGCTGTGACCTCCTGCAGAGAGAGAACAAACAATTGCAATAGTTTGTATCAATTCATACAATGGCTTATGAAGCAGCAAGTCCACAAAACCGCCTAGGCAAGAGGCAAGGAACCCACAGAATTACATTTAAATGTGCAGTGTATTACTGCTGGGTAACATCACACAAAGATAACCCTGTGCTCAAGCGTAATCTAGAGAAGATGAGGCGCACAACATAGATAACAACACGGTAAGTGTCAAAGCAAGTTAACAGAGAGCTATTTATGAACTGCAGTTATCAGCACTTCCTTGAATCACAATTTTGTTACATTTAATTACTATACGGAATAAAAATTAGTTCCTGGAAGAAAAAGTATCAAAGAGCAGTTTATGTTGCCCAAGAACCATACCCACAAACAAGTTCTCCAGAGGAAGGAAGCTCCTAACAAGACATTTTTCTTTAACTTACTTTGTCACAACACACCTCCATTTCAGAGCCTGCGCCACACACCTCCAATGGGACAGCAGCACAGTATTCCCCATAACATTCCCATAGTGCTGTATAAGACAAAGCAAATTCTCTTCTCGGCAACAGGACCATGCTTGTAAGCGACATGCACCACTGATTTGTTATTCCTTTTGAGAAGATCCAAAACTGGAGATGGGAAGCATTCCAAAATACAAGGCTGGGAAAGGGAATTTTCCCTCCAGGTTCTCATGAACACGTGCCAGGGTGTGTTTCCATTATCTTTTTTTTTTTTTTTTTTCACCAGCTCTCTTTTCACTAAGCTTTTGCCATTTTTTCCTTGTGACTTTTCCTTGAGAGTTCTAAGGGAATTGAAAACTCTTCCTTGCTTTATCCAGTATCTGCTCTGGGGCTGAGTCGACTCCTGCTTTCCCACCCCGATGTCAAGAGGCATCAGCAGCTTCTTGCCTGTAGTCTCACATCACAGAGAAGAATCATCTAGAGGCAGCAGGGCTCCTTTGTCTCCATGAACACTATTAAATTATGCCATGTAAATCCCACAGATACACTTCCACCGTGAAACCAAAGACAGTATTTTAGAGAACTGCAACAGACTTTTAGCTATCTGACCTATTTACGTGTAGAACTCTTCTAGACTTCAAAGATCCCGCAGCTTTCTGTTTCTAAAATATCCTGGCTTCCACCCCATCAGCTACGAGGTCTGCAATATGTAAAAGCACATTCATATGCAGGCAGTCCTCCCAAAAAAAGAATTTATCGACATGATCAATTTCTCGGATCTCTTAACTAACATGAATTTTTCAGGGAACAGAAGGAAAAGCGCCAACCCTCAGCTCTTGCCGCAGCACCCGGGCTGCACCTTTTGCATCGCTACTCCCAGCACCCGTGCGATGCAGCAAGGACCGCTGTGCGCCCTGGGCCGTCCCCGGGGAAGGGAAGGCGGCTGTCAGAGGCTCCCGCAGCACGGCGACTCCTCCCTGCCGCAGGAGCCGGGACGCCACGAGGAGAGAGTCACGGTTCCGGCATAGACCCCGCTCCGGGGCAGGCTACGAGCGCACCTGGGAGCCCGTGCCCTGCTCCGCAGCCCCCGGGGAAGGGCAGCGCCAGCAGCTCCAGGGCCCTCCGCGTGCTGAGCAGCCGCTCCCGGGGCCGGCGAGCCCGAGCCATGTCAGCAGCGAAGGACACGGCCAGTGCGCCGGTGCCTCCACAGCCACGGCACGGGCTTCTCGTAGAGGGAAACCCGCGCCGGGAGAAGTTGAGGAGCGGGGGGCAGAGGGAAGGAGCGCGGCCCCGCCGCCCGAACCGCCCCCGCTCCCGGCGCAGCCCCACGGCCGCTCCCGGCGCCGCCGGACAGCGGGGGCCGGCGGGGGCCAAGGTCAGGCAGGGCCCGGCCCGCGGCACTCACCGAGAGCACGCTCATGCGGAGCGGCGCCTCCAGCACACACGCCATCTTGGCGGAGCGCTCCGGCACCCGCGGCGCCTCAGGCCGGCGGGCGCGGGCTCATGGTTTTTTTTTTTTTTTTTTTTTTTTTTTTTTTTTTTTTTTTT
>JACBWW010000019.1:301361-314532 GCA_020086605.1 Lanius collurio | reverse complement strand
CACTGTATTTACCAGCTGCACTCTACCCAATGGACACTGAAATACTTTATTAAAAAAAAATCTTTAAAAGGTTCAAAAATCAATATTGTATCTTGTCCAACTCCCCTGACTTCTAGAAACACATTTGTCAGAAGGGGGGAGCCATGGGACAACACATGACAGAACAGTTTGTTTTAAAAACATAAGGAATCAGACTGAAAAGTCTATTACATACAAGATACATCTTCTATGGCAGTGCAGAGACCCTGAGAGCTCAGTGCCCATGCTCAGGTTCCTTGGGAGTCTTTTCAAAGTCCAGAACACAATTTATACTTAAAATACTTTATTTTCATTATGGTGTTCAGATCATGAGGCATGATTAAGATTTTACCACTGCAGACCCAGGACCCTTGAAGAGACTCATCTGCTTAAATAACTTACCTGACAGTTCGCAGCTTATTTACATACCCCGAGTGTCACACCCGAGTTACTCCCAGTTTCTCCTCATACCTCAGCACAGCTCTTTCACTGTTCTGACAGATGAGCTGTTAATTGAACTGTTGAGAGCATTAATTATGCCCTTTTTTATCCCTTGAATACTTAATATGTTTACTTTTTGTAGTGAACTGCTTGACAGGAGAGGAAGCAAGATGAACCCCAGACCATGGAAGTGATTCAAAGACAGAATTCCTGACCCTTGATACACAACTCACACTCACTGATGCATTTCACTCACTGCTCCCTGTCCAGTTCCCTGTTCCTATCAGGATGCCTTCTCCTCCACACTGCCAGTGCCTTGGAGGAGGAAAAGCACAGGAGCTACTTCTGCTCTCGGGGCAGCAGGGCCATGAGGAATTCCATCTGTCAGGAAGGTTAATGACTCTAACGACATAGGCTTGAAAACACTGTCATTTTCATGAATTCACTCAGTTTTATCCCCATGGCCTCTTAGGCCAAAAGAGTGCCGTTTGCTAATAATTCAGGGCAAAATAATAAAAGAAAACTTCCTAGAGGATCTCTATTCTGGCAGCTCCTGCTCTCCTTCAGCTGAAGATTATAAAGGTGCTTTGGAAAATTCCAAATCCAGAAGAGTTCAGCAGGTTACAGCTACTGAAGTGACAAGTGAGAAGTGAGGCTAATGATAATGGGAGGTGTTACTGTCTCAGGCAACTTACAAACACCCACTGCCTTGTATGAACACACAACACAGCCCTAATTAGTCAGAGTTGAGACAGCGTTGACGGCTGCATTTAGGAAGCTGTCTTTTCTAACTACTTCCATTTTAAGACGTTGTTCTCAACCTTTAAGAAACAGAACACAAATGAGTTTTTAAAAACAGAGATGTACTCTTCCATGGTCCCCATAAAAACATCATCCCCCAAATCAAGACACTTGGTTTGCTATCAAAACTGTAATTAAAAGCCAATCCTGGACAATACACATTGTTTTGTTTATGGCCATGAAGTTTTTCTGTGGTATGACTATCACCAGAAACAAAAATCTTCATTCATCTATTGCTGTTTTGTTGTCATGGGAATTCCATTTTCAAATTTCATTCATAGAGTTATTGCATATGCTACTTTGTATTAATAGTTCAGTATAAAACAAGACAAAAGCAATAAAATAAAATCATTCAGTCTTGTAAGTCAGACATCCTCTCACATGGACTCAGGCTAAGAGTTTAGGCGTTCTTGTTAAACAAGCATGGTGAGTCTTGTTCAGATGAAGATATGGAGTATACACCATACACCAAGAACTGAAGCAAAATCAAGGATATATGAGCTTTACATCATTTGACAAAGTACTTTGTTGGAAAAGTCTCAGCTTCTTTCTTTGATGTCTGTTCTGGATAAATCACCTTCCCTGTGTGAGAAGTATATCCAGCCTCTGAGCTTAGGAAAGTAACATGACTAAGATCACATACCATTAAAAGCATGAGTAGTCCACTACAATTCTCACCACCTTCCCACAAAAAAGCTGAGAGAGAACTTAGTTGTACACCTTGTGAAGCATTAATCTGTTTTATCTTCATCCTCTGCAGCATAGATAGCTTGGTTCCTTCTCTTGATTTTTTTAACACCACTGTTCCCATTTTCATCACCACCAATTCGCTTTAACGACCTCTCTGTGGAGCTCTTTTCCTCCACCTGCTTGCTCCCACCAGACTTCTCCAGTTCCTCATTGTTGGAGTCCATGGCATCGTCAGACGACACTGCCATGGAGTCTGGCATGATCCGGATGTCGGAGAAGCTCGTAGAGAACTCAGGAGGGTGATCAGGGGAGGGATCTACAGAACATGTACTCAAATCTTCATCGCCACCTTCGTCATCCAGCATTATTTCATCTGGATTAAAGGATGAGAGGCCAGAATTATCTGTATTGTATTCACTGGGTTCCTCTGCTGACCCAGTACTGTCCATCTCCTCTTCCTCCTCCTCTTCACATTCACCTCGTCCTGAGCCCTCTTCTTTAGCCTGCTGGATCCTGTCATTGATGTCAGTGAGACCAAACTGGGCACAGAACTCAGTGGTCTGTGGATTGATGGTATGAACTGGCTCCATGTTTTTTTGGGGCTTGCTGGGATCATAACAAGCAGCTGTCAACGTGAAGTTGCAAGGAATTTTGAGGTCATTGTTCAGCTCTTCTAACACCTCTTTAATGGCTTCTTCTGTCACACTGTAATCCCACCTAAACAAGTGCATAAAGTTTAAACAAGTGCAGCAAGTCAAAAGGTATTGCCTGTTCCCACTGCAGAGTGCAACCTTCAAAGATGGATTATAAATTCATCTCACAACAGACACTTCATTCCTCAAATGCTTTTTCAGGAAGGTTTTCATCTTCTTTTGGTCAGTACTGAAACACCCTTCTCCCCACCAAAGATTTGTGTACTGTCAACCTACACCCATAACCTAGCCTGATTTTCAGCCTCATGCTGTAGTTTCTGTCCCTCAAATGCTAGAATCTAAGTTTGCAAAACAAAACTAACTGCCCAAGCAGAGCAGTAAATAAGTTGTACTCTTTTTCTTTCCAAGGCATTTAGCAAGTCCTACAGGCATTACAGGCTGCAGAACAGAAAAACAACTCCAACATAACTTTACTTCCAGTCCAGAAAAACAAATAAACAAACCACACTTTCATCTGTATTTTGCAGATAACTTACTTGGCATGGAGGCCATTCTTTTCAGGCATATTCCAGGAGCTCTGGGTCACATTAACAAGACTGTTGGTGGCCTTGAGGACTGCAATCCACTCGGCATCATACTCCAGTGAGTCACCTGCATTTGGATCATGCTCCACATCTATTATCTGCTTACAAACACACAGAAGACAGATGGAATTATTTCTCTTGACACCAGAATCTGATTAAAGTTTCAAGTGTTACTTTCACTGTAAAGAGTTTTAATGAAGATTAAAGTACACTGAGATAGTGGTCTCAACCAAACAAGTTCTCTCAAGCCAGTCCTCTATATGGGGCCAACAAAGGACAATCAGCAACAGTAAAAAAGGCATTTCTGAATTTTAGCTTACAGCAATTCAAAAGAAAAAGACACTCCCCTCGCTACTGCCAGCAACTGGACAGTGATGCAACTTAGAAACAGAATTTGCCTGCTCCTAAATTTATGCTGACTTCTGTTGGAGGTTAGGTTTTTTCCCTTTTTTTTTTCTTTTCTCTTAGGGAATTTTTCTCCCATTTGTTGACTCAGAGACTGAAACGACAGATAGTTAAGAGAGACAAAAGATGTGGCCAGGATGGAGTAGGAGGTGCAGTCTGCTACATCTCTTAGCTGGGGAGTTTGCTCTTGGGAAAGGCAGAGATATGAGATTTTCGCTGGAGGTGAGGGGCTGGGCTTGGCCCTCACTTGCTCTCCGGATCAGAGGTGAGACGGTCATGGTCTTGGTGCCGGGCTGCTGCTGTGGGGAGAATTCGCTGCCACTGGAGAGTTCTGTCCTTCACTGCTTCTACTTACCATGGGTGAGTCCTTGTTCATGAGTGGCTGTTGAACTAGGACTTTTCAACACCCAATCTCACTGGGAAAGACCCTCACCATCTACTCGGCTGCCTCAGGGGAAAACCCGGAACCCCGACCCCCTCTCCCAGGGAGCGTCTCCAAGCTGATTGTGGGAGCCTGGCTGCCACTGCACAACCCCACTGTTTTCTGCTGCTGTTTTGGACTTTTTTTTTGCTACACTTTAACCTGACACCCTGTGTCTGCCTGAACACCCCGGTGGCTCCTGGAGTGGCCCTAGAGTTTTTACTACACTTTTTTTGCCACCCCGGGTGTGCCCATCCCTGCCATTCCAGCCACTGCTCCGCGGTTCCTGCTGCAGCCCATTTCGCCATCCGGAGGGGCACTGGGCCCAGCTGCCCGGGGGTTGATAAAGGAAGCCCCTTTTCCATCTCTCCCGCAGGCCCGGCCGCCATTACCGTGTGGAGAGAGGCAGACGGACCCCGCGCCACAGCGCCCCCTGCAGGCGCGGGGGAATCACCGCACCCGCCCTGCCTGGCCGGGAGCCACCAGCGCCCCTGGCGGCCACGAGCAGAACTGCACCGAGGGGAAAGGCCCTGCGGCCGAGAGGAGCCGGCACTGGGTTCTGCTGCTGTTCCTTGTTGCTGCTGTTGTTGTTTGTTTGGCTTGTTTTATATATATACATGTAGATACATACATTCTAGGAAAGAACTGTTATTCCTTTTCCCATATCTTGGCCTGAAAGCCCCTTAATTCCAAAGTTATAATAATTTGGAGGGTAGGGGGTCATATTTTTCTTTCCAAGAGAGGCTTCCCCCTTTCTTGGCGGCCATCTGTCTTTCAAACCAAGACACTTCTAAGTGGATACACATCAAGAATTGACAGGAACAGTCATTCTGTTGTATGAACACCCACTCTTAGCACAGCAATGAATTAACAGGAAATGTATTTAAACTCTTTCATGATGAATTGAAATTCGGATCAGTTTGCCTTCAGTAACATTAACCCAAATCAAACCATCTGGGTTAGCCAAAGCCATAGTCAGGCTCTAACTTTATATACGACACAAACTAATTAAACCCTCCATGCTGCTGGAGGTAGTACTAATCCAGATCAGTTTTGCTACAGGATTTTAAGTCTGGACTAGCACTCATATCCCTTTGCATAGATAAAGCCCCTCCTCATAATCTCGTCCATCTTCAGATAGTTACTAGGGCAAATGGATCCAAAGGATGAACCACTTTCCCTTTGGGATGATAAATAAAAGCTACTCTAAGACTAGTAAAACACTTGAGTGCATTTGAAGAACACACTATCAGCAGCTCACTCTCACAGCAAACTATTTTAGACTCATCCATTGAAGTCAGGTACTTGTTCTAAGGTCGATGGAAATGGTAGGATTAAGGACACACAGCACCTACACAAAACCGTCTGCTTAGTTCAGGACAAAATCCTACTAGGACGATTCCAGAAACCCAGCATTCATAGTTTCTTTAAAATTCCTCCACTTATCAGCACTATTCTTCATCTTATATCTAAGAACAGCACTAGCAGTTCAGTCAAACAAAATACTTAAAATGAAAACCCTCTACACGTGTTCATCACCTGCAAGAAGTCTCTGTGTGGCAGGCATTTATCCAGAGCCAGAAACTTGGTTGCTTTTGGTAACTCGTCTTTGGAGCTTGTCTAGGAAGCAAACGGTGTTAACACAGTCATTAGCTCTTCCGTGAAATTTGACCATTCTAAACAAGCTTATAGACAGGTTTAAAGGAGTGATTTCTACAGAAAAATACTTTCTGAAATAGAAGATTAGCAGGGTCAAAGAGAAGGACAGACTTCATTGGAAGTCTAACAGGAAGCAGGATGAAGATGATAGCAAGATAAAGCAAGAGCTACATTTCAGCACTAACCAAGGCATCTGACCACATCCAGCCTTGGCCCAAAAAGAAAAACTGTAGCTTAATTGGCAATAGACTTGTTGAGCCTACAAGGTCTGGAGTTACATTTTTACAGCTAAATAATTTGAAAATAGGAACAGCACTGGCACCACCCTCAGGAATAATTATTTCAACCATATTTTTGGCTTAGCCCTGGGCTACCAGACCTGCAAAGCTGTAGTACAGGGATCCTCCCACTCCCAAGTAACCACCCTCTTCAATCACTCCTTTATCGCTTTTTTTTGAAGTTATCTCCTTTTTATCACCTATTTTGAAGTTGTCTCCTTTCCCAACAGACCAGGAGAATGCTTTACTACACCGTTAAATTAACAAGTTTCAAGAACACTAACTTTAGCTATTGCATGCTGTTCCTGAAGAAGATTAGGGAGTTACATCCCTCATTTATAACATCTCTAACTTACATAAAATAGTAGTCCTAATACCACTTAACCTTTCATGGCTTAAGCTGAGTTTTAAGAACAAAAACCACTAAATTGCTTTTCTGGAGATGATTACCTGCACCAGAATTCTAAAGTGTGTCTGGGTCACATACATTCTTCATTTTCTATCTCCCTTTACCTCATGTTGCATGAAAGCTGCAAATTTAACATGGAGATGTGCTGAGAACCAGTAAGCAGGTTTCAGGTGTTGCAGAAGCTCTGAAGCAGCAGGGCTTCCCAATGTGTTGCTCTCCACTTCTTGACGGAAGAAGGATTTCATTTTGAGGAGCTGTTTCTTGTTTCCATAGTGATAGATGCTCCTTGGCCAGTCATGTGACATAAAGATATCGATGGGACGCTTCAGCTGTCAGGCCAAAAAGCACATGGCATGAATACAATACATTGACAAAGGAGTTTAGAAATTACTTGGGGCAGCCAGCTGTGTTTTATATTGCCTTATAAAAGAGTTCATATCATCACCATAAGACAGGCACACAGAGGAAATCATAGCTAGAGAGCAAGTCCTCTGCCCACAAAGGCATCTTCTTCCTCATGAAATTTTTAAAAGCTTTATTTAAAAGAGATAATGGTTAAGCACAATATTCCTCCTCAAAGGACACATCCCTCAGATGTCTGATCAACGTGTTAAAGCATGTTTTGGTTCAATATCGAGCATACTTGATCAGAGTAGTTTTAACTTCCTACTTCTAAATTAATGAAAATTACCCTTATTATAAAAATAGGCCTTTCCCTGACCTGTTTGAGTTTGAAGACTTCAATATTCCTCACGTGGTAAGCGCTTCTGATGGTCTGCTGGTTGTATGGTGGGCACTCAAAGTGGCCTGAAATGTTGAAAACAAGAATAGCTGCCTGAATCACTAGTTCCCTCCTACACAGCAGCTTTTTGGGGTCACACAAGGCTGTGATTTTTTGTGATTGTTCAGAGTGCTGCCACCCACCATGAAACTACAGCTTAACAGGTTCAGCAGCAGCCTAAACATCCCTGTCACTGCCCACAGGCACCACAGGCTCTGGAAGCACCAACACGCATCCTGACAAAAGGGATGAGTTTCCAACTTTGCCTTGGGACAAAAAACAGGAATGCCTAGCATAGCTCCTACATACTCTACAGAATTAACAGAAAAATTGCTTTTATAGTTCTTGCCAAAAGAGTCTCATCTCCCTCATGTAATATTCAGACATACAAAGTATCCCCTTGATGACAGCAAATTTAATTAGCATTGACAGGTATTAGACAGAATCAAGTGTTCTAGGAAACTGGTTCAGTCCTTTGCAGCTTGAAAGCCACCTGCAAAGCTTCTCTGAAGCCATTTGTTAGTAAAGATAGCACAGTACAGTAGCCACAAGGACCACTATTTCAAGTGTTGAGATCAGACAGAATAAACTATCTTCTACTCATTGACATGGGGTATCATCTGTGACAAAATTTTTGCCACCCTTCCCAGGAAGAACTCTTGAATACACATCCACATAACCAGAAGGAACCAGATGTAATGATCCTAAACTTTAGGGCAGGATAATACACTTATATAATGTCACAGTTACAGTTTCGCCCAAGGAAAACCTAACTGTTGCACTGCACACTGAAAGGACACTGCCACAGAAAAATCAACACTGTTCCAACAACGCTCAAAAGGCATCTTGGAATGATGTGGTCGCCGGGCAGCTATTGACTCATCTACCAACTCCAGAAAAATCCGTGGATTTAACCAAGGGTGGTTTCCAGGCTAAGAGATGGTTTGGGGCTGAACACAGACAGACCCTTCCGCCACGGCGCGGCCCTGGCTCTCCCCTCCCCGCTGCCTGCCCCGCCAGTCCCGCTGCGCCGGTACCTTTCCGGTAGTCGTGAGACTTGAAGATGCCCGAGATGCCGCCGATCCTCACGCCGCGGAACCGCACCACGCCCGCGTAACCTGCAGGACACGGGAGGGTGGTCACGGAGAGGCCAGGCAGGGGCTGTGGGGGGAATCGCCGGGGGACCGGGACTGGAGCCGAGGGACCTTACCTAGGTAGTAGATGTTGGGCGCGACCCACCCGCCGTAGGGCAGCTCCTGCAGGTGGTTGGAAGCCTCGTGGTTGCCGCCGATGAACACGGTGAGCACCGGGGCTTTCTTCTCGCCCGAGTAGTACCTGCGGAGACACGTCAGCTGCTAGATCCGGCCGAGCCCGCGCGGGTCGGGGGCCGGGGCTGGGACCGGGACGGCGGCACTCACCGGTAGAAGGTCTGCATGTGCCGGTACTTAGCCGGCACAGCCATGCAGCGCAGGTCCGCCTCGTTGCGCACGGCCTGGAAGTCCCCGCAGCAGAGCAGCAGGTCGGGCCGCACGTTGTGGCGCCGCTGCAGCAGCTCCAGCGTCTCGTACATCTTATCCAGGGCGCCGTGGCAACACCCAGCCACCGCCACCTTCATCATCGCCACCGCAACGAGCGGGCGCCGCGCGCGCCTTTCACGTCACCACCGCGCGCGCCGTACGTCACCTCCCCGCGCGCCTTTGCGTCACCGCCGCGCCTGCGCCGTGTGGGGGATACAGCCTGCGGGGAGGCACAGCCTGTGGGGACACAGCAGGCCAGGGACACGGGGATCTGGGCCCGCCCCTTCATCACCGCTGCCCACCACGGGCTTCCGAGAGCCCGAGAGATCTTGCCCAGTGACCTCCGGTGGTCCCCTCCCGCCCTACCCGAGCAGGGAGGTCGGACCCGGTGACTTCCGCTGATCCCTTACAGCCTTCCCCGTTCCTCATAGAAAGGGTGGCCAGGCATTGGAATGGGCTGCCCTGGGAGGTGGCGGAGTCGCTGTTCTTGTAGGCGTTCTGAAGCGATTTCAGAGCAGGGAGCGGAGCTGGGGAGAGGTCGCCATTCTGAGAGGAGCAGCTGGGGGGACTCAGTCTGGACAAAAGGAGGCTCCGGGGGGCTTTCTTGCTCTCCATTACTCCCTCTGACAGAAGGGTGCAGTTGTGGGGGGTCGGGCTCTGCTCCCAGGGAACAGGGACAAGATAGGAGGACATGGCCTTAAGCTGCACCAGGAGAGGTTTAGATTGGACATGAGGAATTTCTTCATGTAAACAGTGATTACATGAAACTGGAAAACGGGCTTCCCAGGAAGGTGGTGAAGTCCCCATCCCTGGAGGTGTTTAAGGAACACTCGCATGTGGCACTCAGTCCCCTGGTCTGGTTAACAACATGGGGGTCGGTCACAGGTTGAACTCGATGACCTCAGAGGTCCTTAGTGATTGACTCTGTGATTCTGTGACTGGCCAGTGGGACCTTCACTCCGGGCAGTAACAGCAGCACGGTGATGAGCACCGCGGTCCGTAACTGGTCAGGAAGGCTTGTTAGAGTGGGGTTGTACAGCGGGGCAGGAGCCCCCTGGGGGGGTGGGGGTGGCCGGGCAGCACAAGGAGGGCTGGCGGCTCCCCTGGCACCACAGCAGCCGCCGGACACTGCGCTCACCTCCTCGGCCATCCCTGTGGGGAGCAGCACAAACTGTACTTGTCCCTCACTGCGTGGCTCACAGACCACAAAGTGTTGGTGGAGCAGCACGAGCAGTGGCTGTGCACGCTTCCACCTGGCGCTTTTGCTGATACAACACCGACTTAGGGCCAGTTCAGCATCAGGCAGGTGTTTTCAGCACAGCCAAGCACTGGCTTCTGTAACTTCGTAGCACCCAGGGGCAGGAACAGTCAGTGACTTCACCAGGACAAGCGCGTAGGAGGCGGGGTGGGAAATCTGTATCTCCCCTTCTCCTTGCGGACTGACGAGCTCCCTCTTTGGAGAGCACTGATTTCCTGCTTTGGAAGGGCAGTAGATTGGATTGTAGGGTAGCCTTGTATTGTCACGTAGTAAAACCACTCCAGACTTTTTCCATTTCAAGACTGGTTTGGAGGTTTTTTTAAGTCTTGGGATTGACAAAATTGCAAGGACATAGTTAAGCATTAACTTGCTTCCCCTGTAATCATGGAACAAAGCAGACATTCCTGTTCCCCCATGGTAGCAAGCATTACATAATGGCCTCTCTTTTTGATACTAAGAAAATATGAGTGTTGTCTCCTACATTTCATAATTTCACAGTGTTGCATTACTCTGTGTACTTTGGGGCTCGTCCAAGCCCAGCTGAAGTGAAGGGGAAAGTTCCTCTGGCTTCCAAACCCCACAAGTTTCCAAGGGCAAAGCACACACGGGAGCGCTTCGGGTGCACTTGGCTCTTTCACTAGCTTTTCTTAGACCTACCTGGAGTAGTGCAAGAACTCATCAGTCCAACACTTCTCCTGGGAAAGCTTTCCAACTCTCTGGGGAAGAACAGCAACCTCTCTCATTTGCCGTGTCTCAGACTTCCTGAAAGGAAGGGGTAAGAGACAGAAAAGGTCCATGAATCTCTGGAAGATACCACCTTACCCAGGGTACACCATCTCGAGGGGCATCCTGAGACGCCTGCCTCAGCCAGGCAAGGTAAGCTGATACTGTAATTGTATTTCCTGAGTTTGTTGGATCAGGCTCATTTCTTGTACTCCATGTGCCACTTATCCAAAGTGAACTGGTGCACAATAGAGTCTATAAACTTGGGTTTCTTTTATGTTGTAGCATTTTATTATTTGTACACTACTTAGGATGCATCTCAATATCCATAATTAAACCCAGAGTGTTCACCAAGCAAAGCCGCTCTGACCTTTCCAGAGCACAAAGGGAAACAGCCGTGCTGCTGTTTACGTGGTAAGTGGCAGCAAGTTAATGCTTAACTATGTTATTGTAATTTTGTTCAGTCCTTCAAGACCGTTTGAAAACCCATGTGACTGAAGCACAGCTCTCTTCCAGCGCATGACTGCCCCATGTTTGTCCTTGGATTGGGTTTTGCAGTCATAGTCTCTTGCCCCAGTTGCCTGTGCATGTGTCTCGTGTGTGGATGTCTGGTCCTGCAGCAGGGGACCAAGTGCACATCCTGTCCTGCATGAAAGGCCAGGGGACTGTGAGGCCAATGAGGGAAAAGTCCCAGCAAGTGGGCTCAGGTCAGTGGATTGCTTGGGTAGGAGGTATATGCCCTTTTGGATGTTGCCTGCCTGCACTGACCAGTAAGTAATGTTTTCTTCCTGGGATGACTATGGTAGTTTAGTACCATGAAAGTAGTTTTCCTCTCCAGAGAAATGAAGAATAAAAGGCATCTGAAGGGGCTGTGGATGACAGAGTTGCTTCCCTCAACTCTGAGAATGGAATGAGAAGAGCTTTTGAAGACTTTTCTGTCAAGTGATTCCTAGTGGTTTTTAGAGTATACTAACAGATTTCTAGCATGATTTACACATTACTAAAATGAAGAGGAACAGCAAAAGGGAGGCATCAGTATTTGACTTTTGGGGAGGGATAGCATGTCTGAGAAGGGAGGTACAAGGAGAAGTGCTGGAAGACAGTGTTTGTGAAGGAGAGGGAGACGCACTGGAGTGCAAGAGACAAATCTGATGTGTTTCAGCTGAGATTTTGAACTGCCTCTGTAAGCTGTAAGGGCATATGGGGTGGTGGCAAGTTGATGTGTATGTGTGCAGCTGAAGGGATGGGCTGCTGCAACCAGACAAGACTGAAGCTTCCTTAGGAAAAGGCCCCACGAGGCTGGCCTGGATATCACATGGCTCACTTGCAGCTGTGTCCAGGTGTCTTTGGGCATCTCCTCCCCTAGATCATGTCGGATGATTGCAATATGATCTGCAGTGCAGCAATACAGCTGCCAATGCAGGGCCTGTTTTGGGCTGAGGTGCTGCAGCTGCTTCCCTGTTCCAGCTGCACCAGCAGGGCTCTTTCCCTCTTAATTTGTTGCCTTTTGCTAGAGGGCAGTACTGATGGCCTCCAGTCAATGAGGGCCGGAAGCTGGCTGGAGGAAAAGAGATGAAGCAACCCTCAGTAAATTTGCAGATGACACCAGGCTGGTTGGGACTGTTGATCTGCTCAAAGGCAGGAAGGCTCTGCAGAGAGAGCTGGACAGACCCGATCAAAGGCCTGAGGGCAACAGAGTGAGGTTCAGTAAGGCCAAGTGCCACATCCTGCACTTGGGTCACAGCAACCCCCTGCAGCCTCAGCCTGGGGAAGGGGTGGCTTGAGAACTGCTCAGTGGGAAGGGACTCATGGATGCTGGTCAACAGCAGCTGGATATGAGCCAGCACTGCAGCCAAGAAGGCCAGTGGCATCCTGGCCTGTATCAAGAGCAGCGTAGCCAGCAGGACCAGGGAGGTCATTCCTCCCCTGTACTCAGCACTGTAAGGCTGCACTGCATTCAGTTCTGGGCCCTTCACCTCTAAAAGGACATTGAGGGGCTGTAGCGTATGCAGAGAAGGGCAACAAAGATTTGGGAAGGGTCTAGAATAACATGCCTCATGAGGAACAGCTGAGGGAGCTGGGTTTGTTTAGCTTTGAGAAGGCTCAGAGGGACCTCATGGCTCTGCACAACTCCCTGACAGGAGGCTGTAGTGAGGTGGGGCCGGTCTCTGCCGTGCCTGCAGTGAGACGACAGGAGGAAATGACCCTAAGGCAAGACAGGGGAGATTCAGATTAGCTATTAGAAAAAAAAATCTTTACTCTTTGCGTGGTCAGGCATTGGAATAGGTTGCCAGGTGGTGGTGGAGTCACGGTCCGTGGAGGTGTACAAGAGGCATCTGGATCTGGCGCTGGCTGATGTGTTTTAGTGGTTATGGGGTAACAATGGCAGTGCTGGGTGCATGGTCGGACTGGATGATCTTGGAGGCCTCTTCCAACCTTGACGATTCTGTGATTCTATAAGGACGTTGGTGGCATTCCGGAGAGGAAAACACAACCCGCCGTCCGGGGCGGCTGGTGAGCCGCAGGCGGGGCT
>JACBWW010000019.1:228970-301036 GCA_020086605.1 Lanius collurio | reverse complement strand
GGCGCAACCCGCCTGCGTCCCCCGCCCCCCCCCGGCCCGCGGCGCTGGGCGGGCCCGGCCGTGCGGAAGGGGCGGCCGGGGCGGGCTGCGGAGCGCGCCCGGCGGCGGGAGCGGCGCTGGGCATGGGACAAGACGGGGCGCTGCCCTGGCGGGTACGTACGTGCGGGCGGGCGGCGGGGCCCGGGGCTGAGGCTCGCCCTGTCTGAGGTAGTGGTCGGTCCCGCGGGTCGGAGCAGTGCGTCGGGGTCCCCCCGGGGCCCGGCGGCAGGGGCCTGGAGCGGTGTCTGTGGATGAGGAGACAGCGCGGGGGTCCCGGTGCGGGCACTGGCGTGGTCCTGGAGGGTCTGGCGGGATGTGCTGAGGGCGGTGGGGCCGGCGGTGCCGGGCACACGCGGGAGGCGATGCTCGCTCCGCACGCGTTGGGAGCTCCGGCTCTCCGTGGTGTCCGAGGCTGGGGCTGTGAGCTGTCCCCGGAGAGTTGTCCCGAGGGGCTTAGGCGTAGCAGGTTCTGAGCACAGCGTGCTCCTAGCCCGGGCTGGCCCGGAGGTGTTGGCTGTTGAGAGCTGGAGGTAAACTTCGGTGAGGGGTCTTCAGACTGTTCTTTTTCTGTGACCACTTGCCCCAGCACCCTGGGTAACGGGACCTTCCATTATCTTCACTGCAGCTGTGAATGAATACGTGGTCGTGAAAGCAGGATTTATTTTTTTTCCCCGACGTATTTCTTCCTGAGCAAGAAAGGGAACAACTTTGGCTACCAGACTCCTTGGGCAGATGAATTCGAGATTAAGTTGAGCATAAACTTGTAAAACTGAGATTGGATAACGAGTGGAATGATTTATGAAGGAGGTGTTCCTGCCGGAGTAATTCCCTCTGGTCTCAAGTAATGTAAATATTTTAAAGCCTGTGACTAATTATATTGCCTCTGTTTTTCCTGCTGAAGAAGGAGACCCTGGGAGGTGTGCTGCTCTGTTTTCCCTTCTTTGCAGAAATGCGAGTTAGGGAAGGATTCCAGAGGCAGGTAGTCCCCCAAGATGTTTCCTATTGAAGTGCTGCCTGCAAGGCAGGGCATATTTTTCTTGGTGGTGGTCTCACGATGATGTGACACCTTATAGAAGAAATAACTCTTCCAAGAAATTACTTAACCATTTCTTTAAGCCACCTTCTCTCTTGATTATTTCTTCTCAATCTCTCAAGCTTGGCATGTCTGTTCTCTCAGGTTGTGTAGGGGGAGGTTATTTTAGTGAGAACTTTGAGGAGATTGGCAGTACCGTTAGACTTAGTTTTGTAAAATTATGTATTTAATGTCTGCTGGATTCTGAGAAACTGAAGCACGAGACAGTGGTGGGTTGTTTGGGTTGTTTTCCCAGTATTTATTTAGGCCCGAAAGGGTAACACTGTGTATCAGTTGCAACTGATTTATATTTGCTTGAAAATGAAAGAGAAAAGTCGAAGCTCCCTGGTGGCACATGGCCAGTTTCCATTACCTAGACCTTTAGAACCACTGTCATGTGTCATATTATTTTGCACTCATAATTTGCACAGAGGTGCAATGTTAAAGGTAGCTGTGGGCAAAGCTCCTCGAATTACAGCTGACTGATGTATGACTGCCAAACACTGCAGAGATTCACTGGGAAAGCATCTATTTAATTTCCTTCAGCTGCAACCTGTGGAACAGGTGATGAATAATGTGGACCAGGCAGTTCAGAAAACTCTGTGGTGAAGCCCTGCGGTCTGACACTCATTGCTGGTAGCCCTGGAGGTATAAATATGGTGCTGCATGGTGGAATTTGTTTTCCCCCTTTTTTTTTTTTGATGGGTGGGGTGAGTGTTGGTTGGTGGTTTTTTGTTTTTAGTAAGGACCGTTCTCCAAAGAGAACTTCTCCACCCTTGAATTACACAGAAAACGTGACTTCAAGTAACTCTGAACTTGGCATGTCCTGGTGCAGGACAGAGGTTGCTTTCCCTTTGTTGTGTAAATGTTTTCCAATGCTGATTTGACTTAATGACTGCATGTTCTTCTTCCCTATAAGACCAGGCTTTCTCCTGTTACACTGAACTTTTCTGAAGGCTCAGTTAGAGATTAGATCCTCTGCTCCAGTTCTGTCATAAACGGAACAGCACAGTAGAACTGTGGGAGGAGGGGAATTTTCTCATCCATAATTAACATAGTTGAGTACTGTCATAAAGAACTGTTTTCATGTGTGTTACAGGACAAGATTTTTTCAGCAGACTTCACTGTTGTATTTCCTCTGCTTCTTATGTCACTGGGTCTGGTTTGTGGAATTTCTGAGCTAGGACTGCCAGGGCGGTTGTGACTAAGCAGGTGATTTGCTTTGACCATATGAAACACTCCCTAATGTCACATACTTTGGAGAATCAGGGCTTGAGCACCAGAAACTGATGTATTCTCTTTGCAGGGTAAAATGAGAATAATACTGGAAAATATTAACAATGTTAACAATTAATCAGTGTTTGATTAGCATGCAAATACTCTGGTGATGGAGAAATGAATAATTCTGACTGCGGAATAGGGAATGGGTAGGATGCAGGAGGCAATACCTGAAGTCATACATGTAAAATGCAAGCTTGTTAAAAATTACTTCATTTTGATGAATATGCAGCTTCATGAATGTGAACATGGCTGTCCACGTAAAGTGAAGGAATCTTTGTATTTATCTGGTTTTCTGTTTGTTTCGGGGTTTTTTTTCTGTGTGTATTGCTTTTCTTTTTAATCTGCTTCTAGTTAAATACACAGGGAAAAGAGAGACATTAATGGAAATGCTCTTTGCTTTGTTGTTGTTTTGTAAATCTCCCTGGGTTGGTGAAGATACAGGAGAAATTACTTCCTCAGTTGTACTGGGACATCAGGCTAAAATACCTTTAGTTTTCCTTGGTAGAGGACAGGGGACAGAAAAGTTACTCTCCCTTAAATTGTGCATTGCTTTGAGCAAACTGCTCTGTGCCTCTATGCCGGCTAATTGAAGGCACAGGCACAAAAATCCGTAGCAGTGCCAGACTTTTTGGATGCCAGGACATGCTGCACCTTCTGGTGTAATTTGTTGCATTTCAACAGCTGCTGCTCTTCCCAGTGCGAGATGGAGGCTGGCAGGAATGGGCTTGTGGAAGGTGGGAATGACAGCTCTTGGCTCCTGGGACTGTGCCTCAGAGGAGAGGGTGGGAATGTAGCACAGAGTTGGAGCTTTTCTGTGTCACTGTGCTTGTTGCTGACCCATGGAATAGCTGTAGTACTCCAGCTGAGGCCAGATATGGGCTGGGACTTGAGGCTGCCCTGGAGAAATGGGCTGTCCCCTTAGACAAAAAGAATTTTACCCAAAATGTTGAATGCCTGAGGATTTAAGAGACTCCAGTGTGATACGTGTAAGATCTGAAGAAGTTAGATCTGACAGCAATGAGAAATGTATGGGCTCTGGATAGATGGGCAATGAATGAAAAGAATTTTTTTTTGTTTTAGTTGTTATTGAATTAAAAGTGTATTTACTCTGCAGACCACTAGCAGATGGCTACTCTGCTACAGAAGAAATTTAACTTCCAAGTAAGTTTCTGAAAATGGTTTCAGGGAATCTGTAAATTGTAACCTCAGTGTCAGCAAAAGTTAATGACTGAGGGAATGCTGCTGTCTTGGACACAAATCTTCCTTTGTTATTTTAACACTTAAATAAAATCACTTTAATTTGTGTAAAGTGAATGGATACTATTAATACTGAATTAACATTCCTGGGATAATAAATTTATCTTGCTAATGTGAAATTATCTCCTTCCATATATGGTTATAAACAGCCGGGAGACACATTACTTAATCAAGCAGGCTTTCTGACCTTTGCCCTGAGCCTTGCTAATTATGTGTTTTTGAAGCTTGTTCACCTCAAGTGTTTTACCGGTTGGTCACCTTATTTTCTGTTAGTGTGTCAGAGCTCAGGCATTATTTTTTTTTTTTTCTTGTGCCTTGCTAACCTCAACGTGTTTGTGAATGTATTTGGGTTCTACTAAGTGAGCAGGACTGGTGGTTCTACACAGACATGGGGCTGGAACAATAATTAGTTGGCAAAGTATTTATATGTAATGGGTTGGCATTACATGGAAAAATTGTGTGAGCTTTTGCTCTCTTGCTGTCTCATCTGTCTACCTGGAAACCAGTCTCATGGGTGCACAAATTCCTGTCTGGTCAGTTTTAGTTCCAAGACTGTGCAAACGGAAAGTTGAAGAAAAGCTGAAAAGGGTGACATCTTTCCTGGTGCTGTTAACTCTTCTCCTTCCCAGCTAACACCCCAGTGACAAGCTTTGCATGGCCTGTGCACTGCTGCTCCCCAGCAATTTCTGGTATGCTCGTGTTTGGGGACTCTGTGTGCTGGTGTTTGTGAAGGGGATAGAGGCACTGGAGTATTAGAAAACCCTGTCACTTAACCCAAAGGAGTTACACTGAATAATACTACATTCATTAACTGCAAGTCAGTATTTTTAAACAATAGATTACGATCTACTGCCAGGTTTGTTTTTAAAAAGCAGTGCAGACTATTATTGATACTAGCCCAGATCTTCTTGAGTAGTGCGCTTGCCTTACACTGCTGCTGTAAATGTGGAGAGGTTGTATTTAAGTTAGGTTTGGGGGATTATTTTTCTTTAGGGTAAATCTACCAAAACAAATTTCCCAGTGTAAAAACTGACTTCTCCAAATGCTCAGTGATTGCAGAGCGGTGTTAATGGTCCTGCCACGGATGGTGAGGCTCAAGGTCATGTCTGCTTGGAAGCCTGCCTTGATAAGTGTTCCCACTGCAGTGACCTCCGTGGGTCAATGCAGGAATGCTGAAGTCCAGCTACAGCTGGTAAAGTCCTATGTTCGGGAGCTCTTGGACAAGAAGGCACGGGAGACAAACAAGTAAATATTCTGCTGTGTCTGGATTTTCAGAGAGAGATTAACAAAGGACTTTTCTAATGCTCCTTAAAGGAAATGAACTTCCATGGAGCAGAAGTGTAGCTTTCTCAGTAATTAAGACCTGGTTAAAGTGTAGGAAGGACTGTCAGCTTTTCTAGGGAAGAGCGATCACTCTTCATTCCTGGGGGAAATCCATGTTAAGGCTTGTGTTGTGAACACAGTTATAAATGGCCTGCAAGAGAGGCTGAGTAATGAAGTGACAGTGCTGAAAGTGACAGTGCATATGCTGAAAATCATAGGATTAGGGTAGCAGAAACAAAAGCTGGCTGCAGTTGCAGAAGGTTCTCACAGTACTTCGTTATAGGTACTTGATACCAGCAGATGTAAACTAATGTGCACAAGGGATAAACAACTCTCTGTGCCTGTGCAGTGATGAGCTCATGAGAATCTGTGCCATTCGGGAAAGAGATCTTTTAAGTAATGCAGATAAGGCTCTGTGAAACTTGCTCAGCAGCAGTCAAAACCACCAAAAAATGGCAAATAGAAATGACATCTCTAGGAAAAGAGGGAGCAAACCAGAATGCCATGGTGTAAATCCATAGTGTTTTTGTGTAATGAATAACATACCCTCCCAAAGTTAGGGGCAGACATTCTCCCCTCTCCAAAGAGTTGTAGTTAATATTAGGGAAAAGTACATGACTGAAGAGCTTTTGTAAAAAGAGTAACTAGATAAACTGAAACTTAGCCTGGAAAATACATGTTTGGAAGTAGGAAGGATAAGAGGAAGGATGATGATAGAAATCTGCAGCCATGGGAATATCCCTGTTTATTTTGCCACCCCAGCATAGCAAGAATCAAGTGATGCCCATGTAAAAGGTGGTGACGTTTGACAGAGGAGGTATAAAAACATGGCCCCTTGACTCTCCAGAACATTTCTGGGTCCGTGGCATGCTTTGATGAGACATTTCCCAGCTTTGCTGCATGTGTGTGCTTGTTTTAACCTGCTTCTGGTGGCACTGACCACCTAGTTCTTGTGCTGAGGAGTAGGTGAGCAGTCAGACCTTGTCTACCCTCTCCATGCCATTCATGACTTTGTAGATTATTTTATTTCTCTGAAGTCACCTCTCTCCCAACCTGAAGTGCCTGCTCCATCATTCTTCACAGACCAGCTGTTTAAGATCTCTGGATCATTATTGCTGCCCATCTCTGAAACTTTTTTCTGAGGCTGCATGAAAATACTGGTCTCTAAAAGTGAACACCTTCCTCTTGAATAGAGTGTTCTCTCAGTAGATCTCTGAGCATTTTACAAAGGACAATAGTATCTTTATTTCCTCTTGGAAGACAAGTAGGAAGAAGGACAGAGTGAGTTAAGCCAGGTGGTTATGAGAGCAGACACTTGAGAATGCATTATCTGAAAGCAGTGAGGCTGGGAAGGGGAAAAACACTATATAGGGATAATACTGATTTTTGAAAGGCAGCTCAAAAATTAACTTCTGCCTATGGTTCTCATCTTTCCTGAATATTTTGCCCACTTTGGCTTCCCATGTCTTAGAGTGTGTAATTGAACCAGAAAAGCTTATGAGAGGGGCAGTGGGAATGATCAGAGATGCAAAGTGGCTTCTGCACTAGGAGAGCTGAGTAAGCTAAGAGAAGGAAGAGAAGGCAGAGGGATGACCTGGAGCTTGTAAATTCAGGAATGCTGTGGAGAGTGTGCATGGAGCTGTAGTGTTTGCACAGTGTCTCAGTGCAAGATCTTGACATACTGAAGCTGGTGAGTGACAGGATTGAAAGGGAGGGTGGATGGTAGGATGTCTTGTCAAAAGATGCTCAGGATGCAAAAAACTAATGTTGAATCCAGGAGTGCTCAAGCACAGGAGAGAGAAATTGTCCAAAGGTTAGTAAGTACACACAAACCACATCCAGCTTCAGAGTTCTCATGAACTGGGAACAGGTGGAGGCCAGGAGAGTACTCCTAGGAAATGCTGGATGTCTTTCTAATACTCCTCCTTGAGCATTGACATTAAATCACTACTGGAGACAGAAATGTTTTTTCCCTGTGTTCTTGTGTAATCCTGAAGGATGGGATTCATCTGATGTAACTTGTCATCTCAAAAGTAGATTGTTAAACTCAGTGGGGTGATCTTTGTTTTTGAGGTGCCTCCCTAGCTGCATTGCCTACAGACAGCACCTAACACTTCATGGCTGTGTAGGCGAGATGAATCCCACCTCTGCCTTGTTTTTGTAAGAACAATAGCCAGTTACAGACAGAACTCAGACAAATATTTATAGCAATAACTCTGAACACATCTCTCAGACTCTCACACTCCTGGAAAAGGCTAAGAGGTGATTTGATTATACTGTGTTAGTACTTCTTGGTGAGGAAATTTGTCTTCCTGAAAGCTCTTTTAATTTAGCATGAGAATGTGGGATACCTGTTTGTGGAACCTGATGTTGAACTTACTTAAATGGGAAATGATGACTCTTTTCCTAGAATGTAATTAAATATTGAAGCACTTGAGGATATGAGGAAGTGTCCTCTGGTTCAGATAGAAGTGCTGTTTGAGTAGGTCAGATCCTCTAACTGGGGTTATGAGGCAAGTTGGGATTTGTAGCTGTCACTGTTTGTTGCAGTTTCTAAAACATGAAATAGCTTGGAGATGCAACCTCTTAGAAATAAAGATTCCAAAGGTTCTGCTTGCTGTGCCATTGTCAGTGGTATAAGTCCCTGTAATCCCCAAACTGTGCAGGTGCAATTTTGAGTGGTTTCTTCTACTATCCCTGAAATGTGTGCACGTGCATCAAATTCCTGATGGTCCTGAGGACTGAAAAGCTGCACTTCCCACCTAAGTCCTACATACAAAATAGTTCTGTTGCCATTAAGCATGTCAAAATATTATAAGCCGTAAATATATAAGAAATACAGGACAAAGGAACAACTCAGATTTTTTCCTTCTGAACTTCTTCAGTATAGGAAGAAAAGTTACTCTTTCTAGTCTCCTGTTCCGTTTTGAAAAGTAATAAATTGTGCAAGTGATGGCGAATTGTTAATCAGTTCCTTTGTGATGGCATCCAAACTAATTTATTAAATGTCTGGTTGTAAAATTTCCACTTAATTCAGCTTTGTAACAAAAATTTCTTTTTAAGAAAACATTGCTTTTTTGTTGGCCTGCTTTTATCTTCTATAATCCATATAGCTTGCTCCCAAATCTGCTTTGCTCAGTAAATTCTAAACAAAAACCAATTATTTCTAAATAAGAAGATACAGTTAAATTCTGCCTTTTGGTACCACAAGCTCTTCTAAGGGGGTAAGACCTGACACCTGATTACACAGGCATGGTGATATACCTGAAGCCATACTGGTGACTGTCCAAATGGGAAACCTGTTGTTCTTTGTTTTCTTTTGCAAGAGTACCAGACTGGAGGCTTGGTCCTACCACACCTTCCACTAGAATCAAGCAGTTCCATGGTGATGCTTAGGCCATGTCCTGGTGCAGGAAGGCTGGCTTACTCCATACTGTGTTATGGTGGTTTCTAGCTCCTGTTGCTAGGGCTGCAGATAAGGGTTCAAGAAGACTTCTGGTGAGTTAGAGACTTTCAGAGGTATTAGGGCCCTGTCCTGTAGCTTTCTACACTTCAGTTTGCAAGCGTTGGCTGACAGTCCAAATCCGAACATATCGTCATTGTTCAATTATTTAACTTCTGCATAATTTTTGCATAAATAGAATTTCTTGTGTGTCTTATAGAATAACCTTTTATATAATTAGTATCTGCAATAATTTTTTCCTTTGGAAAGTAATTCATGTCATCTTGCAGAGATAGGACAGACATAAAGCGTTATTCTGCAGTCACACAAGAAGCGCTATTCATTCACAGTTTGTGTTGTGAAGCCAGTCCTGTATCCCCCGGGGCTGGGTTGGTTTCGTGGCAGCAGTCCTAATCACAGAATCTTTTTGCAGTGTTTCTGAACTGGGGGCTGCTGTAGAGTCAAACAGGAATGAAGTGTCAGCCTGGAAAGAGACAAGCAGGAAAGTTTCTTGTTGCATTTGGTCTTTTCATTCTGCTTGTAAATGGTAGGTTTTGGTCACCCACCAAGGGTCACAACTGAAGCTCAGCTTGAGGCAGCATTCCCAGATCTGAAAACAGGGATACTTCTCTCTTCAGCTTTGTCCTGACTAAGTTTGCATGCTGGATCATGTTCAATGGATCGCACTCAAAGCTGCAAGCTGAGCATGTCCTACCTTGGGCAAGGTAGTGGGGAAGGAGAGAAATTTCTACTCTGCATCTGTAAGGATTTGTGCTGCTCCAGCCCATGAATAACCTGAGCATGTTTCTGCAGACAGTGATAATAAAGCAATTAGTAAATAATTACTGAGAAGACATTAGTTAGTGTGGTAGAAAAGAGGATGTTGGGGTTTTGTATTGATAGTTTGATTACTTCCTCCTGTGATACAGCAGTAAAAAGTGCTGACAGCAGAGGCAGGAGGCAGCAATCCTGTGTTGGCCTTGGCAAGTCTGCGTTTGCATTGTGTTGGTTTGTGGCAGTACCGGAGGAATACAGGCAAACTGGAAAGGGATTAGAGAGTGCAGCAATCATTGTATAAACACCTAGAATTGTTATTGGGCATAGCTGGCAATACAAGGTTGAACTAAAAAAAAAGAGTCCATGTAGGCTGGGAATCTAGGAGACCTTTCCTTGAAGGATTTGTGGAATAACCTTACAGATGCAAAAACTTCTTTGTTTGAAGGTGGCTTAAAGAATGAGAGGAACTGGCTTAGACAGTGATGTGGAGGGAGGAAATTATCCTTGGAGTGACAGAGGAGAAGAAGACAGTGAGTAATACATTATTTCTCTAATTAAGAAATAACTTAATCAAGGTGTAATTATTGCCCAAATTAGGTATAAACCCAAACTGTTCTTAGATAAAACGAAGAGCAGTCTCTCCTTGCTGTGTATGACACATAGGGAGGAAGGAGCCCTCAGGAAGTCCTATGCTTTTTGAGAAGCAATATTAATTCTTTGGCAAACCTGCTGTCCTGAAGACCTCTCCTTTCTCTAAATATTGTATAGTGGTCATTTCAGGAAATGCCAGAAGGCTCACTTGGAGTAGGTGGAGGCTCAGAAAAGGAAAAGCAGCAGACTTCTTACCCTGATGTGTTGAAGGGAGTCCGTGGATCAGTGGGCTTTTTGGAGGCCTAGCATGAGTTTCCTGATAGAGCCCGTGAAGGCATTGGGGAGCCAACAGCACTTTTTAAACTGTGGCTGTGATTCAGCAGAGTTTAGCACATGTGACAGTGAAGCCTGAGAGGAGTGACTGCAGGTTGTGGAGTGTGTTCCCTGGGTTTTCAAGTGATGTTGTAAGCACTGTGGGGTGTGAAAAGGGTTCTGCGCATGCCCTTTCTCCACTGGCACCTTGACTTCCTGCGGTGGCTGGGGCACACCTGGTACCTGTGCTTGTCCCTGGGCAAGGGGCACACCTTGTACCACTGCTCATCCCTGGGGAAGGGGCACAGATGTTACCGCTGCTGTTCCCTCGGGAAGGGGCACACCCAATACCTCTGCTCATCCCTCAGGAGGGCCCTCCTGAGCCAGAGGGGCTTTGGGGCAGTGCCAGTGGGTGTGGAGGGGAGCAGGCCAGGACAGGAGGAGCTGAGGAGGTGCTTGGCCCACAGCTGGAATGGGCAGGTGGCAGCCTGTTACAGAGCCCAGCATGGCTGTTAGCTCTTCATCTTGCATGCAATTTTTTTAATGCTGTATATAATCCAAAGAACAAAGTGGAAAGGGTTCTTTACCTGTGCCACTCCACATAACTACAATGAGCAGACATGGCACATCACAAATTCCATTGAACACTCTTGAATCAGTGCTTCTCAATTAAGGCTTTAAAATATGTTAAATGTGAATGTTTAGACTTGTGCTCTCCCTAGTCAATAATTACAACAGCACCAAACTCTTAGGGCACTTGCCTTGTGTGTGCTGTGTTTGTCCAGGCTCTGAGCTAAGTTGGTGGGATGGAACTGTGTGGAGGGCAGTGCTTTCATCAGGTGCAGGCCTGGCTTTCGCAGTGCTGGATATTTACATTTGAAGAAACCAAAATAAACCTGTGCTGTGGAGTGACTTAGCAGTGTGGTATAATAATGTTTTATTAAATAGATTTCTGTTTGTGCAGAAATAGAGGGTGCTCAGAATTTCACTGGGGCGTTTTAATTTGTTCATGTTTTAAAGAAAGTTGAGTCTATGTCTAAAATTCAAGACCCTTAAATCTGAGATTTCTTTTTTTTTTTCATAACAAAGTTAAACAGCTTTGGGTTTTTTTTTTTTACTGGTGCAGTTCTGACCATGATGATAGGAAATGCAGCTGGAAATGACTGTGCTAAGTGTAAAACACTCAACTCCTAGTTTTCATAGGCTTAACCTTTATACAAACATTACTATCCTCAGTAACTCAGTGTGGACTTACTGTATTAAAAGCAGTGGACTTACTGTATTAAATATGCTGCTATTTATTGGGTTGTAAGAGAAACAGTTATTCCTCCTTAAAATATATTGCTATGGTCCCAGAGACCTCGGTGAAAGGCTAATGGAAGCCTATGTGGCCTTTGCTAAAGACTTTACATCCTTACAGCCATTCAGCTACTTTGCTGCAGGGTTTTTGCAGCCTTTTATAATCCAGAGGGCTTGGAAATCCTGAAAGTGTTTTTCTCTACTGCCCTTTGCCTTATCTTCAGAGCCTTGGAAAATGAAAGGCAGAAATTCACAGCAGGATCAAAATGTTTTGCTCTGTTAGAATTAAAGGTAATGTTTTGCTCAGTCTGGGGAGGAAGAAAAGCAAGTCTGAAAAAAATTAATGAGTGGCTAAAATAGAGCTGTTAAAATGGCAGCACACAGCCAGCCTGTGTATAAATATAGGCCAGCTCCTCAGCACTGTTCTTATATGGTAGATCTGAGTGAAGGAAGAATATCAGCCTACTCTGTTCTGTGCAGGCCTGTGTGCTGGTTGTTCTGTCTGGTGCCAGATGTTCGGTGGGAGACAAGGCTGCATAATTCATGGCAATCACGACTGTCACCTTTATTTCTGTTGCAGGGACCTGTGTCACCAGTGTGAGAGAGGAATCTCCCAAGCACACTGTGGATTTTTTTGTCTGTACATGCTACTGGATTATCTACCTTTTACTGACCCACCCAAAAAGAGAGAAAAGGGGTCGAACAGATCTTGTTGGCTTTTCACTTCTGCTTAAGAACTGACTGGATTTTATGGTCCTTGCTGGAAAAGCTACCTGGACCATTGGAAATGGAGCGGCTTGTGTTGCACCTCTGCTGAGCAAGGCTTTCTGCATGGAATATGAGCGTCAAGGTGCCTTAAGTTATACCATATGCAAGTTGCACTGGTTGTTGTAACTGTACTGCTGAAACCACTCCAGACTTCTCCAGGGCTTTCCAAGGCAGTGGTTCCTCACACAGTTTGGGTGTTTCCAATTGACACTTCAATGTTTTCATCCAGTCTGGTGTGATTGTGACAAGTGAGCTTTTCCCTGTGAAGTTCATGGTGAGTTTTGCAGCCTCACTTCCCACAGTGGTCTGTGCTATGGCAGCGACCTACAGGCTGATGGTGACTTCAGTGAACTGCTACAGCAGCGTGGTGGTAGAGCAGCACTCCCAGCACACTGTGCACTACTGCACAGGCTCCTGCCAGCTGCTCAAACAAGGACTCACCTGCATAGTTGCCCACCACAGTGTCTGTGCAGAGCTCAGTGTCCAAAATGCCAACCTGGACCATAAAACTCCTGTTCCTGAAAATGGTCTTGCCTTGGCTGGAAATGAGGACTGTCACCAAATCCTCCCAAATAATCCAAGAATCAAGAAGGGCTCTTCAGTGCAAACCTCCAGCAGTTTAAAAGACATTACTGGTGAGGCAATAAACCTTGCCAGTGGTAAAATAAAGGAATTCTCCTTTGAAAAGCTCAAAAACTCTTCCAGTCATGTGGCCTACAGAAAGGGAAGGAAAGTTCGGTCAGAATCTTTCAGCAGACGATCCTTTGATTTTGATCTGATTTATGGGCACTTCAACAATGATGAGAACTGCCCTCCATCTGGCTTTTTTCAGAGTCCCTCACCTGTGGAGAAATGGCAGGAGAGCAATGATGCTCCAGAAGTCACCATGAATCCTGTGGTTCCCTTCTCCCCTCACTCCTTCCC
This sequence comes from Lanius collurio, assembly GCA_020086605.1. Taxonomy (NCBI): domain Eukaryota; kingdom Metazoa; phylum Chordata; class Aves; order Passeriformes; family Laniidae; genus Lanius; species Lanius collurio. Next base: position 287,951 of record JACBWW010000019.1, on the reverse strand, counting down.
CGAAGAAAACTTCATTACTCAGATTTTAGAAAAACACAAGCTAGATGGTTCTTCCAGTGGGGATATTAAAGTGTGCCTGGACATCTTGCTCAAGTGCTCAGAAGATCTGAAAAAGTGCACGGACATAATCAAACACTGCATCAAGAGGAAGTCTGCAGATGGTGTTGGTGGAGGGAACAGCAGTGATCCCCTGGCTAACTCAGAGATGATATACATGAATCTGATGACAAGATTTTCCTCCTACCTGAAAAAACTGCCTTTTGAGCTGAAGCCAGTGGGGCAGAGGGAAGCAAGTGACTGGACAGAGCTGGTGAACTGTTTCCATGGCTTGCAGCAAACTTCCATTCCCTTGGTATTTGGTGATGAGCAACCACCCAGGTATGAAGATATCATTCAGCTGCCATCCTCTGGTGCAGTTCCTCTCATTCTGCCAGGTCAGAGTGAGGTGACGACCACCTCTCAGTCCATCCAAACAGGTACTGTGAGCTTCACCTCCAACTGCCTGCCCAGTGTTCCTCCAGGGAGCAGCATGAGAGCTGTGAAGGATGCTCTACCTCCGTCACCAGCCCCAAGCCCCTGCGAGCACACGTCTGCCACTGAGGCACTGTACATTGAGGAGGAGTCTGATGGGGACAGAACAGCAGGGACAGGGAAGAAGGCAGAGCAGAAGTGGGGCTGGCAGAGCCTGGAGCGCAGCTACCAGCGAACTGCTAGTTCAGACCTTCCCGCTGATGCTAAAGCAGAGCGGGCCAGGGCGGGAGATGCTCCTGATAAAATGGCTCCTTTAAAACCAGTGTCGGATCCTGTGTTGCATGGTGCCCAAGCTGCTGTCCCCAGGGGAGCCCAGACATGCAGTAGGGTGGACAAGGAGGAGATAGACAAACTGCTGCTGGACTTGGAGAGCTTCTCACAGAAAATTGAGAGTACTCTGAGGGAGCCCTCTCAGAAGGAGGGTGAACCTGCCTCTCTGCCCGTGTCTGGCAGGCAGGGTAAGCAGGCTCTACCTCTGGCTCTTGAACCCAAAACTAAACCCACTGATCCCCCTTCTGCTTTGTCAAAAATCATGGAAACCAACGGTCATAAAATGGAAGAGGATGACAAAGCTCTTTTACTGCGTATTCTGGGAAGCATTGAGGACTTTGCCCAGGAGCTGGTGGAATTCCAGACAGGCAAGGGAAGTTTGTCCAAGGAGAGGGAAGTGATGCAAATTCTCCAGGAAACTTTAGCAACGCCTTCACAGTCCCTCCTTGCAGGGCAAAAAAGCCATGTTGGGGCTGCCTCCAGAGACTCTGTTCCAGCTTCAATTCAGCAGGCCCCTGAAGTAATAAAGGTAAGAGAACCAAACTTTTGATGGGATAGTGAGTAAAACAAACAAGGGGAAATGGCAGGTGGTTGGTGGTAAATTTTGTCTGATGCACTGTGCTTTGAATGCTGCAGTTTGAAATAATATATTTAACCCAGCAGAAATGTAGCCTTTCTTTAAATACAAAACAAAAAAGGAAACTGAAACCCATGAGAAAATAAAATAGGTCCTGACATGCAGTTTCACCTTTGAGCTTGATCTTTTCCTGCTAGTGCTCCTGTAGACCGTTTGCCTGTGGTTTGAATGGGCCCCTTATAATAGGGGGTAGTAATAATTACTTTAATAAGTATAAATAATTTATTTATTTCTGGGACCAAGTATTGGACTGCCTCTCAGCAGTTCAGAACTGCTTCTTCCACCTCTCCCTTTCCCATCTCTGAGCAGCCTTTGTTGTCCTCATCACTGGTTCCTAAAGAGAGCAATCCTCCATGGGACAAAGGACAGAATCTCAGAGGATTTAGTTTTGCTTTCCCTGTCCCCATTGCATGGAATCATGTGGAGTCTGCATTGCTTATATCTCAGATGAGGAGTAGGTTTTCCCAGGAAAAAGGGTCTTGAGGGGAGGCTGCTTTAGAGGAAAGCCAGGGCTGTCTGTTGAGCACTCAATGCTTTTCATTTGGTAACAATTGCCATACTTTCCAAGTAGGCAGTAACTGTATAGAGAACTTCAATTTCCAAAATCCACCTTCCACACAGGCACTGAAAAAGTGCCCAGGTTGTAAGAGAACTTTCACAGCTTCTTTCAGTTGGAGCATAATGAGCATGTTTTCGAAACTGGCCACTTTTCCCAAATATTTGGTGCAGTTCTGAAAGAGGGTACATGGAGTGTGTCTGACCTTGCATGATGGTGCTGAGATCCTTTTACATCGGGCTTTCCAAGAGTTTCTGTTGTTGCTCTGGGAAACTTTGCTTACAGAAAATGGTATTCTGATATTTCAGCAAGGGAAAGAATCTTTTTCCTCAGAGAATGTAGAATTAAACAGCTCCAAAATCTCTTAAGAAATCCCTTGTAATATCTATTCTTGCCTTGTACATAATTTACAAAATTTTCTAACTTGTGAGCTTCAAACAAAAATGTGTTTGATGAAGTGTGACACTGGCTTTATGGCAGATTTTATATAATGCTTGAAAATGGGACGCATTTATGCTGCCAAGTGGCTTCTCAATGTGGCGCCTTGGCAGGTTGTGCTCCCCTGTTCCCACCTAGCTGTGTGTTAGTTTGCTCCCAGCCTGCCTTCTATGGACATGTGCTTCATGGCTACCAGAGCTCTGCTCTCCGTGCAGCCACACAACCCTTGCCTTGTGCAGGTGCCCAGAACCAAAGACCCAGGGAGAGAAGAGCTGTTTTGGGGAGGCAGAGGATGTGGTGGCAGCTGGTCCCCTCAGCAGTGGGCACAAGGCACTGGGCTGCTGGCTCTGCCCTTGCCCTGAGGCTTGCTGTCATTTATGGCACAGATGTGTCTGTCTCCAGGTGTAGCGTCTAGGAAATACATCCATATTGCTGGATCAGTCTGGATATAACTGAAGCTGCATGTGCATTCTCATTCAGTATTGCGTGTGTGCCTCAATTATGCATAGTATTTGATGTGTTTTCTTAAGGCTCATAAAACTGTTATCAAATAGCTGGGCACACATGCAGAAACCCAGAGCTCTGAGATGAAAACACAGCACACCTTTTGTTTGTGAAGGTTGTGACAGATTTAATATGCCTCAAATGCTAAGCAATAAATAAGGAGAGGGAGAATCCTTCAGACCAGGCTGTTCTCTGGCTCAGCTGGCCTATCTCTGTTAAATCTGTGCTTACTTATATTAGCAACAGACTTTATCATAAACCCAATTATGATCCTCCACAGAGAACAATAGGATTACTTGCCTCTTCATCTTCAAAACCCAAATATTTAGAAACTAGGAAATGAATACTCAAGAAGTCCATCAATTTTGCAGAGCACATAATAAGGCCATCACGCTTCTTTCAGGCAGGCCAGGAAGCATTGCATACTTTTAGACTGTCCAACATTTCCCATTCTGAGATCCAGTTTTCCGTTGCTTATCTCTAAACATCCCAGCTATTTGGTTTGGGATTTCCTGTTCTCTCTGCCTGTCTTAAGCTGATTGTTTTAGTATGTTGGTTTTGAAAAAAGTAGTTTAGTGAGAACTGTGCGGTTGACATTTAGAGGTCATCAAGCCCCCCAGTATTTTTTTCTGTAGTGAGGAGCGCAGTAAGGATCCTGGATGGACCAGCAGGTTTGAGGGAACTGGGGGAAACTGGGGCCAGTAAGCAGTGAAGAAGGTGGAGATGGAGCTGCAGAAATGCTGAGTGTTGGAATGTGTTGGAAGGCAAAGACCTTTGAGTAAAGTATCGTATGCAAAGTCCTTGGAGAAGTCAGTGGTGGATATTTTTGACCGTAACCTCTCTGTGTCCTTTGTCTGCCACCTGTACAGGATGGCTGATTTGACAAAGTAAATTCAGCTAATGCTTGCAGTGGTGCTCTAGTGAAAGAACCTTAGAAAAGTCCGTAAGAAAAGTGGTACTTCTGTTTTCAGAATCAAATGTGAGTGGTGTGGGGCTCTGCTGTGTGTTCTGCTCACCTGTTGTATTTTAAGAGCTGTTGAATAAAGTTTATTAATAATTTTGGGAGCGGAGGTGAGGACCAGGCTTTGATACGAAGAGACCCTTCTGGTTTTTGTCCCTCCGCTGTTGGGTATCTCCTCAAAAAGATCACTTGTGTTGTAGTGAGCAGTTCTGCTTCCCATTTCTGTCTCCTCCATGCCTCTACTTCCTATTGTATGGTTCTGAATCCTTCTTTATACTGACTATGGTGCTTGTATACAAGTGAAACCTAACTAACATTTATGTTTTCTTCCATCTTAGTAAGTGGAATAGCTCAGGCTGAGGTCAGGTGAGTGATCCAACCATTTCTGGCCAGGGACCATGGATCTGGGAGCAGAGGATTTGCAGGGTTGGTAAGGGCACCTTGATAACCATATTATATCTTAGGTGGTGGAGCCTTGAGTGAAGAATCCAGAGGATGTTCCCAATTTCCACATTTCCTCTGGGTGGGTTCTAGGAGGCATCTGTCTGATCCTGCCTCTCCTGAATGGATGATGGGGTGGGCATTGCTGGGACTCTCAGAAGGTTTTAAACTCCCTGTGCCCTGAAACACCATCCCAAGGCCACACACTTTGCTTTTTTGTATCCAAATGTGTGTGTTGTGTGCTTAAACCAGGGGGCCCTAACAAGGTGCTGAGTGGAATTCACTGTTTCTGAATCATAGAAAGTCAAGGTTGATGTGGTAACTTTGTCATTCTGCCCCCTCATAATTTTGTGTACATTTTTGTTTTGTAAATGTAATGACATTCTTATCAAGGATCTTGTATGGGGTGATTAATTGTAAAAAGTGTAGTAACTTTAACTTTGTTCTGAAATAATTGTATATTGTCAAAATGCATCTAATTTATAATGTAAAACTCTGGAAAATCAACTTTCATCTTACATATGTTACAAATTGGTTTGGACAGGTTTTGATAATATCTGTCATTTAAGCTATACACACAATCAGCACTCCTTTCAGACATCAATTATTCATTACTTCTCAACACAAATAGTGAAAAACTATGGGCTTTTTTTCTGTTGGTAACAGTTATTGAAATAAAAACAAGTATTAAGTGAATCTAAAGTATCTCAGAATGAAAGGCTAACAGAGGCAATCTGACATCTCTCACCTTCAACCTGGTTCACCTACAGCAAGGAGGGATTTCTGGGTCTGTGGTTTTTATAGTTGGTCTGAGTGTTGAGACCAGACTTTTCTGCTGTGGGTTTTGTCCAGTTGACTTTGAAGCTTTTGAAACAAGATACCCTTACTGTTGATTTCTCATAGTACTGTCTATTTATATCATTATTTATACTCACCTTGTGTGTTTTGAGGATAGGAAGTACCATGCTAGAAACCTGCTATTCCAAAACATTGGAATACAGACATGCTGAGCCTTGCCTCTGGATTACTTGTGTTTATCAGGTTATCAGTGAAAACCCCCTAAACTTCTGAGATCCTTTGTGACTTGTTAATTTGTGCGTGAAAAGTACATGGCTGTGCTGGTTTTTTTTAAGTAATAACTAGTGGCTGCCAGATTAGTATGTCTCTTTAATGCATACGTCTGTCAAAGGTCTCTATAGTTGGTCTGGATGCAGCTGGAGGTCAGAGAGGTTCCTTGGGCTTCATTTTCTCTGCAGGCTGTAAGCAGAACATGAAGTAACTCATCACTTGCCACAGATGATTTACAATAAATCACCTCCTGACATGCTGCTGCATGAGATCTGCAGCAATCCCAGGGCAGTGGAGCCTCATGGGCTCTTTAAGTATTGCCTTAATGTTTAGAAAAAACTTGTCAGAGTCAGAAAAAACAAATTTGTTCCAAATGTGTTGTATATGGATCAGTGTATCCTTTATTTAGTGGCAGATCCACTTTAAACATTCCTACCTGCCTTTTTCTTTTTGGAGGTTATTTTTTCTTCCCCAACCTCTTTGTGCCACTCTGTTAGGCTTTGTACTCATTTGGGCTTCATATTAACTTGGGACTTTCTACAGGAACCCAGGAAAAGACATCAGAGGCACATGTCCCAGTAAAAACTTTCTGTTGTGAGGCTCACTGAGACCTTTGCATTTCAATGCAATACCTTGATGAGAGCAAGCCCTAGTAGCTAGAAATTGGTTTTTTTAATGTGTTACTGAACTTAGACAGTGTCGTGGCAGCATGGCTCAGGTTTAACAGTCAAGTAGGGGAAGCAATACATGGGACTCTGTTAATTTTGTGTGGGAAGAATTGGATTTAGGCCTTTGTTCACCACCATTCTCATGATAAGAGAGGGAGAACACACTTCAACCAAGCCTGGACAAAGTTAGAGCAAGGGTTTGAAGTGTGCTTGCTCCAAGTTGTGAAGAGAAGGAGTATTGTCCCTTGGTATGGAGAAAGTGAATAACAAGAATGATGCATTTTGATGTCTTTATGAAACTTTTCTTAAGAGCTGCTGGTGAATGAGTGAGCTTTTTATCCAAGATCATCCTTATGTGCTTGCTTGGCATTAAAGAAACTAGATAATTTGCTTTTTCCAGCAAGAAGGAAAAAATTATGTTTTTTGAAAATTCCAGCCTTCAGTCAAGAGTGGGAACTAATGCTGCTCCTCTGCTTCATCACCTCAGCAGCAGGGACCTCAAACCACTGCCATCCCACAGGCAGGGCCCTTGGCTGTGCCTGGTTTAACTCTAGCTGAGCCTGACTGACCCAGGAGTGCCACTCAGGTCTGAGCACTGGAGCACACAAAGTAGGAACTATTGGGGAAGATGGTATATTTAGCCACTTCTGCAGGGCATCTAATTTTAGACCTCTTGGTAGTGGTGGTGGGTGCTTCCTTTCCCATGTCACCCCTGGCCTATTACAAGCCACGGACAGATTGTCTGTCATGTAGCCAGCAGGGAAATAGATTCACTTGTAGATCATGTTTCTCAATTAAAGTATTACAAGAAGGCAGAAGATCTGGTGGTACTGAAAGACACTTTGAATATTGGTTAAAATAGGGAACTCTGGCTTCAGGAGTGAGATAAAATCACTAGATGTTGTCCTTGTGAAGAGAGAGAAGACATAATATGTTGAAGCCATTTTCCATTTTTTGCCTGTAAAAAATCAAAACCAAGAAAGCAACGTGCTGGTCTTGACGTGGTCTCCTACAGAGTGCCCGTGCCCCTTCTGGGAAGGTCAACATCTGCTTAGGAGCTGCCCAGGATGATGATCAAGGAGAATTCTCTGCGGAGGGACCCAGACCTGGGAGGGGAGCTAGCTTTCCTTGCCAAGGGCTGTGACTTTGTTCTTCCATCTCGATTCAAGAGGCGGCTCAAGTCCTTCCAGCAGGCCCAGGTTTGGATGCTTTGCATTTCTTTATATTTTTCTTTGTATTTTCTTATTGGATCAGAGAATCAATGTGTCCCCTCTAGGCGTGTCTATTTGCAGAAAGTTATTTGCAGCTAGATACCAGCAGGTTTAAAAATAAACCTTCCAGGCTTAGATTGCAGAGTTAAAATGTCTTTGTAAACAAGGGGGAAAATTAACAGCAAGGGCAGTGATTTAGTAATGGGGAGAAGTAGTGTAAGACTTAAGTATTTTCTGTGAGATTTTTTCTGTGATTGCTCTGAATGTTTGTTGTTGCATGTGGAAGAACCACACTGTTCTGCTGTCTGATGTACAACTCTGTGCAGACCAGCCTACCTGGCTTGGCTTTTATGATTTTACCATCCCGAGGTGCTGTTTCTTACCCTCTCTGGGCTATGGCTGAAGGAGGTAATAGAATCATTTAGTATGGAAAAGACCCTGGAGACTGCAGAAGTGTAGCCAAAGAGATGGAAATTGTACTATAGCTGTATGTTTTTGTTAAATCCCACCTGCTGTACTCGCTTTCTCGAACAACTGACAAAAGATTGGAGTAAACTCCACTAGGACACCAAATGGACATGTGGTCACTCCAGATTTAGAGGGTTCATGATATGCTGAAATCAGCCCCTCTTGAGCTTTATCTATATTTAAATAATGGTTGATCTAGTGAGGAAGTTAAGATGTTGATGTAAAATTAGGAGCAGTGCAGCTGTTTCCTAAGAAACAGTATTAAAATTGCTCCAAAACATATTGTGGCACATTTTTTCATGCGTTCTGGTGACAGGTTAAAGTACATCTCAGAGGTTAATCTTTGGAACGTGTGTTTTTCACTCCCTGGGGGAGGATTGGATGAGGTAATAATGTGCAATAATGGCTTGGGCGGGGCCGAGCCGTTTGGAGAGACCGTCAGGAACCACAGCACAGCTAAATTCCTTCTCCAGAGTTAGTCTGATCACTAAGGACGTAACCAGGGTAGCGTTTGCAGGGAGGGGTGAGACCCCCGGGCAGAACAGCTGGAAAAATGGACAAGGCTTTGGTCCACGACCCCTCTGCCTGGTCTGAAGCAGGAACACTTTTCACTGCTAAATGCATTGGGAATGACTGCTCTGGGGCTGCCGGTCCAAGGCAAGTAAAATCATGCAGTGGGCACTTGCAGTATTCAACAAAGATGGTCTTCCTCTACTTTTTCTTCTTTTCTTGCAACCTTTCACCGTGTGTCACCCTTCTTTTGCCCTGGGCCCCCCAGGCTCTTTCTGTGAGCTGGCTTAATTCATAACTCAGTAGACTTTCATCCAGCAGCAAAGCCAAGTCTGTGTGCTGCCTTTCCAAGTGAGTTAAATCCGTTCCCAGAGTGACAATTGACCTCTGGGGCTGGAAGGCAGGGATGGCAGTTCTCCCACGTGACAGCAGTGATGTGTAGTTAAATGTTGTGCCTTGTGGGGCTATACCTGGGGCTTGGGATGAGCTAAGAGTAGAGGTAACTGGGCTCAGTAAGAAAACAAAAGTGCTTGCAGGTAAAAAGGTGATAAAGTGGTGACAGAGAACAGAAAGGTGAATGAGAGGTGCTTAGTGGAACACACAGAAGGTGTGAAGGCCAGGAAGGTGAGAGAGGAGAAGGGTGTTGGTTCACCCTATCTCAGGAGCTGGAAATTCAAGTTTTTGTGCTTATGCTTTGCAGGACTATTTATGGAAGGATCAGAGAGCCTCCCATAGCAGCGCTGGGGGGAAGGGAGGTCTCTAATCCAACATCTTACTTGTAGGAATACTATGTCTGACACTGGGTTACATCAGCATTAGCTTTCCCCAAGGATAGGGATTCCCCTAGCCCCTCTTGGTGACCTCTCACAGGCTGTACTACCCTCAGTATCCTCCAGCCTAACCCTCCCAAGCTGCAGTTTGGTTCCATTGTCACTGTAACTGCACTTCCAAGAGCTGCAGGCTGTGTTTGTCCATCTCTTGGCTTCCCTTTCCCTGCCTAGCTGGGGCCAGCCCTCCGTGTCTCCTGCTGCCTGTTCCTGATCCCAGCTTTCTGATTTCCCTCCTTTAAATCTCTGCCTGGTCTCTCCCCATCCTTTCTGAAGTGAAGGCCCAAAACTGATCCCAGGAACCCCAATGCAGCCTCACTAGTGTCAGACAGAGAGATAACAACTTCCCATGTTTTCCTGGCTTTACTCCTAAGACAGTCCAGGACATGATTTGCCTTATCTGTAATCAGCCCACGCTCTTGCTCAGCCTGTGCCCACTGTCCCCTCCACACCCTTTTCTGCAGGGCTGTTCTTCAGCCAGTGGGTTCCCAGCCTGAACTGCTGCTGAGGGCCATGTCTGAGATCCATAGGCACACTTGTCAGTGGAGGAGTGTGAGGCCTGTGTTGGCGAAATTCAACTGGATAAGGCCATGAGGAACTTGATCCAACCTTACAATTAGCACTGTGTCTACTCCCACCTAAATCCTTTTGGGTTTCTGAGTTGCTTAGGTAGAGTTTGTTTTCATTTTTGTTTTGCTGTGATTGGACTTTGTTTCTGCTGCTGAGTTTATGCTTCCGAGAAGAAAATATTCTCTCCAGAAATGCGTTTTCTCATAGCTCTGTAATGTTTGGAGCCATGTGCAGATGAGCCTTTGTTATTTCTGTCCTTAGAAACGGGTAAGAAAGAGGCAGCAGGAAGGTTCATTGATGGGAAAGGAAGGCAAAGTCTCAAGCAAGAGATACAAACCCATTGTGGAGAACTGATGAGCTTTGAGTATGGCTTGTGTCCAGGTACCATCAGACTTCAGGAAGGCAGGAACTATGAAAAATGAAAGGAGACGTTAAGTCAGCGCTGTGGACTGCAAGAACCCAGGCTAAGTCACTGTACCCTAGAAAAGAGGATTACAGTATCTTTTTTGGAAATAAAGCAAGGAACTGGTAAATATATTATCTAGGACTCTGTTGGAGCCTGGGACCAGGAGGAAGGAGTAGAAAGAATTTGAGCACTTGATGTGAGACTGCTTCCTTCCATGGCGTTTTCTGCTGGGACTGGCACATCCCTGGGAGACAGGCTGGGATGGCAGAGGTTTAGTCAGTGCTTTGTTTGTGTGGCTACAATGAGGCTATAGTTCTGTCTGGTTTATTTATAACACAGATGTCACTATTTTTATCTGCCCATAAATAAATGGTATGGCTGGCAAAAGGTGATATAGTAGATGGACAGATTTAAGTCAGGGTAAATTACACAGTGGTATTTAAAAATGGCCTTTAATCTCACCTTTCTCTTGAGCAAAAAAGAAAAAAAAAGTTTATCTGTTAATTATTGGCAACAAAGCTAAAAGATTTATTAGAGTATTTGTCATTTCCTTTCTTAGTTGTCCTCTCTGAGTGTGTACATCTCTGTTAGAGAAGTGTGTTCTGCTAGGCAAACAGCATTTAAGGCTAATTTTTTGCAGTAAGAAACTGTTTGTTTCCAAGGAATTTCCCCTCATACCACTTTCTTAAATTTTTTTCACAAAGAGTAGTCATTAACTTCTTCTTGTCCCCATAGTGGTTTGCATCTGGGTATACCGAGATCCAGAGTATTGATTTGTAAGGTTGTTCTAGGGAACAGACTCCTCAAGGACTAGTTGCTGCTTGTTTTTTTCTTTGTGTCATGAACAGCTCATTTCTTATATAAGAAGGAAAAAGACAAAGTTCCAAAATTGTTTTTCTATTCCTGAGGCAGAATGTGAAAAGCAGCTATCCCTGAGCAGTGCTTACTCCTAGTTTGGCTTGGACTTGGAGCAGGAGTGAGTGAGTCAGACTTACTGGGAAGGTCAGCTGGGAACCTGTGTCCGAGCTGGCTCCCTCCTTCAAAGCCTAGCAGAATTCCCTGTATTTCTTCTATAGGTGTCTGACCTTTTGGCTTGTGTGGTGGTTGTGGATCAGGAAATTACTATCTCCTCAATAGCTCTGACTTGTGTTAGCTGGTACCAAGCATTGCTGGCTCTGGGAATACCTGGAGGCAGAGGAGTTGCTCAGGTTTTTGGGAGGTGGAGGCCTGGACAGAGGGGGTGAGTTGTGTTCCAGCATGGTCAGATCAGGCTGTGTGCCATGTCAGATGTGTGGAATATGCAGAAGAGGAAGAAAATGGCCAGTGCTCTAACTGGGGACTTCTTCACCTTCCAAGAAAACAAAAATACAATTTTGTCATTCCCTTGTATTGTAAGGGAAGGGGATATATTGTTACAACAAAGAGTCAGTGTCCTTTGAAAGAACATCTTGGTTTGTGGAACTTTTTGTTAAGTTTGAGTCATTTCTCTTTGTTCCTCCCAGTGCTGGCAGCTGGGAATGCCTGCATATCCTGAAGAGATTAGGGAGCAATAAACCTGTTTGTGAGAAGTGGCCTTCAAGCAATCTGATGTGAAGTCCTATTATAGAAGTCAAGTGGCTGCAGTTGGCACCTTGACTTCTGTTCCAGCTTTGCATTGTTTATATTAATATGGTGCTGTGAGAGACTGGAAGGGACTTCCCCTCTGCTGGGATCCAGAAAGGGAAAACTGGGTCATGGCTGGGCAGGGCAGGCAGCGTGAGGGCAGATGGTAAAAGCAGAAGTGGTGATTTGTGTGATCCCTGAGCTGGGGCCAGGTGCTCCCTCCCCACACGCATTCACTTGGTCTGGGCTTTGCTTTTGGTGCTCCACTGAGGAAAGGGCAGGAGGAAACAAGAAGGAGGATTGTCTTTTATTTAACCCAGTGAACTGTGCTCCCAAAGTGAGTGTCCAGCTGCCCCCGGCTTAACTCTCTGCCACCACCTCAGGTCACCTGCATTGCTCTAGTGTAGGACAGAGTGACCAGGGCTGATGCTCACCATCCTCCAGCCCTCGTGAGCCCCAGGAACTCCCTGAGCCTCAGAGCTGGCCCCGTCTGAGCTCCAGCATCACACAGGAGCAGACATGAAGATGTGCAGGTTTGAGTAGGAGCAGTCAAGGAGGACAGGAGGGAGAACAGACATTGATCAGGCTGGCTCTCCAAAGGTTCAGAGCTGTTTAAACTCTGAATACTGGTATTGATGGAAATATTGAAGGCTGAAAATAATCTCCAGCTTTTCCTGTGTAGTAAGACAGAGGAGAAGACAGCTTGAAGAACACCAAGCTCCAGGTTAATGTGTTCTGTACAGAGCAGTTAAGGACAAAAGTGTGTTTGGGCTGGTGTGTGCTGGTGTTCCTGCTCCTGAAATGGGACAGCATTTGGAAGAATAAAGAGGTCTTCTCATTTAAAGAAAGAGCCATGAAGCAGGGGAGTGAAGAGGAGGAAAATCCTTCTCTCTCTTCTTTCGTGGGTCTCTCATGAATGGGTTATAAAGTATTATAAACTGCAGGTAAAAACAGTGCTTAAAGAAGCTTTTACAATTCTCACTTCTTTACCTTACTGAAAGCAAATCCATGGTTCATTGAGGGATTCAGTATGTGTTAAGAAAAAAGCTCCAAGTTTTTAGAAAATAATAAGGCAAAGTCAGTTCATCATATACATTCTTCTGCATTTAGTGGACTCAGACTTGGCTGCTTTATCCTAAAACCATTTTGTTTTGAAACAGTTAGAATAAACAAACTGAAAGTTGCAGCTGTATTTACTTGACTGTTGCCTTCTGAGCCTCATCACATATGTTGCTGCATTAATAACAACTCTTGCATTGGAACCATTGTGCACTGGGAAAGCCTGTTGCCTTTTCCCAAGAAAGAATGTCGTCGCCATGGGGGAGCAGGGAATTCCTCATTCCTCTGCATTCCAGCAGCTGATTTTGCAGCTTATGCTGTAGTTACTTGTCAAAGTTTAAAAAACTTTCCCTCCTACATCTGAAAAATTCCCTGACTTAGGGTCTCATTGTGTACTTAAATACAAAGGCTGCCTGTGATGTAGAGCTAGAGCTGGAGATCCAGTGGAGATAGTCATATCAGCCATATGTCCATTACAGACAGGGGAGGAGTGAGGAAAAGACATCATGCGAGTGCCTAATGACACTCTGCTGGCTGCTCCTAATTCCTGGTGGAAAAATTGATTTACCAATGCTTAGTATCTTTGACAAAATTAGGTCTGTGACTGTTTAAGGTGGGCACTGAATTGCTGAAATTGAGAAGGAAGTCTTGAAAAATCTTAATTTATCTGTGAGGCAGTGCTTTGGCAAAACTAATTATGTTCCCAAGGGATAGAAAATGTCCTTGTTTGAATGTAAGCTCCCTCATACTTGAGGCAAGCCATTTGTGTGGGTGAGTGCTCTGGTTCCAAGGGGAAACTGAAGAGCAGCTACTTTGCTGTTCATGGGGCAGAATGACAAGACCAAGACCAGTATGAGAAGAAAGAGCCTTGTCCTTGTCCATGGGATTGCTGAGTTGCAGAGTGTGTTCTCCTGTAAGTCAATAGGAAGTCATGATCCACAGCTACATATGTAAAATGCTCAGATATGACATAAAAACAGGTATGGCATATCCTAAATTTGCACTGGTTCATAAATGCAGAAATTTTAATTACCTATTTAAGATGTATTTTCATCCCCATGCTATAATGTAATTGGTGGGCATTAATTTTCTCCTATTCACTGGAAGCACAAACTGTTTTTTTCCTGCTCTGTGTACCATGCTGTTAAAATGTGTTTGTTATTCATTGTATTTTCAGGTTCAAAGTAAACAAGAGAAGAAGACAGGAACTTCATCCCCAGCCCCCCTGCAGTGTGTGGTTAGCCCTTGCACTCCTCAGCCTGTGAAGAAAGCCACCAGCAGTACCCCAGTGCCCATAAACATTCCACGTTTCTACTTCCCTAAAGGGCTCCCGAATGTCTGCACTAACCATGAGGAAATCATTGCCAGGATTGAAGAGGCCTTTACAAAGTTTGAAGATGAGAAAGCAAACATCTGTGAAATGGGGAAAATTGCTAAGGTAATCACTGATGGTCTTGGAGGTCTTTTCTAACCTTAATGATTCTGCGATTCAATTCTTTAGGGTTTTTATTTTGGGAGAGATACTTTGTATTAATTTCAGTCTATCTCACAGCTGTTGTAGGGGGAAAAAGGAACCATCATCCTTTTGATCTGAAGGTTTTTTGTATAGATTTAGATAATAGTAAACAAAAATGAGCTCAGTTTGCTGATTGTCACATCAGATGTGTGTTTGGTTTTGCTTTGATTTATGAAAGAGTTCTCTAAGATTTCTTAGCAAATACAAATTGCATTTTTGTTTTTGTTCCTTCATATTTCTGCCCTGAAGAGACCTCTGCCTTTCCATCTAGTCTCTACATGTATGTGCCCCTTGCCACTTAGTTATTATAAGGCTAGGTTCTGTTCCACGGGATTGTTGACAGTGGTGCCATTTGGGGCTCTGAAATAAATGCTTCAAAACCAGCTGCACAAAGAAAGCAACAACAAAAAATTATCGTCATTATTTCCTCAGAGGAGCCAGACACCTGTAGAAGCACTGTTGCGTGACATAGAAATGGATAAATCTAAAAGCAGTTCTTGGGCTGATTAAGATTCCCAAAGAAACCTGCAGGTTTACAAGAAGCTGCGAATGGACTTGCAGGATAGTCCTGCTTTATAGAAGTGAAAGAGGCCTTGTGGCAGAAATGATGCCTCAACAGCTTCTTCAAAATGTTCCTGCTTCCATTTGCTGTAACATCCTTCTTCCTTGGATTTGGCTTGAGCCAGCTGTGCTCCCTCCAAGGCCAGTGTTTTGTGGATATTCTGGTAACTTGTCTGGAGTCGAGACAGTGGCTGGAAAGGTCTTTGTGGTAAAGAGAAGGTGCTTGACAGTGTGAACAGCTGAATGTTTGACACCATTTCCAAGCCTGCTTTGCCAAGGCCCTAGAGAGTCCTCAATGCCCGAGCTTTCATGGATTGCCATTGAGGGCCAGCAACTTCTGCAATGTCTGGTTCAGAAATACTAGTCAGGGAGTCCTTTGCCTAGAATCAATCTCTTTCCATGTGTGCTTTCATTTTTGTGTGTCCTTGCTGAGATCTTGCAGTGTTGGAAATAATGGGCTGTGCTGGGTGGAAGGCACTGCACACTGAAAATTGCAGGATGGGATTTACTTCACCTTTAGGCATTTACTCATTAATTGTCTGTAATTAGACTTGTGGTTCCCTTGCTGCCAGTGAGAAGTCATCCCATACAGAGAATGGGCCTTCCTCTTTCGGGGTGGGTGGGGAGGCAGCTGGTGTGAGTGTCCTTCTGGAAGGAGGTGCATTTCTCTCCACTCCACTTGGTAAGGAATTGTGCTAAACAGTTCAGTCGAAGACAAAGCTTGAGAACTTGAGGAGTCCAGATCCTTTTCCTAGCCTGAGAGGACATGTTTCTCAGCCACTTGAAAAGGCACGTGACAAAGTAGAAAGTTACATGTGAATTCTCAACCTTGGCATGCAGTAAATGGCACACAGGTGAGTCAGAAACTACTGCTTTATTTCCCTTATGTAAAGTCTCAGTGGTGAATCTGGTGTGTAAACAAGCAGGTTCCTCTTGGGACTGCTTTTGTATTCCTCCTTGTCCTGTCTTTGTCTTACAGATCTGTGGCTGCCCACTCTACTGGAAAGCACCTCTGTTCAGTGCGTCAGGGGGAGAGAGGACAGGACGTGTCTCTGTGCACTCCTTTGTGTCCATGTGGAGAAAGTGAGTATAGCAAATACAAAACTCTCTTTCTGGAAAAAGAGATCAGCCTGCCATACAAGTCCTTTTTTTTTCCCTTTTTTTTTTTTTTTTTCTTTTCTATCTTCCCCCGCCTTCTTTTCCACCAGACTTTTCATCAGCTTAACTTTTTTTCCTCAAAACTCTGAACACTTGTTTCCATGTGATACCCACAAACTTGGAAGTAATTGCATAGCTAGTAAGTTTTGAGTTAGTTGGCGTATAAAATATATTTACAGGCTCCCTAGAAATGTCAGCTATTTTGAGACAGCTGGTAGACATCTGTGGATTTGAGGTATATTTGTGCCTAGCCTTATTGCTGCTACACTGGTGCACTAATAAGTAAGTGCCATTTGGGAACTGGGAGAGAAGGTGTGTGATAGTGTTAGAGGACAGAAAGAGGAATGTGGAATAAAGCATCATCACACAACTAGAAACTCTGGGAGCTTTAATAGTTGCCACCTTCCCTAGGCAAGCTGTGGAATTCACCTGTGGAGTTTGACAGTCACTTCCACACACTGTGGAAATGGAGAGCTCTGTGTAGAGGCATTGTGTTTGGAGTCATCTCTGAAATGGAGCAGACTTGTTCTCTTGCCTAATCTTTTTCCTTCCAAGGCAGTTCAGGCTTTAGTCTACTTTGTGAAACACCTGAACAGCGTCTCCATCTCCTCTCCAGAGAGAGTTCTAATCTTTTACTTAATGGCTGCTTTTCAGATTTTTGACGTAGCCTTTAACCCTGAATTCCCAAAGTATTTCCTGTGATGATGTTGTCAAAACAGCTTCTAGTTACCCTGGCAAAACTACAAAAATGTTAGGGGTGACTGTGATCTCTTAAGTTTGTCTTGACACAGACAATATATTTTCCTTCCTTAGCTTCCTCTAATTACGCCTAATTAATCCCTCATGTACGATACCACATTTTCGTTTCTCTGATTTTCACATCATTCAGATATTTGCAGACTGTGGTCATGTCCCTCTTCTGTATCCTTTTAACCACCTCATTTCCAAGCCAAGCTTTGTATACTTTTCTCACTTAATTTCTCTTTTAGAAAGATATTCTTTTTTATCCCCTCCTCTTTCTCTCTGACAGTTACAAGATCTTTGCTGGAAAGCTAAAAGACAGAAGAAATGTAGTATTTGTGGTAAAGTTCGACTGCAGCTATGTGAATGCTGGTTACACAGCATACACAACATACAAGTGCACCCTGGTACACATTCAGTTACTTTAAACCAGGTATCTTTAGTTGCTGAAGCCTATTTTCAAGCTTCTTAGTAGATGACTGACTTCTCAAAATGCCACATGCTCACTGCTTGTCAAGTCTATAGGAATTGCTCAGTATAAAACACTTCTGAATGTCAGATCTTTTAGTTTGTGGCTAAAACAGGGCTTTGAAATTCATCTTTATGAGCCAGATTTTTTTAAGCTAAAACATTAGCACCTCCTTCTGCAGCTGATTTAGAATATATCTGTTAATTGACAGTTACCATGATAGGAATGTGCAGCCAACAGGATTGCTAAATCTTTTTTTGCTTATTTAAAAGAACCCTTTTTGGTGAAGTCTGCTTGTCCCGGAGTGATGAGGCCAGAATTAGCAAGAAACAAGTTAGTGTGATCTCTGCAGGAGAACTGCAGCCAGTACTATGTTCATACACTTTCAGGAGAGGACTGTGGTGAATAATCACTCACAGTAAATAATTACAGTGCATTTGTATTTTCACCGTTATTGAAGAAAACAGTGTAGTTTTCTGAGTTTCCCTAGTACTGTGTGAACAACGTGGTGTTTAATATATCCAAATACTGTGTTCTGTTAGCAGTGTTTGCTGAATGGCATGGAATTCCTCTCGTCATGAGTTTCTCTGGAGTGATTCACATAAGTGTGATACCTTCAGCCGGTGCAGTACTTTGTGTGAGAAGACAGAGACAAGAACTGGTGTGTCAGATGCACACTGTTGCCCAAAGGGGACTGAGTTTACACACTTCTCCAAATACTCAGTTCTATTAATGCTCTCATTAGGCTGTTCTCTGTGGCTGTGGTGTACAGCTCCAGATGGGCCACAAGTAACAAGGGATGCCCTTTTTCCTTCTGAGAACTAATTTTTCTGGATGAATATTCAGTCCCTGTAGTTTGGCAATCTTCCCAAATACTGCAGTGTAGTGAAGGGTTACATTGGAGAGCACATCCTGTGGCATCACACTGGGCTGGTGCAGTTCACTTGGAGTGAACTTGCAGCATTGGCAAGAGTCAGGTTACTTACTCTGATTCCATAGCTGCTTAGTAAGAAACCTGCTTTACCACAGCAGTGTTGACCTGGAAGAAATCCTCACTGGATGCCCCGGTACAGCTGAAAGGCTTTGTAGGACGTGCTGGTAGTCTGAGGTCGGCTATTGCGTGATTCCCAGGGCAGGTGTATTGTTCTGTAAGGCCCTTTGTGACCCTCCCGAGGCTCCTGGCAGGCTGGGGGGTGCAAAGGGCTGGGAGTAACTCCTCCCCTCTCTTGCAGAATCCTGCGGAACTGCCATGATGATGCCTCCAGGTTCACTTCCCTTCTGGCAAAGCCTGGATGTGACTGCCTACAACAGGAGGACTTCATCCCGCTGCTCCAGGTACTGCCACAGCTCCCCAGGGAGGGTGGGCACAGAGTTGCGTTCACTTGGCGCCTTCTTTATTTCCATGTCATTAAATGTTTACCAAGGATGAGCAGACCTTTGGTTTGAACATCACCTGGGAGGGGTTTCATTTTGGAATGAAATAGTTTTTTAAGTGCTTAAGTGCCAAACCAGCTGCAAATCCTGCTAAAGGCACTGAGGACTGGTCTCTTGTTGGGATTCATGTTTATCAGTGCCTGGTAACCAGGCTGAATTCGCCCCATTTCTCTGTGCGGATATTGGGGAAAAATGCTTGTTGCTGTTGATAGTCAAGCACAACATAAAAGCTTATTGGAAAAGTTGTAAAAGCTGCTTGGCAAGACAGTTATAATTGAGTTTGTCTAGCCAGACTACCAGATACAGTATCACATGGAAATCTTGGCATTTCTGCAGTTCCAGTTGTTCTGTATCTGCCTCTAAACCTGCTAGTGCACAAATCCCATTGCTTATTTTTTTTCCTAATATACAGACTAAATCTGCACATCCTCATTTCATGTCTTTCTTTCCCTTTCATTAATTTTTAACAAAGTATTATGGTTTTAATTATTTGTGGCCATTTAGGCAGCTTCTGGATAGCATTAGGGCTTCTCTATAGTGTCTATAAATCAGGTCTATCTGCTCTTGTCATCAGCTGTTGTACTTTTTCTGATCTTTTCCACACATCCCTAGATTTCTCACCCTGTGTTGCCCTCTGGGCAAAACCTCTGTGGAGATGCTGCTTTGGGGAAAGATTTTGGGGAAAAAGTGTCTGCAGTGGCTGTTTCTGTCTCTCAAACAGAGCAGGGGCTGTGATGGATGAATTTTCTCGTGTTGTTCTTCATCTCTTCTCCACTGGGCACACTGCCTTTCCTGGTGGATTGCAGCTCTGCTCTTTAGCGCCTGTTGCAATCCAGGGCGTGCACAGTCCTGCCTGTCAGTCAGCCAGAGATCAGCAAAATTACCCTGATTTACGCCACCATCTGAGACATCCTGTTACACTGCCCAAAATTTGGGCATATCACACCCCTGGGGGCACCATGGCATGGAACAGGCACAGCAGAACTTGGAACACCTTTAAAGGGTAGAGGAGTCAGACATGGAGAAATTACACAAGCGTTGATTCATACAGGATCTGAACTGGTTCATTCAGGATCTGAGCAGTTTCTCCATGGATTTGATCATGGAGATTTGGCCTTGTGAGCCAGTGCTGACTTACAAAAAGCTGGTCTTGAGAAAGAGGCATCTCCACAGGTAGTCCAAGGGAATTTTGGAAAAACACTAATTGTTACCTGTAAGCATTCTGAGGCTCACAGAGCTTTCATTGGACATAGAGGGAGACTCTCTCAAGGAATGTTATTTCTGACACCTAGTTCTAACAAATGTTAATATCTTCAATGAATGGAGGAAAACAAAAATCTTGGAGAGGAGATAGTTGCATGGTCAACTAATTAATTTTTGTCTCATTCAATGAAAATGAGTTTTCATCTACTCACTAACTCTCTTCCTTTGTTTTTCTGTCCTTAAGTAAATCAAACTGGCCCACCAGGTGCGTATTGCCCAGCAAATGCATTATATTATAATAATAGAAAGTCTATTTGATAGATTAAAATATTTCAGTTTTATCGTTAATGCTGCAAATAATTTGAAGAGTAAGCAAAAGTATTGGTTTGTAAACCCAGTGACTTCTAAGCATTAGAAGGAGAAGAAAATCTATTCATTTCACTTTCTCTTACCTTACAGGATGTGGTGGAAACGCATCCTGGCCTCACGTTCCTGAAGGATGCTCCGGAGTTCCATTCCCGGTATATTACAACGGTAGGCTGCCTGCTTGATCCCCTGTGATGCCACTGTCTCCCTTTGGGATCGGTCACTGTTCCTGCTAGCAAATGCTTCAGTTATTTAAAAATATAGGTGTTTTTAATGTTACTGGCCATGAGGTACTTAAACAACTGCTTCCAAAGGAAAAACAATCTGCTCGTTTGTGCAAGGGGTTATTCAAAAGGTTAATAATGATTGTTTCTGGTCGTAAGCAAATCTATAAAAACGTCTTTTTTGGCCTGATGAATGGAAAAGAAGTTCTTTGGTCTTTGAGAGCTGCTGAGTCACCCTGAATTGTGCTGGGCTGCTGAGATATGGAAAGCTGCCTGTTTGAAGGTTTCTGTCACTGAGGCTTGGACAATCTGTGACTGTTCTTGGCACAAAGTGCCCCTTGCCCCCAGGGATCTGCTGTCCAACCATCCTCTTGCCAGGATGTCTGTCCAGGCTTTCTG
Source organism: Lanius collurio (assembly GCA_020086605.1). Lineage (NCBI taxonomy): Eukaryota > Metazoa > Chordata > Aves > Passeriformes > Laniidae > Lanius > Lanius collurio. Next base: position 267,153 of record JACBWW010000019.1, on the reverse strand, counting down.
TCCTCAAGACATTTGTGGCTGGGGTTTGTTCACAGCTTTGTTCCAGTTCTGCAGTCAGCACTTAGGCCGGTACTTTACATGAGTATGTTTGTACTTTCTTTAAGCCTCAAGCTTGACTCATGTTGGGTGTGAATCTGGATAAAAGGTATAAATGTTGGGAAGTTTTATCTCTGCACCAGTAACAAATTCAAATAATGACAGACCTGGTGGGAGCTGTATGCCAACAGTGTTCAGGGCCCAAAGTTTGTCCTGTTTGCTTGCCAGGGCCTGCGTGGAGCTGCACCTTTCATGGCAGCTGGGAGGCTGCTGGCACACTCAGGATTGTTCCTCTCCTGAAAGGAGCAGGTGGCACAAAGTCACTTCTTCAGGACAAACCCTGAACTGTCACACTAATGAAAATGTATAATGAGAATCCATTCTAAATGTTCTAGATGCACTTGATCATGACAGTGGACAGTGGTGTATAATCAACATGTTTAGTCCCTGTAGAGCAAGACAACATAAACAATAAGCCAGAACAGGTATAGGAATGGCCAGGGAATTATGGAGGCATGTGAATAGTGAGTGTGGAAAGTGCCTGTGGCAAGTGCACCCTGGTACTTGGTGTTTCAAGTGCAATGAAGGAGTGAGACTGAAAGGTTTAAGGCGACACTAGAGTTGGTTTCTGACTGCAGTATCCACAGGTCAGTGCCATGTGTGGTTGTCCTGGCTGCTGACAAAGGCAATTCTCTGCATCTGCCTTTATGGGTTCCTGTTAAGTCACACACTCGTATTTTTCAGGCAAGAAACAAATGTCTTTGTAGAGTAATCCCTCATGTGATCACCCTTACTGCCCTTTCTGGACTCAGCAGGGGCACTGCACAGTGTGGCTGAGACCAGCTGTGTGAAGCTGAGCTTCCACTTCCAGATAACTGAAGTGCAGGCTGCTACTAAAGGGCAGCACCTTTTCCCTCCCTTGCTTTTCCACCACTTCCCTGGTGCCTGGGCTCGGTGCTGTGTCACCAAAGCAGTCACAGAACCAGACTCTCATAAGAACATGAAGCTCCTCAGTGCTTCTTGATCCTGCTGTGATGTCTGCTGTGCTTTCCTGCTGCGGTGAGAGCCTTCGGGCACCCTTACTGGCAGTGCTGGGACAGAGGTGGATTCCAAGGCTTCCTCCAAAGGCAGCAGGGAATGGTGGTGCCTGTAGCTGAGGAGAGGGCTGTGGAGCAGCACACTTGACAAAGGCGAGCTGTCCTTCAGCATTGCTCTGGGGCTCTGTGCCGACAGCAGAATCCCCTGGGCTGAAGCAGGGTCAGCACCTGGGGAGGCAGGAGGCCACTGGGCAGGCTGTGCCCATCTGGAAGAGCAACACTTGGTCCTCTGCAGCAGTGTCTCTGCTCTGTGCTAGCAGGAGTTCCTATTGCTCACCTCTCCTTTCACAGACAGTTTGGCACGTCCCTCTTTAAGGTTACAAAATCCAGTATTTCCACCAGGAGGTAATGAAGGAAACAGCTTTGTCCTTGGATTTTGAGACCACTTGGATCATTTTCATTGCTTCAAGGTAGAGTGCCTCATACCTCCTTACAGAGACAGAATGCTGTATTTGCTGCCATACAAGAATTACAGTTCATGTTTGTGTTACAGAAAAGGGCCATAAGGACACATGGCTTTGTGTTCATTGCTGGGTACAGCATCACCGGGCTGAAATCTCCTGGAGAGTGACCTCGCAGTCTAGGATGGGTAAGATGTGTATGCAGCTTTCAGTTCTTATTGCCACCTCAGCACCTTTTAAAGGGCCCTTGTGGACACAACAGGCTAGAATTTTATTTGTATTGTATCTGTTTTCTCGGCCACTGTATTACTAAACCAGTTGTTTTTGTTTCAACAGAGACAACTCCTGAAGCTGGTGAAGATGATGCGGAACATTACAGAATATCCTGTTGCATTTGTTGTAAAGCTTTAGTGTGGCTTCTACCCGAATGTTCAAGCCAGGCTCAGAGTTAGCAGTGCATGCTGCTCTTGGAAAGCTGTGAGCTAAAAACAATTTAAAGATTAAAGCCTGTGGAAGTGCTTCAGCTTGCACAGTAGCTCCAATGCAAATGTGCAAGGGGACAACAGCCACGGGGTTAATAAAGGTTCCTGTTTTGTCCAGAAGTGGTATTGCTTTTGTTCTTCTGCGTGAAGACTGGGGAAAGGTCTGGAACTGATCCATGAATGGTTTTGGCCTGGAGGTCAATTATATGAGGATAATGGGCAAGTAGAAAGAGGCTCCTCCTTCCAAATGCTAATTAAGAATTTGACTCTGGGATCCTTGTGCCCTCTTCCAACTCAGGATGTTCTGTGGGTCTGTGGCTATGTGCTGAACTCAGTGAAATGAGGCCAGTTATGGCCTAAATGACAGGTGTGACTTGCACACTGCAGATCATCTCAGGCTGGGTAATGATGCTCTAGGATGTTTCCCAAATGCTTTTTTTGACAGCTTGGTGTTTACAGACTGGAAAAGAAAGAGAAGTGCTGAGATTTTATAGTGAGATATATATTTTGTACTCTCCACTGAAACTGGACCATTATTTGAATAACAAAGCCTGCACTGAGTGACTGGATACGGTAAGAGACATGGAAAGAGATCCCATTTTACTTCTGAATGGGTTATTTCTACAGATAGGTGAGGAGGGAGCTGACGGAACATCTTTATCAATATGGTCTAGTAGATGAACAGTTTGTGTCACAAATGGGAATAATTTGTTGTCTTTTATTACCCTGCAGGCAGAGGAAAGGAAGAATTACTGATATGGGCTTCTGTTTCTTGGGGTTGCTATTTCTGAGTCCTTGTTAGGAGTTGCTACAAAGTTGTCAGATGTGATAATGGGTGTTGTGTGAGGCGAGACCCATTCCAGTCTCTGAGCTCGTGTGCAATGTGGAAGCAAAAGCCAAAGTCCAGAAATAGAGTCCAGAATGGCAGTGGCTGCCAGAGGCATGAGAGAAGAAACAAACATGGTGCTTATGACCAGAAAGGATCATTGTAATTACCTAGTCTGACCTCTTGTGCTACACAGGCCATAGGGCATTGCTCAGCGATTGCTACAGTTAGGATAGATCTGGTTTTTGGTTTGTTTTTAATTAAAATGACATTCAGTTTTAGAAGGACATCCACCTCTTAGGCCTGGAGTGATGAAGGGCCTGCAGTGTTACCAACAGTTGTCATGTTCAGCTAAATTGAATCTATTAATTCTCTCTCTTCAGAGTTCATTTGAATCCTCTCATCATTCTTGTTGCTCGCAGAGTTGTGTGTGCCATCAGCAATTATTGTCTCACTGTGTATCCCAAAGTAGACTATTGGGAGCAATCTCCTACTTGGTTCTGGATCTGTTCTGGACTAAGAACCAGCACTTGTGTGACTGATTCCAAAGATGGCCCTTCAGTAGTGGTTGCCCACTTGAAACTAGTTCTGGCTAAAAGAGGAATCCATCCCATTTAATCTGCTAGCTGGATTACTTCCTGTAATGTCCACCTTGTTGTGTAAAAATTTTTGTGTTGGAACAGCGTGCACTAAAGATTACCAAAATTCTGGGATAATATGCCAACATGTCAGAACCATCAAAGATTTGTAGTAGGTTTGGTCAACAAGATTTCAGTGCTGATAGTCAAATTAATTCTATTCCTCCTTTCTCATGCTGGTGATATTTATTTGTTGTTGTTTGCCCTGTTAGGTTTATTCTTGCATGTGCTTGGTCACACATTTGTGTTTTCCCCACTCTGTGATGATACTTGACAGCTGGCAAGGAGCAGATTGGGAAGGGCTGTTTGCTTTTTGACGAGCTTGGGAGTGGGCTCAGTCTCACTCTGGGAACTGTTTGCTTTTGGCTTCTGAGGGGTCTGTGCCTCTCCTCCGTGATTTTTGCTCAATTTCACCAGAGGCAGATCTGAAAAGGAGGCAAATGAGGTTAACACCTACCCAAAATAATTGCAAACAACCTCTCCTGCTTTCTTTCAGCAGAGGCACTGGGAACATGAGACATTGCTATAGTTACAATGGGTGAGACATTAATTGTGTCTTTCATTTACATGCCCTGCTTCCTCTGCAGGAACCAGAAGAATCAGAAGTCTTTTTTTTTTTTTTTTTTCCTCCTCCCTAGAATCCTATTTCATTGGGGATCCATGCAAACTACGGCCCCTTAAAGCTGAAAAATTCAAAGTGATTCATCAGCACTTTTGAACATGTTCCCTTACATAAATAATACATCTGCATGCCCAAACAGGTGAATTTAGAGCAGTGAAAATGTTTGCAGACTGGAAAGGGATGATACTGTTTAAGAAGCAAATGTTGCTTTCAGACTGTGTAGTCAATTAAGGATAGCAGTATCTACGGAAAAGATCACAAAACAGTTTTCGAAAATAAGTCTCCTTAGGATGAGTGAATAAACCAAGGTACTTCATTTAAATTCCCAAACTGCTGTGTTTCAGGAGTTGATTTCAAGAGCACTGTTCATGTGTTGCAGGTTATACAGAGGATATTCTACACAGTCAATCGATCCTGGTCGGGGAAGATCACTCTAACAGAGCTGAGGAAAAGCAACTTCTTGCAAGTACGTGGGTTTTTGTGGGAACAGGATCCAGAGTGCAGCATTCCTTGTTCCTGTAGCTGGATGAGGGAGCTGCATCTGGGCTGCAGTGGGATGAGCCAAGTGCTCAGTGCCAGGAGTCTGTTGGGGCTGCTGGAGGAGCTGTGTTTGAGTTGAGGTGAGAGGAGCAGGGCCAGGAATGGCCCCTAGGCACTGAGAGAAGGTCAGGGCATGAGTGTGCACCAGCTCTGAGGCCACATGGAACAGCCTGGCTCCTGGTCCAGCCAGCAGAAAGGGACAGCAGTGCACCCATGTGAAGTGGCTCAGAAGCAGCCAAGAAGTGGCAGGGGTAGGAGAGCCAATTTCCTGCCTCCCAGGCAGCCCTCACCCCACTGACAGCTGGTCAGGAATGTTTCTGCAATTGCAGGATGAGGTACCTTGGGAGCTAATCTCCCCAGGATAATGAATGGAGCTTAGTTTTTGTTCCAGAGCCTGCAGTGTGTCCTTATGTCAGGATTTGGATGTCTGTCCTCTGTGTATTTTGCCCAAAAGAGCACCAGGTTAAAACTGTCTCGGGCTGCTCATGTCCAGCCCAGCCTAAAAAGCCAGAAAGTCTTTAGGCTGAAAGGTGAGGGACTTGGCTGAAACAGTGAGATTTCCCTTCTATGTCCTGTTTGCTCTTCCAGGTGTAGTATGCTGTCTTCCTCAAACCCCTCAAGTATGAATTCACATTCTTTCTGCTTTCAGACATCATCTGCCCTACTGCCCCCATCAGCTAATGGAAAAAATGAGTGCTCTTTTGAATTGGCTCATGCCAGTCCAAGCCCTGGGATCCCAGTTCCTTCCCAACCTCTGTTACAAATAAATTTTCCCATCTTATCCTGCATCTTTATTCACTCATTTTCTCCCTTTAAACATTCTCTCCCTTTTTGTCCTTCTGAATCTACTCTGCCTTTCATCTCCTGCAGCAGGGAAGTTCAGCTCCTTGCTGAACTTTAGATGTATAAATGGCATCTTTGAGTGTGAGCTACAAAAGAAAAGAAATAGTTATGGCAAAAGCTCCCCAAGCGATTACCATCTGTAAAGAGAGAGACACACACAGTCTGGAGAGGCCAGTGTGTGATAGGTCAGAGGTGTTTGGACTTGGGTATCTGCAAGTCAGAACAGTGCGGGTCTGGCAGTGCCATCCTGTTATCCCTGCCAGAAACGTCACTGAACCTGGTGGATAGCAGGAGGGGAGAGTTTTGTTTGGATTCCGTTGGATTCCGTGGATGTGGAGGTGGCTGGAAGTTGATATTGAAATACCAGTGCCAACACATTGCACAGCATCTGATTTTTTGGTTATGGATAGCAGGGCCACTGAGCCTGCCTGCTTGGAGACACCATTCCCTGAGATAGCTCAGGCTGTGAAGGCAGGGGTGGCCAGGCCTGCCATGATTCATTAGACAAGAAGGCTCCTAGTGTCCCTCAGCACCAAGTAGGGAGGTGGCTCTGGGAAACATGCAATGCCCTCTTGTTGCTGGGAAGGACAGGAAGGTGTAAAGTGGGAATGAACCATGGGTGTTAGCACTAAATGTTTCCTAATAAGACATGTCAACGGATGTTATGGCTGGAAATCTGTCTGAGCCTCTCAGTTAAACCAGAATGATTCCTGCCAGTGACAGCACAGGGAAGTGTGCTTGGTTTGGGGTCCATCCCTCCTGCCCCAGTCCAGCTGTGAACAAGTCTGGAACAAGACTTGATTTTGCCCTTCAGGAGGTAGACAGGGATGTGTGATGTGTAAAGGCATATCTCAGTTCCTGTGGAGGACTGTGGACTTGCTGCTGGAAGTGGCTCTAAGAGTCTCTGGTGCAGATCAGGAATGTTTCCCAGACCATGGATCCCAGCTGACACAGCAGTTTGTGTTCCTATATCTCTGCCTTGCTCTTCACTATGGCTGAAAAGGAGCAGAAATTGCTGACAGGAGTGGCAGAGATGTTGTACTAAGCAGGAGGGCCAAGCCAGGTGCTCTGAAAGTGCCGGGTAAGGAATACAGCAATCACATCTCTCGGGGGAAGGCTACACTTCGAGTTAGGTCTCAGGGCTGTGTTCCCCCAGCTTCCTGAGAAACTGGAGCACTTCACTTGCTGAACTGCCTCTTCATCAAGGTTTAATTTCCCACCGTATTTGTATCCTTTCAGACTCTTGCTCTCTTGGAAGAAGAGGATGACATAAATCAGATCACAGATTACTTCTCCTATGAGCACTTTTATGTTATATACTGCAAATTCTGGGAGCTGGACACTGACCATGACCTTTACATCAGCCAGAAGGACCTGGCTAGGTACAGTGATCAAGGTATGCTGCCTGCAGATGTGGTGGGGTGAGGGCATTGCTGAAAATATAATGTTCCTACTGGAGAATAACTCCTGCCTTTAATTTTGTTAATTTGATGCCTCAAAAAAAAGTTTCAGTGGAGCCACCCATCTCTTAAATGCTGATTTAGAGAAGGAGTTGTACAAGCTTAGACACAGAGAGCTGCAGGACACACTATTTTGTGCATGAGTAGCTGCAGATGGAGCTTCTGTTCATGTGTGGGTCGCTGCCAGGAGGACAGGCTAAAATAATGACCTGGAACTTGTTTATTGTTTACTGAGGGCTTTGCAGCAACTTGGGAGTAGGGACAAGAAGGATGAGCCCGTGTGAACTTCAGAGATTGTTGAAGTGCAATCTAGTTACGCATGAGAGGAATTCCAGAGTCCAGCAAAGCTTGGGGGATTTCAGCTTGCAGATGGACTCTGGAGAGTGTATCTTCAGTTCGGCATGGATCTTCCTTTCCACAAGTTGAGCTATTTGTTTTCGAAGGTTCAAGGGCCATGGATAAATTAATGGAATACAAATCCACAAAGGGCTAAAACATCCTGTGTTCCAAGTGCAGGCATTTATGGGGACGCCATGGGGGTTCTGAGTGAGTGTGGCAGTCACAGGACTCAGGTGTGTTGATCATAGGGCTGGGTGGGTGAGGATGGAGAAGTGCCTCCCTTGGGGTGGGTGATACAGGAGATTGGTCCTGCCAGGAAGCTGCAGTGTGGGATGGAGTATTTGTTGCACAAGAGGTTTAAGAGCCCTGAGGTACTGGGGAGCCAAGGATTAAGGGGAGAAGTCGTGGGTGCAGTGCCCAGCAGCCTGTCACCTGTGCCAGGGCACCTGAGGGGAGGGGCAGGCTGAGTCTGCCTGGCTGCAGTGCCAGAACTGTGCCAGGACTGCAGGAGTGATGGAGAACATGTAGAAGGAGTCCAGGTGGGGCTTGGCTGCCTGGAAGGGTGAGGTCACTGTGCAAATCCTGCCCAGAACTGGCACTTGCTGCTTGGCTTGTGCTCTGCCATAACAATCTAGCCCACGTATCTCCTGGCTGGCAGAGCCTCACCTTTATGCTGGTGTTTCATTGTCTTCCCTGCAGCATGGTTGCCACAGCCTGTCCTTTCCTCAAAAATGTTTTGTAGGGAGTTGATGTGTTGTTTTTGCTTGGTAAGTGGACTTCTTTTGCAGTACACACTGGGATAGTTTCCTTCTAGTATGTGACAAATCCTACTGCAGCAAAGTAGGAGTAACGTGCCCATTTCCAAGGATCTAGATAACAGTTGGCATCTTTGTGGGACAGTGTGGTGTTTGGAAGGATACAACGGCAGACACACTGGGAGAATCATCTTGGGGTTTTAGAAAATTATGCTAAACAGAGGGTGGTTAGACAGGCACTGTAGTTAGAGCCTTCTTTTAACAATGGGAAAGGGCTTTGTGTGGATTCAGCATGAACAACTGATCGTAGTTATTCCTGTGAGCTCTAGCTTAATTTTCTCCATGTTTTCCTTGTTTCCAGCTTTGTCAAACAGGATCATTGAGCGGATATTCAGTGGCGCTGTGGTGAGGTGAGGAACAGCACACTGCTTGGGGGAAGAAGGAAAGGGAACTTCTGTCAGGCTGAGAAATTCAAGTTACTCTCAGAAATGCCCCTGATCAGAATGGTTTCCAACAGAGTGCTGCAGCTGGAGCTGCCTGAACATGGAGTGAGACTTGTGGGTATCTTAAGAAAACAAAATAAAAATCCCATAGGATGGGATAACTGGGCATAGCTGGAAGACATGGCACAGGGATAGCTGGAGAGCACCTCTTTGAAGTCTCTGAAAAGGGACTTGCACTGGGAGGGGATGTGGCAGGTGAGCTTCAGCTCTGCAGTGATAAAAAGGCAGCAAATGCTGTGCCTGGTGCTGCAGGGTGCAGGGAGTACAGGCTAAATGGGTGACAGTGTCCCATTTTCTCTCACTAATGATTTGAAAATTATCTTTGATGACCTCCTATTTAGGGGCCTGGTGATTTTTATTTTTTTTTTTTCTGGTGTGTCTTCTAGAGGCACTGAAGTTCAAAAGGAAGGGCGCATGAGTTACGCGGATTTTGTGTGGCTCCTGATTTCGGAGGAAGACAAAAGGAGTGCTACAAGGTGAGACTGATTTCTGTATCTTAGTAAAATCATTGAGATGAGCAAATAAGATATGGAAACTTCTGTGACCTACCACTTTCTACAAGAGACAGCAGCTTGGGGTCTGGACATTGTTAGGAAGAAAACATCTAAATGTTGATGGTTGGTCAAATCATTTGCCTTTCTCGAGGAAAAAATGTGTAGAAGCAGAGTTTTCGTATAATTTCAAGTATCTTGGTAGTCACCAGTGCTTTTGATCACCATTAGGTGAGCACACACTCCTGAGCTGCTGTCAGCAGTGGGGCACATCCCTTCACAGGTGGAGTGGGTGTGTAAGGAGGGTTTGTGGGAAAACTTCAATGTGGCACTTTGTAAAACCTGCCTGTGGCCTGGTTTGTACAGCCAGGGGGAGACTGCCATGCAGGGGTGATCCAGATGTGCATGTGAGTGTTAGCACAAGGAATCTTACACATAACAAGAGAAGAAGAATCCAGAACTGTAGGCTTGTATCCTCCAGAGGGGAGGAGGAATGCAGAGTGCCTGAGAGTTCTGCCTTGTGTATAAAGGAGCAAATGAGTGCATGACACAGCTGCCTTGTCCCTCACCAGGGTCCCTGCAGTGTCCTGGGCTCAGAGCTGGCTCTGTGTGGCCAGCTCTTGGTGCTGGGTTGGACAGGGACTCCCTACCCTATGTGAGCCCCTTGGGCTGCAGCACAGTCGATGCTGGGTATGGGTGAGACAGGTCATGAGCATAGCTGTGCTGCTCACAGCCACCTAGGAGACTAACAGGAGAGACCTGGAGTGTTGGCCTGTGCCCTGACCCTTCCCAACAGGTCTTGTCATCCCTGGGTTTATGCCAGGCTGTGGCAGAAGAGCCTTGGGGGTGGGAAGGGGGGAATGTGAACTGCTGCAGCCTGGAGGTCCCAGTGCAGAGCTGCAGTTCCCTGCTCTGTTCCCAGCATCGAGTACTGGTTCCGCTGCATGGACCTGGACGGGGACGGGGTACTGTCCATGTACGAGCTGGAATACTTCTATGAGGAGCAGTGTGAGCGCATGGAGGTGATGGGCATAGAGCCACTGCCCTTCCAGGACCTGCTGTGCCAGATGCTGGACCTCGTTAAGCCAGAGAAGGAAGGTAAGTCTTGTTTAGGCAGAGCTTTCATGCCCTCTCATTTGTGGGGGATTGAGAAGCCACTGTGAAACCCATCTACAGGCAGAGCCTTGTGTCAGTCCCAGGGCAGAAATTACGGCACATTGGGCCATGATGTTGTGCATCAGGAGGTCTGAAATACTAAAACAAGAGAGCTCGTGAATTAACTGCCTGGGACTGGAGCTCTTGTGTACTCCAGCTGTGGGATGTGCCGACAGGCTACACTGTAAAACTGAACCATCCCTGTGGAGGCACCCCCCGCAACACATCCCCCTTCACATTCCCTCATATTTCACATGAATGTCAAAGGCCTCAATAGGTGTGTGAGATTCAAGCTTAATAAACACACCCATTTATTGAATAATGTTAAAATCCTTGGCTGACTTGGGAAGGAATTTTGTGATATTGAAGCCTACTGGTGTTACAATTAAAACTTTTATAAGAACTCAGTAACACAACCACATGGTTTTTTTCTGTAGGAAGAGTAACCTTGCGAGACCTGAAGAGGTGCAGAATGGCTCATGTGTTCTTCAACACCTTCTTCAATTTAGAGAAATATCTGGACAATGAACAGAGGGATCCCTTTGCAGTGCAAAAGGTATAAATAACCTCTATTCCTAAATTTAAAAATCTCACACATCTTTAGAGTGCTCCTGGATGTAGGGAAAATCCAACTGAATAGAACACTTTTTCCACAAGTACAGCTTATTGACTATCTCCCAGAAGCCTCTTATCTGCTCAAAGTACAGAAAAGTGGAGGGGATGCCAACACCGACTCTGGTTCCCTCACAGCTGTTCCCACATAATCTCCAATAGAAACTTTGTGGTTCCATGATTCAAGGTTTAAATACGTCCTAAGACGGAATCACCTTGTTTCTTTGTTTGTTTCTTTAAACTGGATCATCATAAAAGCAGTCAAGTGGGACCAGGGGATAACTGATTATCCCCATCCTGTAGTAGATGGCAGAAGGCCAGGTGTTTATAGAGTTGTTATCCTGTAATCTTCTCTAAAACTTGCCCTATCTTAGCAAACTGTAAAGAGTCCCTCAAAAGATCAGTTACAATTAACCTTTGATGGACAAAATTGAAATCACAGAGTTCTTCAGTCCTGTATGGAGTGCACAGACTGAGCTAGAGCACAGCAAGTGTGGGGTTGCTGCATTTCTGAGGTGGAACAGATGCAGTTTGTTGGCAGCTCAGGTCACATGCTGAACTTTACAGGCCGCAAGAGGTATTTTTACATAGTCCTTTATGTGCAGATGTTAGAACACTCTAAGACAGTTGTGACTTTCTCAGTTAAGGCAGTTTTTGCCTGGCTGTTTCCATCCATTCTTTACTACCCTAGAGGCTGACTGTGTGATCTCTTTAGGACGTGGACGGCGACGGCCCTGAGCCCTCAGATTGGGACAGGTACGCGGCCGAGGAGTACGAGATCCTGGTGGCCGAGGAGTCCGGGAACGAGCAGCTCCAGGAGGGGTGAGCACGGGCCTGGCACTGCCCTGGGCACACACGGCTGCCTCCAGATGGGCTCTGGTGGGGACTCGTGCTGCCACTGCCAGCAGAGGGAGTGGAGTAGTGGGATGAGCATTTGGACTGCACTCTGGAGCACATGAGGCCCGGGACAGCTGCTCCCAACAGCAGGATTGGAGTAGTTTTGGGGGCAGCCACTTGGATCAGCTGCACACACCAGTGAAGGGAGCTGGGAAAAAGGACAAAGCCTATTTCTCTTGGTCACTGTACAAAAATAGAGATCAAATGACTTTTGCTGGTGTTGGCCAGGTATTGACCATGTCCCACTGTCACAGATTACAAGCTGTAGCTCTGTTACATTTATTATACCTATCAGAAACTTTCTTTAGTCCAACTTTGTCTATTAGTCTCTGCTTTTCATGAGTTAGACTTGAATATTTTCATTCATTTACGAAGTTTGTTGAGACTTTTTCTTTAAACATTTGGTTTCTGCAATACCTACATTCAGTTTTGAGCCTTCTGTAAGAGTCTGGACAAACATACCAGCTATCTTTAGTCAGTGAATTTAGACAGAGCAGTTGTTCCAGGACTTCTCTGTGTGCAAGGACTTCTTACAGATAAATGGAGACTCAGTCTAATCTTCTTTAGATTTGTGCCTGTGTTGGCATTTTCTTGAGAATATTTCTTTCAACCTCCCAAAGAATGCTTTACCCTGTGTTTATCCTGCATGATTCAGGATTGCATCCAGTCTTAAGCAGTATTCATAGAGCCAGTAGAGTATTGAGAAGATTGCATCAGTTTCAAAACTTCCCACTCTGGAAATTACTTGAGATAACAGTAGCACCTACTAATTAGGCACAGAGATTTGCAAAGCTGTTGAGAGCAGTTCCCCCATCTGCCTGTGCATCCAAACAGCGAGAGACTGTTCCCTCAGCCCCTCTGAGCTGCCTGGCCTTTCTGTGGCCTTCACAGTGGAAGATGAGGTAGGGCAGGATGGAAGATGAAATTGCTGCATTTCCTGCAGCTGCTTTGCAACACCTGTGTCCGCAGCACAGAAAAGAAACAGGAGGCTGCCATTAAAGCTTTACTGGACCACAAATTCCCAAAGTCACCAAAACCAGGGGAAGAGCAACAGGTGATGTCAGATTTTTGAAGTTGGTCTGAAGCAGCTCTGTGTCTTCCTGCAAAGAGCATGTCAGAAACCTGGCTGCTTGCTTTTAAGAGCCCCTGAAAAGCTCTGTAGTCATGGCAGCAGGATTAGATCTCATTTGTGGAGCATAGCAACAGACCATGAAGGAAAAAAGAATGGGAAAAAAAAAACCAAAGAGCTGTATGCCCAGACAAATTTGCTAGAAAGAGCCATTGAGTTTTTGCACATACATTATTTCTGCTGTGTTTTGAGGATGAGAGAAACAAGGAGTGGGGACAGAACCAAGACAATTCCTGGTAAGCTCTGGGAGAGACTGGAAGATTTTTGGCTAAGTTAGCTGGCAGAACATGAAATCTGGTCTTTGTCTTATGATGAGTGCATTTGAAAACAACCATCATTCAGCAATCACAGATGGATTAGTAAATGTGTCCCACATCTGTGATTTGCCCTGTCCCTGATTCTCTGGAAGGAAAGTTTCTAAAGCCAGTCAGTCTAAAGCTGGCTGAGGCATGCCCAGGAGAGAGCCCTGCTCCTGAAACCAGAATCTCATCAAGATAGTGGATACTCCCAGTGAATTCCAGGATGATGGACTCCATCGAGAGCTGCAGTCACCAAAAATAAGAGGACAGTCTTATCATGCTCGAGATGACAATAAAGCATCACGTTTCACTGGAAGCCTCAGCTGATCTGAGCTCTTGTCAGCCACACTCTGCTCTCTGACCTGTGTGAGATTCCACAGAGAGAGGCTGTCCCTGGGGAATGAACACTCGCACTGCTCTCTGGAGGCAGCACCAACAGGTGGGTCTGGCCAGTACAAGCCCTTGATGCAGATACAAGCCTTGGTTTTGCAGCAAGCCAAGCCTTCCCTGCACGGCAGCAGTGGGCACTGCTTGGTTCACTGTCCCAGAACACAGCCTCAGCCAGCTGATGGACATGGAAACCAGCGCTGCCTTCAGGGAAAGAGATCTTTCTACATGGGAAGGAAAAGGAAGAGGAAGAGGATCTTTTATCAGCTACTGGTAGGAAAACATCCCTTGAACAACAGGGAGCCAGGGCACAATGCAGAGTATCCTGCTCAGAGTGGAGAGGGGGGACAGAGGCACAGGATCAGAGAACGTTGGTTTAGGCAGCTCAGACCATTGTTCTTGTCACCCTCCAGTTGTCTGATGGCTCAGCTGCTCCATTCCCAGAACCCAGCAGTGTAAGGAAGGGAAAGGGGGGACAAGGACATCGCTGAACCCCACACAGAGCCAAAATGTGTGTTTGCCACAAGGAAGGGCAAAGAATTCCATGGAGTAATTTCCCTCCTCTGAACAACCTAGAGTTGCCACAGTTGAGTCTTCAGGGATGGGTGTTTAACTTACACAAGCCCATACTTGTTTTTATGGGACTGGAAGGAGAGCAAGGGTTGATTACCTTTAGTGCTAATCTTGGTCAAAAGCATCCCAGAGATGCTCCTTAGCTATAAGGTTGCAAAGCATTTATTCCAAGATGGGAAAGGCAGGCACTGTTGAGCCTTAAGGAGCAAAGCAGTGGAGTGGAAAAGTGACTCACTGGGAAAGGACAGTGGGAAGCTCATTTTGAAGCAGACATGAGAGGGTTCCGTGTAGAAGCAAAAGGTGCCCAAAGAAGAAGATTGTAATGGAGCTCCAGCTGCTGGTGAGTGTAAAAATGCATGGCAGAAGTCACATTCCACGTGTAGGAGAGAAAGGGACAAGGCTAACAGAAGGTGGTAGAATTGGAGGAAAAGGAGATACAAAAGGAACATTCTAAGAACAGCATTCAAATGAAATACAAAGTTTTCCTCAGCTGCATCACTTTAAACCAAGGAGAGATGAAAGAAGCTGAGGCACATACAAACATTCCCAATCCATTCCCGGGTGGGGAGGCAGGGTGATGCAGCCCCCGCGGGCACCACTGAGGCAAGAAGAGTTAAAATTGCACAGATTTTGGCAACCTTGCACATGTGGTCAGAGCAGGTATTGGTGCAGGATCCAGACCAGACTATTGTTTCCCTTCTCCCACTTATGCAAGAATCCAGAAGGTGGCAGAATTAGTAAGCAGGTGCTTTCCTAATGGAAGAGGGAGGACAGTGTTCTCCGGGAAGGTCTGGGCTGGTCTCCCCTGCATGTAGGGAGCATCCTCCCCACAGCAGGACAGACCCTGACAGCCTCCCAAGGGTTTGCTCTGCCCTGCATATGTGTCAGCCAAGGGAAAAACACCACAGGAAGGGGTAGACAATTCCAACCTGGCACATCCATGCTGGGCTATCAAAGGAGTTCACCGTTTTGCAGCCCAGTTTACTACTGAACATGAGAGCCATTCCTGTGCTGGCCATTGGAGCACCTGCTCCAGCATTTCCTTTGTGAGCAGCCTTGCTTTAGAACAAAAGAAACAACTTTAATTTCTTGGGAGCCCTACAAAACTAACCCATACTATGCTGTGACTGAAGGGAAACATCTCAAAAACATCATTTCTCAGGACTAGAAATGGGCTGAGAGCCCCAGAGCCATATCCTGTGCTGCAGGGCATGGAACTCAACCAGCCTGGAAAGTGCAGCTGGAGCTGGGAATTCCCACCGGACCTCCTCAGACCATAAATGCTCAATCCTGGATATCAAGCTTCAAACTGAGGGAGAGAGAAACGTGAGAGTGTGGCCACAATTGTTCTGTGTCTATCAAAACACACCTCAGCCAGAAGATGCTTTGGACCAGGTGTTTCTGAGCCAAGGCTCCTCTGGGGCCTGGGGCTGTGGTTGGATGACTTTATTTCTACACTGAACTATTGAGGCTCTGGGAGTTCATGACAATTGTTACTCAAGCTGGATTCAAATTTTCTAATGCTGAACACCAGTGAGAATTTTTTCTGGAAGAGAGAAGAGGCTGGATGGGAGCAGAGGTCCATGTCATCTGTCAGAGTACTGATTACTCCTACCCTCTTCCCAATGCCTCAGGAATCTCCTCCTCGAGGTTCACCTCTCACATGCTACTACATTTTAGCCAGCTGGCTTAGCAGCCACTGAAATAACTGCCCTGAAAACCAAAATACAGCTTTTAAAAGACACACTTTTTGTCTTTGCAGATCATGTGAAGAAGACTATGACACAGATGAAGTCTTACCTCCCCCTGAAACTGGAGACAAGTCAGACAAACTAGTTATCTCAGATCTCTCAGCATAGAGGAATGGAAGACACAGCCCATGCCTTTCAAACTGGAGAGCATTCAGTCCCGAGGCACTTGGGGGTTTTCCTTATATTCGTCATTGGAACAATGTGCTTTATTTTATACACTGAAACTTGAGACGCCTTTTTGTCTTCCTGTGTAATTGCAATAAGGTAATTTCTATGAAAAGGCTTTTTACAATGTGTTATCGTGCCACACTCATTGAAAATGGTGATTGCACCTTGTTTCATTTATATAAAAATTCTGTTATGTGTCCCGATGTGCAATAAATGCCAGCATCTAATGATTACCTGTAACAGCTGCATGCAACATCCACCGTGGTTGTTTCTCAGTCAGTTCTGTCCTGTGCCACTCTGTCCCCTTCACTTTACACAGGAGTGACACAAGAGCGGCCAAATTAATTTAAATGTGTGTCTAGAAGTCTTTTAAAACACAGGTCACAATGAAGCTGGTTTTTCCTTCCTCTCCTGGAAACAAGGGGAATGTGCCTGTGCACTGGGTCACTGCTCTGGGTCTGCGAGTACTTTCAGCACTACAGCATGTCATGTTCTCCAGGAATTTGAGATAGAGTTAGCTGTTCTAGTCCTACATCCCCTCCTGTGCTGATCTGCTTCTGGCCAGAGCTTTGTCTGTGTTGATTTCTACTTTGTAGAAGTGTTTTGTAGAGTATTTACAGCAAATACAGATCGCTGCTGTTCACCTGCTGTGTTGAGACTGCTGTGCCTGGTGTGCACCAGTTCCATCCATTCCTGTGTTCTCCTCCTCTGCTGTAGCCTTCTTTAACCTGTAGCCAAGAGACTAAGCTGAGATAATGAAAAAAAAAACAAAAAAAAACCCAGCCCCATCTTTTAACCAGTAAAGCAATCAGTCTGTATTATTGCTAAAATTAATTTTTCTTCCAGTCTCAGGGAGGAAATACTGCAACTAATGAATTCTTGCTTTAAGTGCAAAACTAAAGCAGCTTTCCCCCTAGAATCACAAGTGATGCCTCTGCTCTCAGCACACAGTGCTGCTGCAGCTGTGCCTCCTGGCCAGCAGGAACTGTCTATGGTTCAGCACAGGGGTGATTAGAACAAATTCTTCATTTTAGCCCTTATATATCCACAAGCAGGTCTGGGCCTTACCTTCTGAGCTGTGCCCGCTCTGTAACGCTGGGTGTTGTGTGTCCGCTGGCTCTCCTGTACCTCCCTGGGGGAGCTGCGCCTCCTGCCAGGACTCCAGGAGATGCCTACCCCTGTTCCCAGCAGGTCCCTGCTGCCCTCTCAGAGGCAGTGGAGGGAGAGCTCGTGTGTCCCCACGGACAGGGCGGGACTGGAGCCCTGCGGCACCTCCAGGGGTCGGTATCCAAACGAGGAGCAGACTGATCACTCCAGTGCAGTCTGGTCTTTTCCTGGAGCCTCTAAAGCCCCAGGCCTGCCTCCCCCTGCCCAGGGCATGTGCTGCTGCTCCCTGGGGTCAGAACTCTCCGATGAGCAAACTCGGGAAGAGAGAAAGGTTTCAGTTGAACTGACCAGATGCATACACACGCCCCCTGGATCCTGGACTGGGTATTTGGGAAACTTCTGGATGCCCACATTGTTAGCAAAGCCCCAGACAGGTGACCTGCATCCAATAATAGCAGTTAAAGCAGGGAGCACTCTGACCAAACCAAGACAAGCCCCTGGCATGCAGCAAGCATGCAGGGGGTCTGGATCCCATCTCCATCACTGCCATAGCCTCAAAGGGGAAACCTTCCCTGGGAGTGATTCTACAAATGCCCAAATGCAGAACGACCAAGGAACTGACTGCAGGAATGGACACAAGATCGAGGCCCTACAGCTGCTGCTTGTAGCCAGCTCCAGACACGTTTTCTGAGAAGAACCTGGGGCACAGCAGGAGTTCACCCTTCCCTCACTGCCATGGGCCTTTCAGTTTGATGTCCCTTTACATCTCTCCAAAGACAAAGATTCCTCAAAAGGAACAAGAAGAACCTGACCCCATTCTAGGCTGAAAGGGAGCCCTCGTGGTCCTCCAGCAGCACCACCAGCTTTGAACTCCAACAGCAGCAGTACTGCCATGTCTTGTTTGCCAGTTCTGGAAAGCCTCAGTCACCACTTTAGGGTCCTTCTCATCTGCCTTTTGCAGAGGGCCTTTAATTCAACCCATCCCTGAGTTCAGACTCCCACCTCACACCACACCAGCCTGAACCGGTGCCTTTCTTTGCGGAAGTGGGAACCCAGAGTCTGGTACAACTCACCAGCTGCCTTCCCAAGGTTTGGGTCAATAAATGGAGACAGGCGCTCATAGCTGCTCTGCTGAGCCCAAACCCAGCCCCTCTCTCCTACAAACAGATACTCAGTACTGCTACAACAGTACAGAGTGAATCCAAATCCAATCCATGCTTTCTGGTAGGTCAATACAAGCTAATCCAAAAAAACCCACCCCAATTTACAGCAAATGTTTTGCATTCTGTATGAACAGAAGGACAAGCTGCAGAAGCCACTGCTACCATGGTGGCAGTGCAAAACCTGCAGTAATACTCCACGAGTGGAAACCCATTCTCTCCCTAAAGTACTTGAAAATAACCACAATTCAGCAGGCACACGTGCATTAGTAGAGGAGGTGTTCTACACCCCACTTAGGACTTAGCCCTGTCCCCAGCTGCTCTGCATGGAAGATTTGTTAACTGCAGGATTTAAGTGAGGTAAATTTGAGAACTCCTGTCCTTACTTCTTCGCTTTTTTCTGGGATAGTCAAGGGTGCTTGTGCCCAGGCAGCAGAGCTGCTCAGCTGCAGCACAGCAGCCCCCAACCTCAGCCAGCTCAGAGAGTGAAGCAGCCCTGGAATCCCTGCCCAGATGATTTGTAGGAGTCCCTTGGCTCTGGCTCTGCCTCCTGACTATGAGTCAGTGCCACTTCAGATGTTGCATCCCTGGAAGGACACATCCTGCATTTGTCAGTGCACATCCAGCTCACACTGAAGGCTTTCTCCTTACGAATAGTCAGAAAGGTGAGTAAAATTCAGTTTTGCATGATAAAAGTATGTTTGTGATTATTTGTTCTCTCTAGTCTGCTTTTGTCTAGCAAAATGAAGTGCTGTGTTCTTACAAACCCCTTTTTACTTTTGTATCACAAGTGTTTTGTCTCTGCAGTACTAAGAGGGGAGATACTGCTCAGTATTACTGCTGGAATGGTACTAGGTGGATTTTTTCTTTCTTCTAAAATATCAGTAGTACTTGCTGCATCCCAATTTTTGGCAATGAACCAAGGACATTGCTCCAGCTCCCCTCCTGCCTCCAAGGGGCAAGTGCTGCAGAACAGACATGGACAGCAAAAAAGGGATTCCAAAGCCTTCCTGCTCTCCTGAACCAAGGATTTAAGGAAGTTGACTCAAGACACTCTAACCAAGGTACTGGGCTTAGTTTCTGAAACAAAATAGTCCTGAAAGACCAGCGCTGAGCTCACTGAACTGTCATTGTAACAGTATGGATTTGGAGCCTCTAGATCACTATCTTAGGTCTATGCAAACAAAACTGAACCTCAGTGACAAGCACGAGCTGCTGTAAGAAAAACATCAACAGAGCTTCCCATTGTGTGCTCATCTTCTCACTCTATCACGGGATGAGGGGGTTAGAAATGGACTATTTAAATAATAAAGGTTCTCATACTTTGTAAAAGTAGTTTTGGAGACATTTTGTGCTGGCATGGTTTGATCTTTGTATTTTTACTTTGTATTTTCTTCTTTTTTGGCAAATAAAGGACTTTTGAATTTAAAAAGGAAAACCTGCCTTGCTGGTGGGGTAGAGTGTTACTGCTCGCTTCATCTCCCGCTGCTGTGCCAAACTGTCCTTCCCTGCAGGGGTGAGTTCACACCACCCAGTTACCTGCAAGCAAATGCCTTCCAAAGCCAAAATTCCAGGCTTTCTTCTCAAAAATACCGGGATAAAGCAATCTGACCACTTACCTGCCTCCCATCTGCATCTTCAGCGTGGGGCACTGTCTCTGTGATGACTTACCAAAACACCCAACTCTCTTTTTTTCAGGCCAGGTTAAAATGAGGAAGCAGTATCTCCTGGATCTTTTTCAAGTGGAATGAATAAAACAAAACAAAAAAAAGGGAAAAGCAGGAATGCCTTTTCTAATTTACTTATATGCAAATGCTCAGGCAGAGTCAGAGTATTGCTCGGGTATTACTTCACCAAGGGGTGCCTAAATCTGTCTATAGAACAGAAACCTTTTGGTGGTTTCTTTAGGGTAGCAAAAGCACTTCAATTTCTAAACTTAAATAGTTAAGACCAAAGATATGCCTGTGATGTTCTTGGTAGTACTGGAAACATCGTCACCTGCCTTTCAGAGGGGATTTCCTCAGCTGTGCCACACACTTGGAATGACCCTTACAAAGGTGCTTGTTTGTATCCTTTCCATTCTCCAAGTTAGCAATCAAAAGTTCTTTTCTAACTGATTTGTTTAGAATTTAAATAAGAATTATCTGGGGAGAGAGTGCTTTTTGCATGCAGTAAAAAGATGCTTCTGTGCTGGGTCACACCAGAACCTCTGCACCATCCCTGTGCCACAGCTGTGGGATCTGTTCCTTGAAACTCTCGGAGTTTCACTGAGGGAGCAGCTCCCTGCTGTGCCAGAAGTACCTGCCTTGGCAAACAGGTTTTTTGGATTTATTTCCCTCGAACTCGGCAGGTTCTTCTGCCACCACTGAATGCTGGGGCTGGCAGGGGCAGCCCTGGGCTGTGCTGAAGGCACCAAGGGGAGCCTCTACACAGGAGGCAGCTGTTCCCTGCCACTTCTGTTCCTGGGAATGTCTTCTGCTCCCATGCAAGGCAAGAACATCTGCAGGGAGAGGCTGCTGTGCCCCCAGTGCCCCCGGCCCTGCACCCTGGTCAGACAAGGCAGGGAGTGAGAACAGCTCCTGCTGGGACAGCTGTGAGGTAACACATCTGGGGCTTCATTTTTGTTTCCTGTCCCCTCTCATCTGGGATTTAATCCCAGCCCCTGATGTATCATAGAATCATTAGGGTTAGAAAAGACCCCCTCAATGACCAAGTCCCAACCTTTGACAGAGCTCCACCCTGCCCTCTAAACCCCATCACCAACAGCCACATGGACTTGTGTATTTGAACGTGTCCTAATGTGTTATACCCGGGAAGAGCCTTTCCAGTTGTTATAAATGAAGTCTGTAATTCGTGCTATTAGATATAAATATGAACTAAAATAAAAAAAAAGAGCAAGAGTTTCAAACCCCCCAAACAGCCTGGCTGAGGAAGAATTTCACAACACGAGCAGTTTCAAAGGAATTTCTTTCTACACAAAAGTAATCAATAGAACCAGGAGTCCATCCAGGTGGAGCTGGATCTTATCACAGGAACATTAACACTACACCCAGATGATGATGACTTGATCACTATCTTCTGATATCTACATCTCAGTTGTTAAAGCATTATAGGTTCCCGGAACTCCATTGTGGGTTCAGGGAATCGAAGATGGACAAATTCATCATTGGAGATGGGTAGTTCATCACACCCAGGAAACCCCTTGTCCAGTCCTGCACCGTGAAAGAAGAACCTTCCTGAATATGTTAAAGGCCAAGAAGAATGAACTGGGTTTGGACACTCCCCAAAAACAGTACAAAAACAACCCAAACAAGACAGCTAGTGTGAATCAGGGAGGTCTGATGCGACAGAGGTCAGGCTTACTGTTTCACCCAGCTCCGATCCCGGGCTCGGAATTGTTTTTCTCAATCGTGGCTTTTGTGACCGATCTTTTGGCCGCATAATAAATTTTATTTCTTTATTAATTTTAATTGGGCTGTCCTGTTTATCTCACAGTCCCCATGGAAGAGCAGAGGGCTTCTCCTCCTTGTTCAGACCTGGATGGGCAGAAGAAAATCACTGGATTTTGTACCACTACACAGGACCATAAACTGCCTTTTTTTTTTTTTTTTTTGACTCTGCTCTACAAATTACAGGGTTTTAATAAAGTTTGGAAGCTAATGCCTGCCTTCAAGGGGATTGGGAATAAAACTGCAGTATCACACACTTCATCGATGAGAAGAAATCCTCAAGCAGCTCCCTCTGTGCTAATGCTGAGAACAGTTCCCTGGATCCAGAGCCCTGCAGGAGGAATGCTGGGAATTCTGGGCAGCCCAGCTGGGGCCAGGCTGGAGCTCAAATGATCCTTGAGCTGCACCCCACCAGTGCCTCCCCAGCTTCTCGGGATGGGTAGCAGGGACAAGTCCCTGCTGGGCTGTGCTGGACCAGGTTTGTACCCTGCTCTGCCCAAGCCAAGGCAGGAAGGCCCCACATTGGGAAGCTGCTGTGGAAGGAATGCTTTCCCAACTGGAGCTGCTGGAAGTCCTGTCAGCACCAAGATGATCCTTTCCCTTGCTCAACTCACGAACAACTAGCCAGGAGGGCAAGGAAACCAAACCAAACCAACCCTAATTTAAACAATTACTGAATTAGTCATCAACACACTAAGTAGCATTTAGACAGTGAGTTCAACATATGCCACACTGATGCCTTCAGCAGTTGCAAAATAGAATTAGAAAACTAACATTTATTAAATCAATTTGAATTTTAATATACATTTCAAGAATGTGGCAGCATAAAAGGAAATGTTTTTAGAAACAACCTGAATCTATCATTTGCAGTTTTACATTAACCATCAGGGCTCTCCTGTCGACGTTCCGGAACACTCTTGACCTAAGTTCTCCAACTTTTGGTACCACATTGAATGCAGCAGTGAGATAGTAGAGATTCCAAATACTCCCACATTGCTGGAGCAAAGGTACTTTGTATTTAATTTAATGAAAGTCCTAAAAATGTACCATCAACAATCTCGGCAAAACCGAACAGCTCTGCAAAAGCATTCTGACACAACCCGTGCTGTGCAGCCACTCCCAGACTCCGGGTCGCTACTTTGCTTACACGCAGTGGACTAATAAACAGATTTACATTAGTAGGTCACGATCAAACAACCAAATTAGGGACTGGTAGGATCCCTCTGGGTCAACACAAAAATCACATACAAGTTTAACTAAATACATTTTAATAGGACATCGTTAAATCTCATGAGGGCTAAAAACCACAGATCTTAGGTACTTGGGTTGGCAAATAAAGACAAGAATACTAAGAAGCATTTTCCACCATTTACTCATTATCAAAAATATTTTTCAACTCTTCTTGCAAAACAAAAACGAAAAAGTACAGACTGGACACGTACATCACATTTTTCTTCCTATGGCTTTAACCCCCCACCCTGCCCACCCCACAAAAAAAGACGGGGGGAGAAACAAACCAAAACCAACAAAAAGCTCTGACCACATTCACAGAAAATGACACCATGGTACACTACAAAACAAAAGGAGGTGCCATTTGTGTCCAAAGGGTTTTGCTCATTTCTCAGTGAGGAACCGTCACTGTACGTGCTTTGTGCCAAATCAAAGCACACCCAGCGCCGGGCTGGAAAGTGCTGTGGGGGCTCTGCCTGAGGAAAAGGGAAGATGGAAGCAGGAAAGGAACTAAAAAAAAATCCATGCACTATTTAACATGCTGCTGAAACAGGAATGGCCTTTGAAATCAGACAGCAATGTCTGTGTTCGAGTCAGCCCACGTTCAGGTTGTGCTCTATCATTCCAAGAGGAGAAATTTCTGCTTTCACAAAGCAATCTCAACTTTTTAGGCTCCCAATGAAGCCCTGAAGGCACAACTAAACTCTTGTGCCTGCACGCTTATTTAGGGATTGTGCTGAAATCAAGCATTTCTGCACAAAGCTGAATTCCTAACAGGAAATCTTTCACTGGAACACTTTTCCAGATAAGCTCGACAACTTTGTGTTATGTTTCTATTTTCAAGCTTTTTGGCCCAGGTTGAAAAGCACTGACCTTCAAAAGCTGCTTTCAATGTTTTAGCAAAAAATGAGATAGGTTCAGGGTGGAGTGAGTTATATATAGCTTATTCTGTTTAACAAACACCCTCAAAATTTGACCTTTGATAGCCCTTGATCTTGTGCCCTGGCTGGGAGGTGCCTGTCAGTGGGGAACTCCCCTCCGTGGGAGGGGTCCTGGGTCTGTTACAAACCTGATCAAACAACCCCCCGTGGTGATAAGCGCTGCACAATCTCCCTGCAGCCTGGGCACTGATCAGCACCACAGCGGGGAAAATCAGCCAAGGGCTCCCTGTAACCCACAAAACCCCTTCTCTTCCCTAGAAGCAACAGCAGTAAAACAGAAGGAACTCAGTAAAGGGAGAGGATGGTCCTAACAGAACTTGAGCCTTCATAGGATACCAGAGATGTTCTCCCCCAGCCCAGCCTCTCAGTGACACACAAGGGGCTGCCATGGAGGGGCAACTGAGCAGGGAAGTGACCTGTGGAAGTGTCAGGCAGACAAACCCCAAGGATGATATTACCAGGACGGGGTATCTGAGCTGGAGCTCGACCTTTGCCTCCACCCGACCCTCCTATGCCTTGCCTGCAGCCTGAGATGCCTTTTGGCCTGCCAGCTCTCTCAATATACTTATTCATCTTTTTTTAACTGTACTCTGTTCAGTAGAGCACACAACCAATTCTCACAGTCACCACTACCTACCCTTTCCACAGTGTATCCCCCCAGCTCAGTGCTGCCTTTCCCACAGGAATGTCAGGTAATTTTCTGTTCATGGTGACTGTAACCCACCAAATAATTATTTTTCTACACCATCATCTAGCACGGTTGAGATGCACTATCTGGATGCTACACTGAAGCTGAAGCTTTGACTGAGCACAAAGCATGAGCAAGTACAATGAGGTCAATATACTCCTTGTCAAAGATCTTGTGATAAAATCATTTACATCAGCAATCGATCTCAAACTATGAGGTGCTGTAAGAACTAAAAACAGTTTTAGGGTAACTCCTCCATTATCTGCAACTATTTCCCAGACACTAATACACAGAACATAGCAATGAAAAACACTTGATACAAGTGATCTAAACGCAGGAGCTCCAGCAAGTTAAACAGAACCATAGCTGCCTTAAACCTGTAGCAGTTCCCCTACGGATGGCAGGGAAAAGAAAGATAGATTCAACAGTCATATCTCATGTCTATAGCTTCATCCAAACTTTTCTCATCGTGTGTACTGGCAGCTAAAAACGTCGTTACTGGTGACCCTGTCACATTGATTACACTGGTGCTTGTGCTGGCATTGCGCACAGCAATGCTTGTCACATTAATGCCCAAAGTAAGCCGAGTCTGCTCCAAGGCCTTTTCTGGCACTGCAAAGGCCTCCAGCTTCTTCTCCCCGTTAGCCATGTAGGAGTTTTGGCAGCCACGGCATATGCAGTCAAGGCAGGCTTTGCGGTTAGAGTAACAAGGGCAGCGTTGGCCACGGCATGTAAGAACACTTGGATTTTGGGTGGCACGACCACATTTACACCCTTTCTTTTCTTGTGGCTTTTTATACACAGTTTTTGTCGGGCTTCCTGGCATAACGTTACTGCTGGGAACTTTCTCCTTTGCCTTGTCTTTTGTTTTGAGCACCCCTGGTTTGGCTTTTGGGTGGGATTTCTTAGGGGCATGTTCTAAGTTCTTTTTCATGCTTTTGTTAGATAGGAGCACAGTTTTACTGATTTTGGGAGTGGTTCCTCCATTAGGTACAGTCGCAATAGGCTGCAAAGACATTTTATTTTCCTGTTTGACTGTCACGGGAGCTGATGCTCCCAGTGTTGGGCCGCAGATGATGCTGGAGATGGGCAGAGGCTGAACCTTCTCACTGTCGCTTTCGGAGCGAGAGCGCTTCCTGTTCAGCTTCACCACCTTGGGCGTGGCTGCCGTGCAGGAGAGCCCATGAGGAGAAGCATCTGTGGACATGAAAATGTTATGGCTGAGGGGAGGGGGGGAGAGCTGTAGGAAGGGGCCGTTGGCCATGTTTGCCTCCAGGCTGGGCTGCAGGTTGGAGTCGCACACTTCGGTGCTGGACACGGTCTCCAGGCTGCGCAGCACCTCCTCGACGCTGAGCAGCAGCGACCCACCTGGCTTGATGTCCTCGCTGAAGCCGCAGATGTCGATGCCCGCAGGGCACAGGTCGCTGGTGGCCACCGTGTCACACACGGGCTGCAGGCTGCCAGGGATGTCCTCGGTCTTGATGTAATCGCCGGTGCTGCACACGTCGATGGCGCTGGCATGCTCGGGAGAGGGGATGCTCACGCCGAGCTTCTCCACCGACAGCCCGTTGCAGGGGGGCAGCCCATTGATGACGGAGCCCCGCAGGTCCAGGCTGGGGGTGCTCTCGGGCAGCGCCGTGAACCCCCCCGGCGTGTCCGTCGCCAGCTCCGAGGTGGAAGGGACCGGGGAATGCGTCAGACACAGAGCCAGGGCCGCATCCGAGGATTTCTCCGTCTCCTCGTGGAGCGGTGCCCCATCCTTGAGCAGAGCCAGAAGGTCTGCAGAGCAATCCACAGCCTGGATGATGTCCCGAGCCAGCGGTGTCTGTGTGATGTATTCGCACAGCTTCTTGTAGCAGTTCACCAGGATGCTCAGCTGCTTGTTCTCCTCGAACTGCTCGTAGTCCTTGCACCAGCTACACGAGGGCTTCATCATCATCTTCTTGCCTTTACATGTTTTGCAGACATAATGCTGACAATTGGAGTTGGTAGGAGCAATAGGGTCTTGTAGCAAATTTCCTATGGGAACAAGAAAGAGGAAGATTACAATGGACTTAAGGCAGGTTTCTGGGCCACTGTGGGATAAAGTTTTTGTACTATCAAAAAAAATTGCCTCAAAAACTTCAGTTATTCACAAGAAAACATCCCATCCAAACAACTGCCTGTACAAATTCTCAGAGCTGCCAACCTGTTTTAAAACAACATTGGATAAAATTAGAAGAAAACCATCACACTGTAATTTGTTGTGTGCTGCAGCCTTCAGAAACACTCTCAACTACAATCCTACCAACTCCCTTCTCCCCTTCAGCTTTGACCATGGAAACTTACAGAACACACAAGATTTCTATGAATTTACCAAAAGTGCAATAATAAACTCCCACGACAACTTACAGTCTAGATTTTAATGGAATTAGTAAAAAATGGTGAAAGAACAGAGGAAAAACTCTGAAAGGAATGTAAAAATGATTAAATATCCACCCCTAAAGGGAAGAAGACACAGCAGACTTTGTGCTATTTTTCATTTAGCATTTAGTGAAGCCATCAGAATAAAGGAATAAAAAATACTGTTTAGAATAAAAAACTAAAAAAAATCAACTGCTAAAGGAACCCCCCCACACCTGACAGCCCAGAAAGTTTCAGACCCCCAGCACTGACAGTCTGGAAGGTTTTGTCTGCAGATCTCTGAAACTGTAAAAACTTGGAAGAATGGTTTTGGTTTTCCTTAAGAACGACTCAAATATTACCTAAGGATGAAATATGAAAGAACAAGGGAAACTAAATGCTGTATAGAAACAATCCAACTAGTTCCTATATCCAGAAAGTGACAGTATTGCTTTGCTATTTCCAGGCAGCTCTAGGCCAGAAAGATATTCCATCTCCTAAATTAAATTGCAGAGTATCTATAGTCATCCCCAGCAACAGGGATCCCAGCAGCACATTCTCAGCTTTGATCAGACCTTTCTCCCATAAGGAGCCTCTGCTGGATGAGTTACAGCCATCAGGGAATTCCCAGACAGATTTTCCAAAGTAAAAACAATCTGCTGCAACAAGTGAATAAAATTAAACAACTTGGGAAGAGAAAGGAAAGTGCATATATCAAATCAGACTGGGATAAAAACCCCAAAATATCAAAGATATCCCCTCTCATAGTTCACTTCTCTGATCCCTTTTCCCTGCATTCCCTGTTCCCTCCTTGGGAAGGGGCTGCTCCAAGCCTCTCCACCTGAGCCACCTTTCAGTAGGCGTGGCTTGATGTAAACTGGGTTTTGAGCAACAAATCACAAGAGTCAGTGCTCAGGTTACCATTACATAGTATTTTTTAATAAATGGAGAGAAATACAGTTGTTCAGCAAGCTGGCAGGAGGCACAGAATGAGCCCTGCCCAGTGTGACAAGACCCAACCATGAGAAGACAGAATACTCTCATCACATCAAGCCAGGAATATTTAAAGCCAACAGATGGAACATGAAGTCACACAATCCAACCTGCAGAAGGAATTATTGGTTTTCCCAAGTTCCCTTGAAATGACACGATATAAACAGCAACACAGGCAGAGGTAGCCATTGTGGTCCTAAGATGGGACTTGATTTTAGGAGAAAAGCTCCCCGAAGAGAACAAACCCAAAACTTTAAATCCTACCAGCTCCTCACAGAAGTCCTGTCCTTCAGCAGAGAGTTCACCAGCAATGGTCCAGGCCCCTGGATCTTGAGTCCAACAGGACCAGAAGGAGCTGTGCCCTGGCCAGTGCTGACACTTCAGAGCCTTGAGACTGCAGTGTTCCCAGGGCCAAAAGCCACCAGCATTAATTAATTCCCAATTAATTACTGACACAAAGAAGCTGGGTGCGCTCCTCACCCACCGGTAGCCTCTCCTGGCTCCTCTGGACAATATGGCTGAGTTGTGATGCTTTACAGAATTCAGATACTTCAGAGATGGCACCAGATAAACAAGATACCACCTTACCTTTTCATTAGATTTTTAAAAAGCCATCACCAACTGTGCACTTTATTTCTCCCAAAATAAATTTGGCTGAAACTCCTGAATAAGTACAAATGCTAAAAGGGGATACAGAAAAATTTAGATTTCCAGAGGCTTTGAGGGAAAAATCAGACGGACTGACAAGACAAAACACTTCACATGCTCTCACTGACAGGAAGAACAGAGCAAGTTCTACACCCAGTAAATGCCAGGCAACCTACACTGGAAAAACATGAGGAATGCCTGAGCTGTGGGAATATTTTCAGTTTCAACTCATATCTCATTGAATATTCATTCTTCAAAGTTTCTCTCTTATATGGATTCTGTGGCACTATCACTCTCCTCAGTCTTAGTATTGGCAAGTTTAAAAAAAAAAGTCAACCATGAGATGCTATTTCCCATAAAACTAAAACTATAATACTCAGGGAAGGGCACTAAGTCAGCAGCACCGTCCCACAAACAGCACCCGAGCTGCTTTGGAACCTGGAGGTTTTGCAAGGCCAAGATCTCACTTTTGCCTGGTGGCCATCACTGCTACCTCCTCTAGGAATTTAAAAATGCATCTAGATTTCCAAGATATAAACATGGTGGGCCCTGAAGTTAATATTTTTTCCATGCTTTTAATTTAGTATTTCTCTAAGCTAAATGTAATTTTTTGTTTTATTGTGCAGCCGTTCACCTGCATTAAGCCCTTCCTTGATTCCCCACTGCACACCTCCAGTTTTACAGCCCCGCATAGCCTGGTGTTACTGAACCCTGTCCTGTCTTTTCTCACCCTTACAAAATTATTTGTAATAATACAAATTATTTGGTTATCAATACACCAAAAGCAAAATCACATCCTTACAAAGCCTCCAATATGAGGCTTTCCCTCCAAGCTCTTAACTATCCTGATTTCAGAAAGGTTGACTAAATATGTACATTAATATCAGCAGTTACAATTAATGAGGAGCATATGCAGAGGAAAAACTTTTAATATATTATTTACCAAACAGCCCAGGTGATCTGGAAAGGCTGTCCCGGGAGTGAGGTCACTTAAACCACAAGAAATACTTCCTACTGTGGTCTTTAATGAGCATTATTTCACAGCTGCAGGGGCAGGGGAAGCATCTGCAAATTGTATCTCTGAGACCAAAGGGAGGAGAAATGGGAACCAAAGCAACTGTTAGGTGTCTGCACCCAGCAAATGTGCTCCTAATGGATGAAATTCACTGGGTAGAAAGGCTTGAGCAGGTACCTCTGGCCTTCTCACCTATCCTCAGCAAAGGCAGGCAAGGGCTAAACACCAATGTCTAATTTAGGGTGTTTGGAAATGCTACTGGAACATTAATCACTGTAACTTATCTTGGCTTTTCCAACAGCCCCAAGACTTAAGAATTATGTCATTATTAAATCTTAATTTAATGACGTAAAATAGAAAAAAATACGTCACATTTTTACAAATACAAATGTATCCCTGGGGTTCATCGGCACCATTCGTCAGGCAGGTGTCTCTGATCTTGGCTGCACTAGGGGTGTCTGGGTGCTCAGCCAGCACTGGGGCTGCCAGCCCAGCCACACGGGCACCGTGGCAGCCCTGGGACACAGGAGGAGAGGGCAGAAAGGGAGCTCGCCCACCAACCTGTGCCCACGAGCTCATTTTGCAATCACGATTACAGAAACAGAAATGCTGAGCCTCTACCGAGCTCGGAGGAACAAGAAGCTCTTACCCATGTGAGGTACACACAGACTTATACACGCCAAGAACCCCACAGCCATATCCAGAGCTGGAGCTTTGACAGCTGTGCTGCTGCACCGTCAGCCTTTTCATGTCAGGATTAAACATCATCTGATCGTTTCTACTAAAATAATTACCAACAGCCAGAAAGCTTCAACAACTTGCCACGTCCAAGCTTCAGAGCGCAGGAGCTCCTGAAGGACATGAGCTGTTTCTCACCAACTGTGACACCACTGCACAGGGGTTTGTGCTCAGCCATCCCTCTACCTGCAGCTCCAGAGCTTCAGCTGCAGCACTCTGGGAAGGAAAAGCCCTGCCCTCCCCACCACCTTCCCTGAACTGTTCTCTGCCACCCCACACAGCATCTCCTCACCCAAGACATCAACAGCTGGAGACCACAGAAGAATGAGCAGCTCAACGAGGCTTTGAAGCAAAACACAACAGAAAATACCCTCACAAAGTGTCTCCCGAGTTGGATATACCCCTAAAAGCACTATTTTCAAAATTATGTGACGACAGACAGGCAGGCATATGATGAGCAGCAAAAAGGTCTGTCAGCCATCTGCAGAGGAATACAACAAATGTGTGGGATCTGTTTTAGATGGGTGGGAGATCTGGGTACTTCCTAGAAGACAAGACAACTGAACACACTCAGACTCACTGACATTAGTGCAAGGGCCAGCTGCCAAGGACACGACAGCAGGGAAAGGTCTCACAGACCCCAAGCCCTAACACCCCTTCCTAACACCCACCTACACTCGGGGTGGGCTGGACCATGGTGGATTTGATGCACTTCACCAAAATTGCACAAAAGTCAGGAGCCAGATTTCCCAGACCGACGCCTGTCCTACCCCTGCCCAGGCAGTAGTACCCAGCTAGAAAAATACTGGGCAGCTCCTCTCACTGAAACTGCTGGATCCCCAGGTACCCCATCCGCCGCCCAGCATTCCCAAAGCACGTTCCCAGAACACATCTGCCCATGCAGCAGCCGTGCTCCCAGCTGAGACATCGGCACACCTCTGCAATATTCCAAGGGAAAGCTCTGAACCCCTGGCTGCAGAACACGGCAGGGAGCTAAGGGCAGTTCACAACAACACTACAGATGTGTGATCCTTTCTTTCATGGGCTTTGAGACAAGGTTCTGTACACAGAAATTTTTCAACTCAAGACAAAAAATAAAAATAAAAAAATGTTCCCTGAGACTTCCAGCACAGAACTCTAAGAAACTCTGAGAGTTTCACTGTGAACTACGTGAGATTATTTCTTCCTGCAAACATCATCCTGCCCTTAGATCACTCCAACCACACCACCAGAATTTGACCAAAGACATCCACAAACACACATAAATTCCCCATCGGGTGAAATGGAATCATAGGAGACACAAAAGAAGCCCTAAACCCCCCCCCCCAATCACCTAAAAATACTTATTTCAAAGTTTTATCAGAGAAAACATTCTGCTGGCTACTGAGTATTTCTGAGCATCCTCCATCAACACAAAACTCTGAAAAATTAGCTAAAGATATTATTATTATCCTCATATAGGGACAGTTGTGACTAATGTATTAATGATTGTATAACTCTTTGAAAAAATAAAAACTGCACTGTTTTTGCCACTCTTGTTTTTGTTTTGCCACACTGTTTGCCTCTCATGCCTGACCATGCCTGAACACCATGGGCATCCAATTAAACCATGATCAGGAGACAGTCAGACTATTTTTCTTCACATTTTGAGAAATACAGTCAACCTCTTTAACTAAAGTTCAAGGAAAAAAATTATAACAAATTGCATTTTTAAGTGCAGAAGGGACTGCCTTGTTCTCTGAGTCCACCCCCCCACATAAGAAACAACAGAACATTTTTACTAAGTCCTATTTCGAAGTTATAGTTCTGTTTGAAAGTCTTTGTGTTTACAAAATCCCTGACGGGAAAAATTCTAAATGTATTTTTAACAAACTAGGTGGTAAAAACTTTGAGGCTTTAAAAAGATGGATAAATTAATCCTTTTCACCATGCAATGTAGAATTTTCACGTAATTTTCCTAAATTTTCCGACAAGATTGCTGTATTTTGAGAAGTTTCAAATAGCAAAGTTAACGTTTTTCCTATGGGTATAAAATAATAACATGTTTCTAAGCTAAAGAAACGCTCACAAGAGTTAAAACTTGCTTTGGAAGTTATAGATCAAGTTCATCACATTCCCTGAGCAAACAAAAAAGTAATGACAACCATTTTTCTGCACCAAACAAAAATGCTTGAACACCAGAATCCTGGAGTGAAGTGTGCTCTCCAAGGGCGCGGTGTGACACACAGAGGGAGCCAGCCGTGCGCTGTGACTGCGAGGCTCAGGAGACGCGCAGGAACCAACTGCAGCACTGGGGGACTCTAATTCCCCCGGGAGAGCAGGGAAACCTTTGCTCCCTGCCAAGCACCGTGCCCAGGAAACGCTGCGCTGCCATCACTTTTCAAGTCATTGCCCAGCCCCAGGGAATGTTTTCTGGCCTCCCGAAAGACTCCATCACAACATCCAGGAATGCTCAGTCCGCATTTAGACGACCTGACGTGTAAATCATAAGGCTGCAAAGGAAACAAAGGCAGAGGAGTGCTCCGTGCCCACGGACCAGGACAGCTCAGCCATCCCAATTAAGATGCCTCTTGGCAACACATTAAATCCTCTTTAAACACTCGGGAACACAATCGGTTTAATCAATATCCTCAGGCACCACCAAGCCCATCCATCATCCCCCAGCTCCTCAAGCAGGAATGCTCCTCTCCAATCCCAGCACAAGACAGCCACTGCAACCCCCTTTGGAAGTCGCTGGAAACCAGCTGCCACCGAGGGGACCACAGCTCCTTCTCTTCCTACTCAAATTTCTTCTAAGGCAGAGGAGTATTTTTAGTTTAGAAACCAGTTTAAATTCTACTGGCAGAACCTTATGTTATCAAAACTTCTGCAGTACAATGCAGACACTACCTTGACAAAGCAGTTCTCCCAGGAGTCACACACAGGGTTTGAAAACAGGAAACGGTGAAATTGAGTAGGGAGATTTTAAGAGGAAATCACCCAACACGTTCTTGAGTAAAAACTGGTGTACACAGAGACGTGAGACTGGACATTTTATAGACAACTGCTCCCCAAATCAAGCACGAACAGTACCTGCAAGAGAAGGTATTTGATAGGTACTTAGTCCTCTAGTCCATGTTCCCTGATGGTTGTTTCAGAGATACTAATTATTTTTCACAATTCTCACAAATTCAGAAATGTTTTGGTAACCATTCATTACATTTTTAAGGGGAAAATTATGTGCTTTTAAAAAGTACCAGTAGTTTCTCATTATTGAAAACAGAGGAAAGAAGAAAATGTCAATGGAGAAAATACCTAAAAAACCCCACAGCACCAGACCAATTTTCAAACATAAAAGGCAGCACAGATCATGAATGAGCCTTCACTCTCCTCAGCCTAGGGAGAATGGACAAGGAAGAAGTTCTAAACTAAACTTTTCCATCACAAAACTTAAGTACAGTTTTTTGCTCTAAAACTCAGTTATCCAAACTCAACTCAGCCATGGCTCATATCCCAAATGGAAACTCCAGTATCATCCAAATAATTAAGTTTTATTATAATGGGAATTTGTTTCTTCTCCTTTATTCCATGCCTGTGACAAGAAACTGAATTTTCTAGGAAATTTCCATCTGTCTAGGTGTCACTCAAGTATCTCCCCTTCTCTGAGGGAAGTTCAGGCCAACTGCCCGGGCCCAGTTCACAGCATTTCCCAGTGACAGAGTGCAGCCCACAGCACGGAGCTCTGGCTGGGACCTGGAACCACACCCCAAAAGTAGCCGACCAGGGAAAGTTAGTGGGGGGAACTGCAGAAGCAAAGGAGAATTAGCTCAGAGAGAGGTGAGGAGGA
The DNA here is from genome assembly GCA_020086605.1 of Lanius collurio. Lineage (NCBI taxonomy): Eukaryota > Metazoa > Chordata > Aves > Passeriformes > Laniidae > Lanius > Lanius collurio. The sequence continues at coordinate 232,972 of JACBWW010000019.1, read as the reverse complement.
GAAGCCTTCACATGGACAGAACGGCACAAAAGTGGAAAATTTTACACAACTGCACACAACCAACTATAGAACATTTCAGATCTAGTGCTAAGTATAATTATGATTATAATATGTAATTATATTATACACTCCATTCAACTTACTTTGGCAGTATAAAACTCCCAAAACAGGCTCTTGCTTTTACACAAGAGCAGGAGCGAAATAACATCTTTACACTGATTTTTACACAGAAAAACAAAAAGTCTACAGTTCTTATTTTATTTTTTTGGCAATCCATGCCACTGTCCATGCTTGGGAGTTGCTTCCACAATGCTACTGCACCACTGAGCCTTCAAACCCCTGGCTAAAATTATCAAGAGCTGCCTCAGAATGCTGGATGGGGCTCTGTGAGGTACCAGTCAGTGCTGCCATGGGTTTCTTTGTTCCTCCTACCCCTAATCTCCCTAAAGCCACATGTTGTCTCACATCCCCTTACTGGGATTACAGGATGTTTAAGACAAGAACTGTATTCTCATCCTGTATTTCCCAGCACCAGTTGGGTTCCTGGCCAAGTATAAAACACTGCCCTGCAGCCCTGCCAGCTCCAAGCACTCTCTCAATCAGCAATAACAACCTTTCACATACCTTTGAAATATCTTTCAGAGATTGAAGGAGGAAGTTTCCTATGGATAAAATAAGCTGATCAGCTAAGCTGATCTGACTGGCAATCGTGTCTCTTACAAGCATTTCAACTGAATTTCAGATAAGGCTGTTAATGTTAAAGAGACCACTGATTTGCAGTTACCCGCATGGTATCAGAACCAGAGAAAGGCACTGCTAAGATGTTTATCCCAACAGACAGCACCTTTAAAAAATAGAAGTTTGTTGCATAAATTCTACTATGCTATTTTAAAACTAAATGTGGTATTAATATGCAATTTAATAATAATCACTTTATTCCAGAGGCTGAAACTTGTATTTCACATCCTCAAAACACACAAGGCACAGTCCTTCTGCCTAATGCACACTCGGGAGCAGTTATTTTCAAGTTTTAAAAGCTCTAGGAAACATTGTCTTATACATTCCTGTAAAAGGATGACAAATTACCTACAGCACTGTCCAGGAAACTGTCACATGATCACACTTAAATCCTAGAAATACACACACGGCTGCTCCAGCTGCAGAACTGAACCCTTATCACCCATCATGAGGCAGAGGGAGACCTTGAATCCACCCAGAGCTGATTCAGCTGACTTATACTGACATACGGTATTTACATTTTGGCTTTCTACTGCTGCAACTCCATGTGTGCCAATCTGAATCTGAAATCAGAGCTTTAATTAGAACTTCATAATTATGTGGGTCCAAAAACTTCTGCCACCCCCTGCTATGTGAGCTGGTGTAAAAGACTATGGGATCACAAGGATATGAGCTGGCTTATGCCTTGTGCAATGGGAGCCCAGGAATGTTAGCTGATTTATGTAGCTGGCACCCATTTCTCCTAAAAACAATGCCCTAAAATCAAAGGGACAATCTTGAGCATGGAATTAATACCTACAGCACAACAAAACATTACAGAATGCACTCAAGAGAGATTACACACTGAGGAAAAACTGATGACATAAGGAACATTAATTTGTGGAGAAACTTCCCAAGGGAATTGCTAGAAGTCCAACACTGAAGACTTTAACCACTACTGATACTTCCTGCAGCATTTCTCCAACAAAGCACAGTTTTTAAACCTTTGCGCTCAGCACTTTATTGAGATCTGGGCAAGGAAAGTACCAGACACTCCAAGTTCCATGGACACGGACCCAGAGCCAGGTATTTGGATCTCATGGTCTAAACAGACAAACAGGGCAGAAAGAAGTGAGCCTATGAAAAGCTTTCAAGCATTAAAACAAAAAACCCAAACCACAGTGCACAGTTAGCTCAGCTGGTAAGAGCAGGGTGCTGAGACCACTATGGTTCTGGGTTCAATCCCTCCACAGGCCATTCACTAACTCCATGGCCCTTGTGGCTCCCTTCCAACTCAGAATATTCTGGGATTCTGGTAAAGTTTTGGGTGGCCATTGTGTTCACTGTCATGATCTCTCAATGTAACCTTTTTAGTATTTAAATTTTATCTTTTAAAACACCAAAGCTAATGACCTCAAATATGCAAGTGTAAAAGGTGTAACAGCACTTAGCACTAAGAGAAAAGGAACACAAAAAGCAAATGAGAAAAAGATGGACTGGCCTTTACCAGTCCGAACTGCAGGTCTGTGACACTGGGAACACCAGAGTGGGCAGTTCTGTGTGGGGCAGGGCCACTCCCCCATGGCCACCTCAGGCTCAAGACAGACACCTCAGTAACTGTTTTACTCCATGGCTTCACAGAGAGTGTGGAATTTACTGGGGCCTCTGGATACTGATACACCACAAACAGAAGTCCAGGAGACAGAGATAAGACTGGTTAATCAGCTGTAAGCAAAATATTTGAAATAAACAGCAGCTACAGTGATCTGAAAGGTAGCAACAGTAGAAAAAAAATAATACACCAAAGGAATAACCCTAATATTCAAAGAAAATAAAGGGTCAAGAGAGAAAGCAGAACCATCAAGAGGTAGTTTGTGAGTAGGAATATCCATGGAGGCACAAACAAATAGAAGAAAACAAAACTAAAAACATGGTTTGCTCTACCAAATTGAGAGTGACAGAAAAGCTGAGCAAGAAAAGCTAACGAAGGGGAGGAAAAGCTAAGGAATTTGTGCAGGGATAAATTAAAGACAGACAATTTCAACAGCACAGAGTGTAAAACTAAGATTGCAAAAGGCCAAGGAGGGAAAAAGGCAAGGCAAGGAGAACAAAGAACATGTTTCAGAAGACCAGACTCAAAGTGGAGAGACTACAGAGCACAGCAATGCAAATATCTTATTTTAAAAAATCAGAACAATATTTGCATGTTTTTTGGCAAAAGCAGTCTGGTGAATGACCAAAAGCAGGAAGAATTTATAGGAAGAAAGCACGGGTTGGAATTAACCGGGCCTAAGGTGATAAGAAATAAAAAGCAGAGGTGCATCAATACTGGCATCGGGGCTCCATGAGGAAAAATCCTTAAGACAAATTACTTCAGGAAATGACGATGCAGAGATCCTGGGAACGGGCTCCCTCTTTCCCAGTGCAAACAGAGCTCTATTTTCAAAGACTTTAAGTGGGAGGAGCCAATAGCGAGAGGATAGGAAGCACCTAACGCTACTTTAGCCGCCTCGACAATTAAATCCTGATCCTGTACATAAAGAAAATATTTAACTTTCTAAACCCCAGTGATTCAATTCAAATTTAGGGTAACACACGCATGGGTATCGACAAACACAGTGGGCATAAACGCACACTGTCAGGAAAATACAAACACAAACAGGGCAGAACTTAAAACTACCAGAGGAAAAAAAGGAGAATTAAAAAAAATTAACAACCAAGCGGTTTAACAGCTCAGAGCCCCCTCCTGACACTAACCAAGGCTTCAAAGGGAAGTTCAAGGAAACCTAACAGTTTATTCCAGAGCTTCCTCCCAGGAACGGACACATGCCCCCACTCCTTAAACACAACAGAATGCAATTCCTTCCCAGTATTCCCCAGACTGTAACACCGAGATTCCGGATACTGCCTTTGCCCACAGCACACAGAATGCTCTTTTTTGGGAACGGGGAAAGCCCAGCAGACTTTCAGCCTGTTTGCTTTTTATGGTTATTATTGTTTCAGAACAATTATCTACTAGGCACAAAAAAAAAAAATCAATTCTTCTTTCTGTCAGCTCAAAAATTCCTGGTTTTTAACGGGTATTACTTATTGTTTACATTTCAAGGAGGGGGAAAAAAATTACGAATTTCCTCTTCCCGTGCCTCTATGCTCCGTATATTGTTTTGGATATCTTTTACAGCACTCATTCTTAGTCATCGCTTTTTTAAAGCGATTAACTCCACTACACCAGGGTATTTCAATAACCACTAATACTGCCGTACCCTTAACGAAGCAGTGACCATA